>CM042381.1:2604210-3119210 GCA_023634145.1 Thymallus thymallus
CTCGCTGTCTGTCTGATATCTTTTATATATTTTTTTACAGCTGCTGGCAGAACGCAGAGCTTTAGATATGTATCCCTGCTGTTGGAGCTGAGAGCTGGCAGTGCGGCTGTGATGGCGGTGGGGGCTTTAGGCCTGTCACTGCCCAGGCCCTCTGTCTCACTGCTCAGCGGATGAGAGCTCCATTGTCTCTCCGTCCGGCTCCACCGCTGGTACAGCACTCGCAGCTCCGAGCAGCAGGATAAGATCGAGATAGAGTAGAGGAGAGAGGGAGAGGGGGAGTAACGGTGGGCTGATGACAGAGAGTGAGATGGAGACGAGAGCAGAGAGTGTTTGCTAAGCTCAGAGCCGTGACACCAGGGCCTGACAGGCAGGCAGGCAGGGAGATGGAGTCACTGACAGGGAGGGAGGGAGACAGGGAGGGAGGGAGACAGAGGGAGACAGAGGGAGGGAGGGAGACGGAGGGAGGGAGGGAGACGGAGGGAGGGAGACGGAGGGAGGGAGGGAGTGAGGGAGAGAGGGAGGGAGACAGGAGGGAGATAGGGAGGGAGGGAGGGAGGGAGACAGAGGGTGGGTAGTGAGGGAGAGAGGGAGGGAGACAGGGAGGAGGGAGACAGGAGGGAGGGAGACAGGGAGGGAGACAGGGAGGGAGACAGGGAGGGAGACAGGGAGGGAGACAGGGAGGGAGGGTGACAGGAGGGAGGAAGGAAGGAAGGAAGGAAGGAAGGAAGGAAGGAAGGAGGAAGGAAGGAAGGAAGGAAGGAAGGAAGGAAGGAAGGAAGGGAGGAAGGAAGGAAGGGAGGGAGGGAGGGAGGGAGGGAGGGAGGGAGGGAGGGAGGGGAGGGAGGGTGACAGAGGGAGGGAGGGTGACAGAGGGAGGGAGGGAGGGAGGGAGTTAGGGAGGGAGGGGAGGGAGGGTGACAGAGGGAGGGAGGGTGACAGAGGGAGAGAGGGAGGGAGACAGAGGAGGGAGACAGATGGAGGGAGGGAGACAGAGGGAGGGAGGGAGGGAGGGAGGGAGACAGAGGGAGGGAGGAAGGAAGGGAGGGAGCGAGGGAGGGAGAGAGACAGAGGGAGGGAGGGAGGGAGGGAGGGAGGGAGGGAGGGAGGGGGAGGGTGACAGAGGGTGACAGAGGCAGATCGCAAAAGCTGTGCTGCTGAGCTCGTCCAATCTGCTTTGCTCTGCTCTCCAGAGGATTGCCCCGCTGCATCAACTTCATGGGAGGCCTCATTCCCTGCTCCGAAAAGACCAACTCTCCACAAGAATTACATCTCTCTCTCTCTTGCTCTTGTTCTCTCTCCATGTTTCTCTCTCTCTCAGCCTCTCCCTCTCTATCTCTGTCTCTCCCTGTTTCTCTTTCTACCTATCTCTCAAACACACAAACACACACTTTACATCTCGCTCCCTTTCACACTCACATCCACGCCTCAATAGCCCCATGCACACTCCAACATTACTCGTAATAGTCAGTGTCACAAAGAGTCCTAACACAGCCATTTTATTTGCAGCAGACAGCATAAAGCTTTGCTGTGTTTTTCCTTCATTACGTTTCTGTTAGCCTCTTCCTTTTTCCCTGACTGTGTTATTATCTGTTCTGGCTGCTTGTTCCTGACATATGTTGCCATGTAAATTGGTACCTGCCAGCGCACCGCTCGCCAAAACGTACGCAAGCCTTAAAAAACAAGTAAGCAAAAGAAAGCAAGCTAAAAACAAAACACTGTATTACTCCTTGTTCTCTACTCAACTATTTTACAGGCCTAATTTAAATGCAATTAACGAAGCCTTTGGAAAAGGATGAAAACAGCAGTATAAATGGATCCGTTGTCAGCAGAGCAGCGAGCAGGAAGTTCCCCTGATGGAACACTGTATTAATTACTGTCCAAACACACAAACAGGTCTTCTTCTTCTAATTTCAGGTCGGCCAATGGCAGTCTTTGTAAACATATTATTTTAACTGGGGCCACTTGCTCCTGTCACTGCCATGTTGAGTTGTTGAGTTGTTTGAATGTTCTCCCTCCTTCCTTCCCTCCATCCCTCCCTCCCTCCCTCCCTCCCTCCCTCCCTCCCTCCCTCCCTTGCCTTCAACATGGGGGCGTTCTATCCATTATTACAGCTTCACAGTATTATTCGACATGCTCTCAGTCTTGCCGTTTGCAGCTCTGAGGGATTGTTGGGTTGAATGAGGGATTAGGGCCGGACCAGTTCCTGCTTCACTGCATTGCTCTTATAGCACCTCAACAATCCCAGAGATAAAATGAGCTCCTTCTCATTGTGTTGGGGATTTCCTGTTCACTGTTGTCGTCTAAATGTAGTTTAGGTATGCAGTTGAAAATACAACATTGGAGCGGGTGTGGGTGTGTGTGTGTGTGTGGGCTCGGGCCTACTGTGTGGTCCTGTCCTGTCCTGTCCTCCACCTCACCACAGGGGAGACATAGCCAGTACCTTACTCTATAAGGACTAGTGTCCACAGCTCCAGTCCCAGGACACCATGACATGGCATCGGGCACGTCCTGTCCTCCTCTCCTCTCCACACTGTGGAGCACTGTGACATCTTTATGCCTGCCCACAGCCTGAAGGGAACCTGTCTCTTTAAGCCCAACATTCCACTGCTGCTGTCTTTCCTGTTCAGGACAGATTATATTAATAGCTGGAGTAAAAGGGTAAAAAGCCCTGTTTTGTCATTGATCAGGCTCATTTTTTATTTCCCCTCCCAGAGTCACAGTGAGGGGAGACTGACTATCAGTGGGGTTGAGCCAAGGGGCCTGCAGTCTACATTCCACACAGTTACTGTTTTATCATGTAAGAGGGATTGGTTTCCGGAGGCCTGGCATCAGTCTCTGCTTTACAATTTAAAATCATATTAGCTGCAGCCTTTTGAGAGGCATTGAGCAGAGAATAGCCCAGGTTGGGTATACCTACAAAGGCCTGGTGGTTTAATTATTCATATCCATTTATGCTTAAACTCTACACCAGATAAGACTATGCATTGTTGTCCCACAAAAGATGTTTGCAACGTCCGTAAATCGCTTTTGTTCTGGTGCCTTGAAACAGTCCAAATCAATGGCCGCCCATACACAAAGAGTATTGTCTAGCGGTGTAATGTCTTTTCAATTAATAGGTGCTGAGAGACTTGGGCCCGTTCCTGGAAAAGGTAGCTCGCCTCCCTGATAGCTCTAGAGACCAGTAATTGATTACAAAGTGTGAAATGAATGAAAGTTTAGCATGGAGCTAGTGTTGCCGTCTCCCTGTAGAGGTGTGTTTCTGGCCCAGGACTCTTCTTACTTACCTCCATGCAGCATGGATTTAAACCACTCAAAAGAGTTTGTTTACTGTCTGTAAATGTACTGTCTTTAACAAATAAGATAAGCTGTGAGGTCTGGGATCTCCTTCAGGTCATATTAACATCTCCTTCCTGCTGGCCTGGCTGGTCTCTTTAGCCATGCTTGTCGTTGTGTCTAACTCCCTCCCCACGCATCCCAACGCCTGCATGACAACCTGCAGCTCATTACAGACAAACTGTCCACAGGGAAATGAACTCCCTTCGTCCTTTCACATTGTTCATTTTGTCAACTGTGTTTTAATTTCATCAGACCGGGGGATCCTCCTCATGGAAGTGTCAGCAGTAAGTGCAACTCTCAATCAACGACACAAGACACCTCAGTGACCCACGCTTATACTGCCTGTCATATCTATAATGTATCTGTCTAGCTACTTCCAGCCACTTACTTTACCGCTGGGGGATGAGCAGCAAAGCTGTAGTCTACTGCTGTAGTGAAGGTTTCTGATGCTATTGTTATTGTCGTCTCCGATGACTCTGTTACGTCTGTGGTTATTTGGGGCCTCAACTGTGTACTGTAGATATCCCCCGTTATCAAATAAGATGAAAATTCCATTATGTTGGCCTTAAAGACGTTACCACGGGGATCCGTAGCAGAAATGGCTTTGAGAGAAATAGCAAGATAAAATTAAAAAGGTTCTATTGAAACCATATTGAAATTCATAGTAAGAGGCTTACGGACTCTAATACAACTTCATTTGAATTTCAAACTGCTGCTCCAACCTGATCGTACATTAGACACAGAGAGACAATTTCCTGATAGACTTTCCAGAGCCATCAGCGTCTATCTGATCGCTATGCCAACTGAGCTAAATGCTAACCAAGTCAAGTTAGCTGACATGGCTGTGGTAGCTACTAGCTGGCGTAGCTGATTCATTCACCTCAGTCAAGAGGGGATGAAACGTTAGCTAACATTACAAATATAAAACTGAAACCAAGTCAAGTTAGCTGACATGGCTGTGGTAGCTACTAGCTGGCGTAGCTAGTAGCTACCACAGTCAAGAGGGGATGAAACGTTAGCTAACATTACAAATATAAAACTGGGGGGGGGGGGTTGGGGGCAAATATGCAATTTCAGAATGTGGGGGGGGACATGATCCCCCGTCCCCAGTGAAAGTTGCGCCCCTGGGTATGGTAATTAATCATTTTTATGTATATTGTAGTTAATGCAACAGTAAGGAGCAGTGTGGTATTTATATACCTAATGAAGGATTTGGAGATCATGTGTTTAAGATGGAACATTGCATAAGACACAGTTTATTTCTATTTAGAGAGAGAGAGATAGAGAGAGAGAGAGAGAGAGAGAGACAGAGAGAGACAGAGAGAGACAGAGAGAGAGAGAGAACGGTGGTTTTCAGAGGCCTGGGGCCCTGATTCCCAGAAGCCATACAGTAGCTTAATGAACAGACACTGTGGTAATGGTCCTGAAAAACAGATTCACATTGTAAGCCACATTGTTATGACACTGCAATACTTTCTAGAACAGCATCAGTCTGGACAGTTAGGTTAGCATCACTCCTTTTATTGGCATACCAATCACCATGAAGTAATCAAGAATTCACCACCATGGTCATAATACAATGGTCAATGGGATTTTGTGTTGAACAGATTTCACATTGCCATATATATGCCATATTGCCGTATGCTACTAATGTCTGTTCCTGAATTAAAGTATTAGTTCTTGTTCAGTATGGCAGAGAAAAAAGCCTCATTAAGGCTCGCACACATCGCACCGTATGTTGATCTGGTGTTCGTCTGCCAATCAATCAGCACGCTGTTTTAGAGACCACACGCTGGTGGATGTCTGACTGACGACATTTTTGCATGATTCTACACGTATAGTCGGCCCGCTCTCGGTTCGCAAATGATGGCTGGCACTCTGTTTAGAAGTGCTAAGCGCTCATGGCCAGCAAACGTTACTGGTGTGTCCGAGCCCTTAAAACCAGGGCAGTCTCATGGCATACAGTCTTAAAGTCGAAAATGTTGGAGAGTGTTAAAATGAAGTTGGTATTCATACTCTTCTAATGCAGCAGCCAGGAGCTTTAAGTGAAGGTCGGTGAAGGAAGAAGTGAGTGTAGTAATGATCTGAGTGGAAGTGGAGGTTACAGGCCTCCTTCACCTTACTCTGCCATCTGAGTGGAGAGGAGGCTTCAGTAAGTCACATCCACAGCAAAACTACACGGCATTTGCCAAGCAGTTAAAGTCTCTCTCTCTCTCTCTCTCTCTCTCTCTCTCTCTTTCTCTCTCTCTCTCTCTCTCTCTCACACACTCTGTCACACGCACACATAGCTACATTATGTTTAGGAAAACATCCATATTATCAGCACCCACTCAAAAATCTTTATTTAAGACCAGGAAATTAGCCAGTCAGTAGAAGAAATCACCAATTATCATGTTTTACTCCAAAGCATTTCTTTGCATTCCTATGGAAATATGGAAACTAGAAACAACAGATTGCACCACTATGTTTGCAGGGTTTTTCCCTATTTGTACTATTTTCTACATTGTAGAATAATAGTGAAGACATCAAAACTATGAAATAACACATATGGAATCATGTAGTAACCAAATTAGTGTTAAACAAATCTAAATATATAGCCACTCTTTGACCAGATGACAGCTTTGCACACTATTGGCATTCTCTCAACCAGCTTCATGATATTTCATAGTGTTGATGTCTTCACTATTATTCTACAATGTAGAAAATTGTAAAAAATAAAAATAAAAATACAAATGAGTAGGTGTGTCCAAACTTTTGACTGGTACTGTATGTAATTTTTAAGACAATACTTGTTGTGAATGTGCAGCTGTGTGGTTCGTGGAGGTAGAGCTGACCAGATACAGAGTCAGTGGCAGGGCCGAAGCTAGCTACTCCGAGAATATTAATCTCTTCAGTAACCACCAAAGACTGCAGCAGAAGAAAATTTGAAATGTTGTTTGATAATGAGAGCCTTAGGCAAAGATATACAGAGGCATGCCTTTTTAAGAAATTCTGTCATTATATATTCTAGTGATACTGCACACCAAATAACAAACTCACTCAGCTGAGGGTTTAGGATGGATGCAAGGACATCTTTAATGTTGTGGGTGTGTACAAATGTTTATATCGCTGAGTGACGGGGTAACACATCAAACTTTCATGCTATACTATATCAGATAGTTTAAGTAGAGTCTGTGTTGATGATGATATTCTCAGGGGTATCACCTCTGTCGTGGGTTAACTCTCACACCAAATACAGCTTGCATGCCCAAAGAGCAAATCATAGTGGCTGTTGGTAGTGTTTATTCCCTTAAAACATTGAGTTTGCTCTCAGATTATCTTATTGTCAGCAGAGGTGCTGATAGCTGTCTCTAGCAATTCCCTTCCACTCTCTTGTAGTCAGACCCTTGTTTGAAAAACAAATTAAACATTTAGAGAACAAGACTTGTTAAACTGATTATTGCAATATAAGGTTTGCCTCAGATGTTACGGCCGAAGGAGGAACAAAGTGGAAGTGGTGAGTAATCGATAGTCCACTCTGCCTCCTCCGACATCTTAATGCCAGACTCTCCTGAGAGGAAGGCATGCTGAAGTGATGGAGTCTCTGTTAGCTGTAGGAGACGTCAGAGGAGTTTTTAATGGAGGTCTCTGCAACGCTGACAAGCAGTGAGGAGCTGAGGAGGTTTGGTTGAGGTGGGGGTAGACAGGCCAGCAGGGGTATGACTGGACAAGACGCTGTGGTTCCAGTCCCAGTTTCTTTTCATACTAGGCTAGTGGTCTCCACCGCCACTCCTTCACTCCCTCAGTCTGAAACATGCTTAGTATGCTAACATGCTTAATTAGCCATCCTACTGGGTATACAGTCTGATTCTGGTGCACTCTAAACTGATGAGAAAATCATGTTAACCTTGCTGGAATGAGATTTGAAATCACCCCCCTGAATTTACCTGAGGATTAGATTCCCCACACACTGTTTAAATGCTCGGCCAAACCAGTATTTTTACACTGGAAACTATTCCTAGCTGTGAGAGCATAGTATTAAAAACCAAAACCTCTATGCCGACAGTTTGTTTTCACTAGACACTAGATAAGATTGGGAATTGTTTTATGGCCCTATATATAAAAATTATTTTATAGCACAGTCAGACATTTTGGATATTTATCTGGGGTGATTTAAAAAAAAGATTGTATTGAATTATATTGAAACGGATGAGAGCTGAAAGTACATTTGTTTTATTGTGAGCAGTCTGTTTCTGTCTGTAGGTTAGGTTGTCCTTCAGGAGAATGGTGACTGGAAGAGTCTTTATGCAGGGTGTGACACTAGTGTCTTAGTAAGAAGTTCATCTAGATGCCCATCGGGACAATGTCTCAATGTGTGTGACTTGCCTACACTTAGAGACCATGTCTAGCTCAGTACAGCCAATACTAGCCAATTGTAACCCAAACCCAACCATTCCATGTTCAATCCAGGCTGTCTCAAGAAAACGTGACCATTGAGGTGCAAGGCTGCAGGGAGGGTCGGAGGGTGCTCTGAACTGGTATTCACTTCTGGATCGATCACGTCAGCAGTCAGACTCGTTGAGGCGAGGAGGTGACCTCCCGCTGCAACTCACTATTCCAAACTCTCAGCAGTGTTGTGCTAAATGGTGAAGTAAAGGCAGGGAACCTAGAGCCAAGCATCCATCCCTGGAGAAAGGTCACGAGCTGCTGCCTGATGTGCATGAATGACAGCTTAGAGTTTGAGAGTGGGCGAAAAATACTGCATGCAGACCTTATTCCCATTCCAGCCCAGTCACACACACAACACGCACACATGCAAAGAGGCATACACATACACACGTGCACACACACAAAATACGTCCCACCACCTCCAGGTGGCTTTCATAGTTTCCTCCGTGAAAAAAAATGTTGATATAAAACTTTATTACAATAACTGCAGAGTCATTATTCTGTCTTGAATGCGCCTGTGTACACGTTATATTTTTTGTGTTTTTCTCAAGACCACGGCATCAAATCAGGGCAATAATGTCAGACAGACTGTGTAAGTGAATGTGAGCTGGGTTGTCCTAGAGAGGGGGCGGTTTCCCTCCCTGCATGCCAATAAGACAGCTCTGTGGTATCTAGCCGAAAAGCAATTCATTGAAATGTAAGAAAAGAGGGAGAATGCTCAGTGCAAAAATGCTGACAGGACAGAAAGCTGTGCCCATCCATCTCAGTTTGCCAAGTTTTTCCTCTCCCGGTGAGGTGAGCTCCTCCTTGTCCTCCCTTTCTGTGAGAGATTTACCCGGGGACAGTCAGAGGACAGACGGCAGCGCAACCCCAAGCAGCTAGCCCTTTCATGCTGTAGGCGGAGGCAAGGTTTTGATCACCTTCTCTGACCGTGATGAAGTGTGACAATGGGTGTGAGTCCGAAAACAAACTCAAAAGTCGGCCATTAAATTAAATTATTCCCACAAATAGAAAAAAGGAAATCATGTTGTGTCTTCTCTCTGTCTGTCTTCTAGTCTGGCTGAGCCTTGTCCTCAGACACTGTCTTCTAGTCTGGCTGAGCCTTGTCCTCAGACACTGTCTTCTAGTCTGGCTGAGCCTTGTCCTCAGACACTGTCTTCTAGTCTGGCTGAGCCTTGTCCTCAGACACTGTCTTCTAGTCTGGCTGAGCCTTGTCCTCAGACACTGTCTTCTAGTCTGGCTGAGCCTTGTCCTCAGACACTGTCTTCTAGTCTGGCTGAGCCTTGTCTTCAGACACTGTCTTCTAGTCTGGCTGAGCCTTGTCCTCAGACACTGTCTTCTAGTCTGGCTGTGCCTTGTCCTCAGACACTGTCTTCTTGTCTGGCTGAGCCTTGTCCTCAGACACTGTCTTCTAGTCTGGCTGAGCCTTGTCCTCAGACACTGTCTTCTAGTCTGGCTGAGCCTTGTCCTCAGACACTGTCTTCTAGTCTGGCTGAGTCTTGTCCTCAGACACTGTCTTCTAGTCTGGCTGAGCCTTGTCCTCAGACACTGTCTTCTAGTCTGGCTGAGCCTTGTCCTCAGACACTGCTCTGGCTCCTTGTTTCCATGATGTTATTATGACTGCTAGCCTATCACAGTCCTCCCAGATCTCACAACTGCTAAATGAAGTGAAGGAAAGAAAGCTTTAAATCACTAGACAGCCTATTGTTGATTCATTGATTGATTGTTGATTGGTGATTGCAGAGCTGTTGTTCCCAGTGAGCAGACTGGGTTGTGAATGTGATTTAGGTCGACTGGCTGCTATTGTCCCAATGACTTTTACGTGCGTTCGTCTCAACGGATTCATTATCTCTGTGTTATACTGTCTAATCACACAATGAATTTCTCCTGTCCCTTTAACTGACTCGTCACTCATCATTGTAGAGATTATTGTTGCAAAGGGTTGGAAACTTTCCGGTAAACTTCCATCACATGTACAGCTGATTCTCAATATCGTGCACACTAATGAGATGCTATTGAGCCCACACTACTACACTGTCTGAGCCAAGGACTACATGCTTTCTGGTAAGTTTTGATTACAACACTGGGTGGGTGGATATATTTTATATGGCATACATGATTTTTTGTTAACTAGTAAATAGTAGCCTACAGCAAAGTGTGTTTAAGTCATTTATAACTGTTAGTTTTTGCTACCATGTGGGTTTTAGCTTGCTTGAGCCTGCTAACCGAGGAGTGTTAATTCACCTGTTTCCATATATGTTTAATTTTAAAACATTTATCTTACAAAGGAGTTGTTTAATCTAACTGCTTAACTATTTATCTGTACATGGAATTGTATTTGTTGTTTTTTTTACAGGAAAATGCCACGGGCACTATCTGATGTGTGGAGACATTTCACTGCAGCTAGAAGGAAAATCTGTGTACATTTGCAAATACTGTGCCAAATCATATGTGAAGAATGCAACAAAGATGCTGAATCATCTGGCCAAGTGCATAAAGTTCCCTCAGCGCTCACAACAAGCAACCTCTGACAAAAGTCCCTCTACTTCTATTTGAGGTGAAAATGTTGAATCAGACATTATCGATAGCAACAGCTCATGGTCCTCCTGAAATCAGAAGGTTTTTTGACTCAATGGAGGAACGTAGTCAGAGAAATGCTGATGAGTGTCTTGCTCGAGCTGTGCATGCAACTGGTTCACCTCTGATGCTCACAGGCAATGTGTATTGCAAGAGATTTCTGAATGTTCTTCGCCCAGCATACACCACTCCAACCAGACATGCTTTATCTACTAATTTGCTGGATGCAGAGTTCAAGTGAAGTTCAAACAAATCATAGAGAAAGCAGACTGTTTTGCAATCATCTCTGATGGGTGGTCAAATGTTAGTGGGCAAGGAATAGTTAAATGCATCATCTCCACCCTCAACCAGTATTCTACAAGAGCACAGACATAAGGGACAACAGACACGCTGGTCTCTACATTGCAGATGAGCTGAAGGCAGACCTTGGACCACAGAAGGTATTTGCACTGGTGACAGACAATGCTGCGAACATGAAGGCTGCTTGGTCTAAAGTGGAGGAGTCCTACCCTCACATCACACCCATTGGCTGTGCTGCTCATGCATTGAATCTGCTCCTCAAGGACATCATGGCACTGAAAACAATGGATACACTCTACAAGAGATCCAAGGAAATAGTTAGGTATGTGAAGGGTCATCAAGTTATAGCAGCAATCTACCTCACCAAGCAAAGTGAGAAGAATAAGAGCACCACATTGAAGCTGCCCAGCAACACCCATTGGGGTGGTGTTGTCATCATGTTTGACAGTCTCCTGGAGGGGAAGGAGTCTCTCCAAGAAATGGCCATATCACAGTATGCCAATATGGACAGCCCCATCAAGAGGATCCTCCTGGATTATGTATTTTGGGAGAGAGTGGTAAGCAGGCTGAAACTCCTGAAACCTATGGCAGTAGCCATTGCACGGATTGAGGGAGACAATGTCATCCTGTCTGATGTTCAGACTCTGCTTGCAGATGTAAGAGAAGAAATCCGTCCTGCCCACTTCACTGTTGCTCCAAGCAGAGGAAACTGCAGTTCTGAAATACATCAAAAAGCGTGACATGTTGGACCCCAAGTATGCTGGCAAGAGCATCCTGTCTGGTGCAGAGATCAACAAGGCCTATGATGTCATAACTACTGTGTCTCGCCACCTTGGCCTGGATGAGGGCAAGGTTCTTGGCAGTCTGGGAAGTACAGTTCCAAGCAAGGGCTTTGGGATGGAGATGCAATATGGCAGTCATGCCAACATATCTCATCAGCTACCTGGTGGAAGGGACTTTGTGGATCTGAGGCTCTTTCCCCTGTTGCCTCCATCATCTTCCAAATCCCACCAACATCAGCCGCCTCAGAGCGCAACTGGCTGAAAAATTGGTGGCCATCCGGGGCAAATTTTAGGCTTTTTGAGCCTGACAACGAGCCATCCTCAACAAGGTTGGAAAGTGACAGTGAAGATGAGGCCTCAGAGTCTGATGTTCAAGAGGTGGACATTGAGGAGGTCCAGGGAGAAGACATGGAAGCCTGAGAGGAAGACAACCAAAGCTTTAGTTTCTAGACTATCATTTTACAGATGTATGTTGAAAATGTTTTTGGGAGATGTGATGGATCATTGAGGATCATTCAATATTCCCTTTCTTTTGTTGTTCAGTGAAATCATCCCATGTGAAGATTTTCACTAATCTTGCACTCCAGTATCTCTATTTGCACATCATAATTTGCACATCCTTCATTCCTGTGTTAATGATGATAATTTCTGTAATTTATTTCTACTCTATAGTCTATTTATTGTCCTACCTCCCAACCTTACTGCATTTTTGCACTACATTTTGCACTCTGTATATAGATTTTCTATTGTGTTTTTGACTGTTTGTTTAATGTGTAACTCTGTGTTGTTGTTTTTTTGTCGCACTGCTTTGCTTTGTCTTGGCCAGGTCGCAGTTGCAAATGAGAACTTGTTCTCAACTGACCTACCTGGTTAAATAAAGGTGAAATAAAAAATAAATAAAAAAAAGAGTCAACTCATTTAATTAAAGTTCAATTCGTAACTAAATAGATGTTTTTATTTCTATTGGAAGGATTTAATCATTTGCAATTATGTCTACTTATGATAAGGTAAAAGGTTTATGTTTCTGTCTCCATATGATATGTAGATGCAAAAACATCTACATTTAGATGGTATTAATATTAATTTGCATATATTTCCGTTAATTCCCATATATTCCCATTAAATCCCATGGAAAGTTTCCACCTCTGAATATTCCCCAAAATGTGCAACCCTTGACTTCTTCTCCTGAGCCCCTGGGGTCTCTAGGCCCTCCAGCAAGGTTGGGTCTCAATCTCCCTCCACCCTAGGGCTATTCCCAGTCCAGCCTGCCTCGTTGTGATCCCCACTGAACCACTGTCTGTCTGCAGCCCCCTGATCCTCTCACAACACACCAGCCCTGAGCAGCTCTGAAGGCCAGGGCTGCCAGGCCTTTGGTTTAGCCTCACAATGAAAGAGGAAGCTTATTGACCCCCTCTATCCTCCTCCTCATTCCCTTGCCTGCCTGGAATGAGCCCTGGGGCTCCCGATAGCCTGTGGTGGGGTGTCTCTCCGTCTTTCTCTCTGCCTGTCTCTCTGCCTGTCTCTCTGCCTGTCTCTCTGCCTGTCTCTCTGCCTGTCTCTCTGCCTGTCTCTCTCTCTCTCTGTCTGTCTGTCTGTCTGTCTGTCTGTCTGTCTGTCTGTCTGTCTGTCTGTCTGTCTGTCTGTCTGTCTGTCTGTCTGTCTGTCTGTCTGTCTGTCTGTCTGTCTGTCTGTCTGTCTGTCTGTCTCTCTGTCTGTCTGTCTGTCTGTCTGTCTGTCTGTCTGGGGACATTATTCTCCTTCGGTCCCAACTAAGGATGTGTTTTTTGTCCTGAGCAATGTAAAACTCAGCAGAGAGAGAAAGCAGCTTTGATCCTTCTGTCTGTCATGGCGTTGTAGAACTGAGACAATCTGAGACGACAGGCCAGGACTGAGCACTTTATTCCACTGTTAGGCACTGGCTGGACTTTAAACACTCTGGCTCCAGGAAAATTAATGCCAATCTGGGCTTTTACTTTCAGCTTGGCCTGCGTGAGGAGAGAGGGGTCTAAACAATGTACCTGAACTGGCCCCCTGTGTATCTTATAAAATGAATGGGGAGTATAATTAATTTTTTGCTAATGCAGTCCCTCTATTAAGACTCCATATCTAGGTGGTGTTTAATCATGCTACCATTCGCTCCCCATAAAAAAGTACATTTTTACCTTATGGTTTGGCTTCCTTTCGACACCTACACCCAAGTCGACCTGCCTGATAATATTTAAGGGCTGTAGTCCAGTCCAAACTCCAAGTCTTATCTCACTGTAATTACTGTAAAGTGATGTTTACATAAATAGACCAGTGTTTTGCCTCTATAAACTGTGTGTGTTGTTTGGGGTTGTGTTGTGTTGCACCTCTGTGGCCCCATTACTGCAGCTCTGCAGTCTGCTGACTTTCAATGATGTGACAGGCAGCCCAAAACACTCCATCCTCACCCCAGCAGAGAAAGAATGGGAGGACGGGAAAGAGAGGATAGGTAAACAGAGCCATTAGAAACAAATCTCTTTCTGAAGAAAACAAAATCACATCATCAAACAAGAGAAAAATCAAAATATGATCCTGCAGCCCTTTGGGGCCCCAGCGCTGAAATGATCGCCGACTAGGACATTTGTCTTTATCAGCCTGCCCGCAGGGAGGGGTGAGAGAGAGGTAGAGAATGGAAAGCTGAGAGCACGGCATCTCTGCTCTGCTTCAAAGTGCCAGACACATTCATTACTTCTCTGTCTTATTATAGCTCTATGTGGACACTTCATGCACGAATCAGAGCGCACAGCGAGCAGAGCACGGTACTACCTAGCATTCATCTGTATCATGCGTTTGGTATTATCATGGTTACAGTGGTCATCCTTTAAATAGCACAGAGCAAAGAGCTCTAGAGAGAGACAGTGGAGCCCATCAGTAATGGATGGCACAAGGAACCATATACTGCTTTGTCAAAATGACAAGATGGACTATCTAGGTTTTCTCCTTGCTCTATATGACATGTTTCTGTTGATATTGGTTTGGGCTGGAACAGAGGTCATTAGAAGTAGTAATACATCCAGCAAAGACATTTACGTCACATTTCAATGATGATTATGGTCCGCCCAAACATCCTTATATTAAACAGTCTCAGTCACTCTGAAAACCAGTTGTTTTTGATTGAATATTTCACCAGGATCACATCATATGCCAGAATATAAATAGTGTCTTTTCTATTATGCTTCATGGCATATCATACAATAGCCATGTAATGTGGTTATCATGGTCTTGCTTACCATAATGCGTTCCAATAATCACATACGTGTGAAGGCTCTCATGGCCACATACTGTCAAAACATGTTTTGATTTAAACACTCGACTTACTTGGACGAATAAAGATATACGAAAAGATAGGAGGTGAAACACAGTGAAATGAACCTTCTCTGTGTTACTGAGAGAGTATGCCACCCCAACTGGCCCCCTAGAGCTCTCCATTTCTCATCAAGCATTATGACACATTCCTGGCCCTCCTCATCCTGCAATGGACAGTTCCCCCCCCCCCCCCTCTCTCTCTCTCAATAGGAAGGATGCTTCCTGTTGACCTCCATCTTGGCTGTGCAACACTGTGTCTCTGTCCTCTCCGTCTGTCCTGTGCCAAGTCCTTACAGATGCTTGGTCATTTCTCCATCCCAACGCTAGTCAATTTTCGAGACTTTTTACAATTATCTTGCCAGAGTGGGTTCTCTGAAGGAGGCCAGTTTGTATTATAGCCAGCCTTCAAGCTATTTAGTGTCTCGAGCTGTTCCGTCTCTACTCCATTCAGTTACATTGGAATGCCCTGGGGACATTTGGGGATGTCTGCAATATATTTGTCTTGCTGACCAGTTTTATGTTGGTTTTATCTTGCCAAGATGCTGTCGTTCACTTTGATATTTCATTGTCTCTCTACAGGGAATTATGTGCTAAGCTGTCTGATAGACAGTCATCCTCACAACCGTCAGAAAAATGCTCCACTTTGTTGTTTTTTTGCGTTGGCTGTGTGGCATCAGAATTATACAAATATAACATCATATTTTTTTTCTATTTATGATTAAAAGGATAAAACCGAGTGATGTCATTGGGCATCATTACTCCAGATGACAGATAGTGAATGCAGCAGAAGGCATGAGGATACCTAGTGCCCACATCCTCTTTCGCAGTGCCAAGGCTGTTGGGTATAAAGAGAGGAGGAGGTGGTCACAAGTAGACTAAACAAAGAACTGCTGAGATATCTCCTCCATCTGGCCGTGTTACTCCAATGGCTGAGATATCTCCTCCATCTGGCCGTGTTACTCCAACGGCTGAGATATCTCCTCCATCTGGCCGTGTTACTCCAACGGCTGAGATATCTCCTCCATCTGGCCGTGTTACTCCAACGGCTGAGATATCTCCTCCATCTGGCCTTGTTACTCCAACGGCTGAGATATCTCCTCCATCTGGCCGTGTTACTCCAACGGCTGAGATATCTCCTCCATCTGGCCTTGTTACTCCAACGGCTGAGATATCTCCTCCATCTGGCCTTGTTACTCCAACGGCTGAGATATCTCCTCCATCTGGCCGTGTTACTCCAACGGCTGAGATATCTCCTCCATCTGGCCTTGTTACTCCAACGGCTGAGATATCTCCTCCATCTGGCCTTGTTACTCCAACGGCTGAGATATCTCCTCCATCTGGCCTTGTTACTCCAACGGCTGAGATATCTCCTCCATCTGGCCTTGTTACTCCAACGGCTGAGATATCTCCTCCATCTGGCCTTGTTACTCCAACGGCTGAGATATCTCCTCCATCTGGCCGTGTTACTCCAACGGCTGAGATATCTCCTCCATCTGGCCTTGTTACTCCAACGGCTGAGATATCTCCTCCATCTGGCCACTCCAACTGCTGAGATATCTTCTCCATCTGGCCACTCCAACTGCTGAGATATCTCCTCCATCTGGCCACTCCAACTGCTGAGATATGTCCTCCATCTGGCCATGTTTTTAACACCCAAGTGTTTGTTAAATGGATCTCGATGAATCACCACATCTTGTTAATAAAGAAGATTCCAGATGACTGCTCTGAAAGACATACAGGCCTGATATAAGGAGGGTGGTGATGATGCTCATCTGTAATATGGTGACAGTAATGATGTGGTTAGGGAACATATGATGGTGAGATGATGGTGATGGTTATGGGAATGGTGATAGGCAGCCATAGCAGTGGTGAAGATGACCATGGTGGTAGTCATAGTGATGACCATGTTAAGTGCCCTCCTCTCTCTTTCTCTCTATCTCCCTCTCTCCCCCCTCTCTCTCTCTCTCTCCCTCTCTCCCCTCTCTCTCCCCCTCTCTCTCTCCCTCTCTCCCTCTCTCCCTCTCTCTCTCTCTCTCTCTCCCCCCTCTCTCTCTCTCTCCCTCCCTCTCTCCCCTCTCTCTCTCTCTCCCTCTCTCCCCTCTCTCTCCCCCTCTCTCTCTCCCTCTCTCCCTCTCTCCACCCCCCCTCTCTCTCTCCCCCCCTCTCTCTCTCTCTCCCTCTCTCCCCTCTCTCTCCCTCTCCCCCCCCCTCTCTCTCTCTCCCTCTCTCCCCCTCTCTCTCTACCTCTCTCTCTCCCCCTTTCTCTCTCCCCCTCTCTCTCCCTCTCTCTCTCTCTCTCTCTCTCTCCCCCTCTCCCAGGTCAGAACATGGTGTTTCCCCCGGTGGCTCTGTGGGTGACGGTGGGCCTGGCTGTGTGTCTGCTGGGTCTACTCATCGCCCTGGCTGCAGTCTGCCGTAGGAAGATCAAGGAGAGCTGTGAGGAGGACAGAGCAGGTACCTGTCTGTCTGTCTGTCTGTCTGTCTATCTGTCTGAACAACTGTGAGGAGGTTAGAGCAGCCCCGCTCAACTCTGCAGTCTGTCTCAACAGCACCGCTCTGTTGTCTTTCTGAACAACACTTTTCACAGGAACACACTGAGCCGTTCCATAAATAATTGCAGAAACTGCACTTGAACATCCATTTCAATGGAGATAGATGGGAGCCTCTTAAAAAACAACTCCCAAAATCCCACGTTAATCTTCCAAGATTAAAGAAGGGTGTGATTGAGTGCTTTCGTTCCTCTTTGCATAAAAGCATAACAGTATAAAGGTTAGAGAAAAGGTTAATAGAGACAAAAGTGATGAAAGGGAGAAACATTGATGACATAATACATTAAAAGATAGATTAAAATAGAGGTGTGTACTTTTATTGTTCTACTGTGTGTAGAGTTGATGAAGTGAATGATCTACAGACCTGTTCTGTTTTCAGACCCCTCTAGTTCAAATACAGAATGACTTTCCCGAACCCTCACAGAGTAGGCCAGCAGATGACCTGTATAATAGTGAAACTGGCATACAGACCATGTGGAAGACACAGCGGGAGGAGAGTGGTGGTTACCAGTGATGACATGTTAACATGAGGTGTCAGTGTCTTGGACAGCTGGTTCAGAATCTTAACACCCAGACAGTGTTTGTATGTACAGTATATAAGATGATGTGCTGCTGTGGAGGGACGCTGCGACCCCGTCTGTCTGCAGGATGTTCATTAAGAAGAGTCTGGTTATTATCACTACTGAATAGCTGGGGACGGCTTGCAGGCAGAGTAGGGACTGACTGAGAGAAAGAAAGTTTTGAGCCGAGATGGATGGTAGCGAGCTGGTGGCCTGGCTATAATGAGATGTGCTTCGAGTGGAGGAGACATTTAAATAAAGGTCAGCCAGTGTCTGCACTGGTCCCTGGTGTTTAAAAATACATCTGGAACTGACACACACTCACAGGCAAGAATAATTATAGCTTGATGGAACATGAAAATGAAACGGAGAGGGGGAGAATAATATAATACTTTCCCAGTGTTTCCCTTATATCCATTTCGTGTCAGTTTTCTGCTGAGACGCGCTTTTTAATAATGATATATTTTTTTCATTTCTGCCGAGATAACCCCCCCCCCCACCACTGCTGCTGAAAAGAATCCTAGGGAAAACACTGATTCCATACCATGAACAAAAGGTCTTGTCCTGTTCTCCAGTAACCAAGAGGGGCAGGTTTTATTAACTGGCGTTGCACCACTCAGCTAAATGAAAGGTTTAGACTCATTCTGTTCCCTGTCTGAATGTTTCCAAGTCCTTCATGTTCCCTGTTGGCAGAGTTGAAGAGTAACATACATTGACTCCTTCACGTAGCACGCAGACTCGCACACCCAGATAAACTGATACCGTATGAATACAGATGTGAAGATGTTGGGACTGCAGACAGCAGGAAAGCAACCTAATTGAGGCTGTCCTGTCTTTTAATGGTGTTCTTGGGTTTGGCCAGATTGAAGTTGACACTCCTCAGAGACTCTGGGTAGTGAGGGAAGAGGGGTCAAAACTAGTCCAAAACATAGTAAGTCATTTTTCTTCCCTGTCATTATGTATATGGAGCAGTGGATGTGTACCCTAACCGGGCAGAGCAGCAAGATGGATTGGAGTCTGGGAGATGAATGCTCAATTGATACTAGTATTTGTTGCAGTACACATCTTCCTTCCTTCTTTCCTTCTTAACTTCCTTCCTTCCTTCCTTCCTTCCTTCCTTCCTTTTTTCTTGCATAATAATGTGTATACCATACATGTCCAACATATGCTCTAAATGGCCTTTCATGGACCGGTGTACCATATTCCTGAATCTCATTTTACATTTAAATGAGCATGTGATTTAATCAGACGTACCCTTGGAGTGTGTATGTGTAGGTGACATGGGACGGATGGCCCTCTGTGATATATGAAGGTCATTGGGGAGTTATTGGTGATTTTGGTCATAACTCTCCTCTCGGTACAGGGAATATCTGTCCTCCGTGAGATTCTTTCCTCCAGGTGCTTCATCCAGCTGCTGCATTACCTTGTTTTTCTTAACTAATCACTTAAATAACCTTATTATATTGGATCGAAACTCTGAAATCCATCTTGGAGTTTTATGACGGCCACTTCCCCTTGCCAGAGCAGATTTCGCTCACACACTGTGGATGGCAGCCACCATTTTGACTTTGACATAGAGGTGTCTCTAAAAGGCCTGGTTCACCCTGGTACTGTACCTGGAGGCTGTTCTTCCCATAGGGCTAGTGGTTATTCCGTCAGGACAGGAAGTGTTGGCTGTTAACTGAGGAGAGGCGGCTCAAGGTCTCTAACAGAACATTTACACTCAGTATTGATATTTTCTAGCCATCATTTAGAGCTAGAGTGTGACATCATAGTGCTGAGATAAAGGGAGAGAGAGAGAGAGAGAGAGAGAGAGAGAGAGAGAGAGAGAGAGAGAGAGAGAGAGAGAGAGAGAGAGAGAGAGAGAGAGAGAGAGAGAGAGAGAGAGAGAGAGAGAGAGAGAGAGAGAGAGAGAGAGAGAGAGAGAGAGAGAGAGAGAGAGAGAGAGAGAGACTATGTATGTATGAAAACGGAAACACACTTTCTCCTAAAATGTGATAACTATGCAGACATACGGGCAACTTTCTTTCCCCAAATTAAAAATAGAAATAAAGAATTTGAAACAGGAACAGACGATGAAAAATTACAATGCCTATTGGGTGAAAAGGTCCATTGTGCCATTTATGGTGCAAAATATGTTGCATCATGCCACACCCGTAGGGACAACCAGTTGACCCAACTACAAACAATAATCCCGTAAGGACAACCAGTTGACCCAACTACAACCAATAATCCCGTAAGGACAACCAGTTGACCCAACTACAACCAATAATCCCGTAAGGACAACCAGTTGACCCAACTACAACCAATAATCCCGTAAGGACAACTAGTTGACCCAACTGCAACCAATAACCTCCAACAAACTTACACACACACAAAACACACACATACAACATACAATTATTTTGAGTATGTTTGGTTGTATATGTGATAATTCATATGTAATGGATCTATATTTTGGTTGTTGTTGTTAATAATAGTATGAACCTTCTAGTGAATGTTTGTTTTAAATAAATGTCCTCTTGGCACCAGACTTTAGAGGAGGCCAGCTGCTCAAATATGTGACCTTCTCAAATGGATTCGTTGTGTGAAATCCTCCCAGACAATCATTCTGAGGAGGGATCCAGAAATATGTGTGTATGCCATGCGAAGGAAGGAGCAAAACAACTCACTTGAAAAGCTGGAGATTTTGAATGAATCACTGAGAAATTATAACCTGTGGGCATGCGCATACTGTGTGAGGGTGGTGTTTCAAAATGCGAATACAAAACAGATCCGAAGGAGTGTGGAACTGAAATGGAATAGTGCAATGTATGAAGGACTGTGGACATTACAGTGGAATCAGCATATATATTTTAAATGAAACATGCTGATCTTTTTACTGCTGTAATTATGGGGATTTTGTGAGGGTTTTCTCTCTCTGTCAGTCTTGTAAATTGCAGCAGACATACAAAAAAAACGTTTTAATTTGGTCCAATTATCAGTTAAATCTGTATGTGCAGTAAGTGTCTGACACTAAACACAATGGAACTGAGGATGGTGTCATCAAATTCAAATCAGCCGTCCTCTGGTTCATCTGTTCCTGGTCTATTTTTGGAGTGTGCGTGCATGTGTGTGTTTGCATGTCTGTGTACTTGCGTGTGTGTGCGTGTGAGCACATGTGCGTGTCGTGTCTGCATCCGTGTGCGCACGTGTGTGCCCATCACTGTGGTTTCTGTCAGAGCCTGGCTAAGTTGACAGTATGTTTCCAGAGCCAGTGGCCATAGTTTAATGTGATTACTGTCTTTGTGAGTGGGCCAGACCAGGGGGGCCAGACCAGGGGGGCCAGACCAGGGGGGCAGCTGTGGTGCAGTGCCCCATGCAGCCTCAGCCTCCGACTGAGCCGTGAACGATGAGCACACCACAGATGTAAATGAGCTGCTGCCTTATGAAAGCCAGAGGAACATTGCATTGCGAGCGTGCGCCTGCGTGCCTGCATGCCTGCGTGTTTTCCCAGTGTGTGTCTGTGTGTTTGATGGTCTGATGGCTTCTCTTCTCTCTCCACAGCCAAGGAGGCGGAGGAAGAGGAACAGTCTAAGACAGGTCAGCCAAGGCACATCTGGAACAACCATCACCACATTTTTACACCGTGCACATACAGGCTAATTACTTCTCAATGCATATCCCATTCTAATTTAAATATAAATTAAGTTGCAAAGAACTTATATAGAATTGAAATGGAATAATAGTGTTTGGGCACTGAGCACGTTTTTTTGCACTGTAGTGAGATAATATTTAATATTGTGTCCTGAATTATTTTTGTAATTAGCAAGCAGAGCAAGTTCTGTGCTCTGAGTCAAGGCCATGGTGTAGACCAGGCACAGGTCTGAACGACTCTCCCTCCAGTGTTAATGTCATTAAAGTCATTCATTTGACTCCTTCTTTAGTGGGATTGAATTATTTAGCCTCTCTGTGAACGGCACAGTTAATACTATGTGATTTGAATAAGCCGAGAGGTGAAGGAAGGTCTCTGGGCAGAGTGGAGGGAGACAATGTCTCCTTTCCCTAATGCATGTCTCATGTCTCATGAATGTTTCAAAGTGAACTCTGCAGCCAGTGGCAGGGTCAACCCATAGTGGTCCCCATACCTAGGAGGAGGAAGAGCTCCAAGACCCTCCACCTCAACCCTCTGTTCTCTCCTGACTCCTCAACAACCCCCTGACCTCTCTCTTCTCCTCATAAACCACACCTGTGCGGGCGGTGGTGCGCATGCGTGCGGTGGTGGGCGTGAGCTGAAGAGGGGCTCAGCGGCTCATTCTACCGTCTGAGATACCATCTACTTAAAACACTCCAGACAGCAGCTTTGTTATGCCATCTGGCTCCAATTGCACTGACAAAGGGAGAGGTTCCTGTGTGAGACAAAGGAGCTGAAATGAAGCCCACTTTAATGCAGGATGATGGGGGAGCTGTGTTTTGTGGGTTATCTTAATGAGCTGTCCGGAGGAGAGCTGCCTCCCTTTTCAAAGCAAACCTGATTGGAACAATAACCAGTGATAACTGGGAGCCTGGGCTCATCCTGGGCTTCTGCGTTTGGAAGGGGAGGTGTTCCCCTCACTGGCTTTACAGCAGCTGGCACGGTACCGCGTTACAAACAAGATGCCTGCCCCGAAATCCTTGATGTGCATGCAGCTGGAAGAGCCAACAACACCCATTCCCCCTGCTCTCCTTCCACACACACATACAGTACATACACACACACACTCCCCACTCGCCAACCCTCACCTCCTTTCTGAAATGAGTTTTTTTCTTTTTTTTATCTGAGCGTGATGCACAGTTTAGAGTTTGCTGCAGTAAATCCCAGAGCAGCAGTCTCTGTGCCCCACTAGTCCCTGTTTGTGTCCCTGCTCTGCTCTCTGCGTCCTGGGCTCGGTGGAGTTAGCCTAGGCCCTAGCAACAGGGCCCTGGCAGAGTGTGCATCGTTGTGACCCAGTTCTTTCACGAGGGAAACGTCATCATAAAGTGCAGTTTGTTAATCAGGGAGATGTGAAAATAGTCTCCAGTTTGTGAGGTGAATTAACCCTCCTACCTGGCTTGCAGAGACAGGGTGTTGCCAAGGTTGAAGACAAGCTAATGTCATGCTCCATAATGGTGATAGCATTGAGTGAATCCACGTCACCCATCCTCCAAGGCAACAGCTGAAAGATGTTTAACAGTCGCTCGAATCTCATTAGAGCGTCAGGTGAAATGCCTCATCAACATAAACATCTTGATGATTTTAATACACTGCACAGGAAACGGCTAGGGCAGCTGTTTCAGACTCAGTCACATCAGAGGTGGTGTATTCCAACAGCAGTGTTTCTAATAGCCTCCACAATTCAGTGGGATAGCTGTTTAATCTCTTCAGCCATGACAACTCTGAAACTCTCACATCTCCATCTCTCATGTTAGGCTTCCATCTCCCTCCTTTTCCTCAGGGAACAAAGATTACACATTGCACATTGTTTTGTGTCCTTTCATGAAATAGTCATGTTCCCTATAACACACACCAGCTCAACCCTGGAGTCCTGACTGATTTACACATACTGATGAGGAGAGGTGAGAGGAGTCTATAGGAAAGTCAGCTCTAGCCTCTCTCCCCAGCCTCTCTCCCCAGCCTCTCTCCCCAGCCCCTCTCCCCAGCCTCTCTCCCCAGCCTCTCTCCCCACCCTCTCTCCCCACTCTCTCTCCCCAGCCTCTCTCCCCAGTCTCTCTCCCCAGCCCCAGCCTCTCTCCCCAGGCTCTCTCCCCAGCCTCTCTCCCCACCCTCTCTCCCCAGCCTCTCTCCCCAGCCTCTCTCCCCAGCCCCAGCCTCTCTCCCCACCCTCTCTTCCCAGCCTCTCTCCCCAGCCTCTCTCCCCAGCCCCAGCCTCTCTCCCCAGCCTCTCTCCCCAGCCTCTCTCCCCAGCCTCTCTCCCCAGCCCCAGCCTCTCTCCCCAGCCTCTCTCCCCAGCCTCTCTCCCCACCCACAGTCAAACCTGACAGGCCTCTACACAGCCACTGCAGTCAGTGAAGTCTGTGGTGCTCCTCTTCTCATCCGCTTGTCCCAGTGGCTAAAGATCTTTACTGCCTAAAGATATGTAAATACAGTTGTTATGATTCCTTCATTAGTGAATGTGGGCCACAGAAGAACTTCAGGAGAGCTAATTAACAGACGTCCCTGTGCTCTATGGCTAAGTGTTCCTCTGCATAACTCATGTGCTTCTGCTTGTGTTCCTCACTAGTATAGCACAGTACACTCCTTCCTCAAGAGGGTGTTTACTTCAACGCTATCATACTGCATCCTGGGAATGGGGTTTTGGTGTCAAAAGGTCTGTAATATTCAGGCATGTTCGTACATCATTTGTGGGTGGGACCTTTCCTATAATCAAAACACTTGAGAAGACCAGCACCTGACTATAATTGTGTCCTTAGATTTGAAGGCTTTTCATATATTACCGTACTACAGGGCCAGATACTGTCAGGTATTGTGTTGGTAGAAGTTTTCCCTCTCTCCTGTTTGAACTATTAATTGTGTGTGCTTTACGTACTGAGCAGGGTTTAGCCTCTTCTCAAGGGTTATCTGTTGGTCTGGGAAGAGAAGGCCAGCAGATCGTTGTCACACTATGAGCTGATCCTAAATTGTGGACTAATGAGCGCTGTCAGACCAAATGAAAGCAATCAGCATCATTCTGCATCACAACAACATGGAGTCCTATTCAGGACGCGTAGTGCTGTTTAGATTATTAGATCAAGTAATAATTGCTAGATCGGATGTGTCTTTGGGAGAAGAGGAGAGAGGTATACAGTACATCCAAGGGCAGGGCTCTCCATTAGTAGAGCAGGGTTTACAAGACGGCAACAAACTTCCCCTGGTTGAATTCCTGTACACAGACGTCATCCCTGTCATGTGACCCGTGCCCCTGCAGCCCAGTGAAGCCCCCATGGGCGGAGGCCATCTCACTCCCCTGATCTGCCTCCCTTTAGTGTTCCAGGGCAGCCACGCGTCTGTTCCACATGAGCACTCCGCTGCAGTGGCTAATTAAATAAAGCACTGTGCCCTCTGCTTCCTGTTAGCCTGGGCAAGGTTGGTGCACACATACACAGGAGAGGAGAGGAGAGGAGAGGAGAGGAGAGGAGAGGAGAGGAGAGGAGAGGAGAGGAGAGGAGAGGAGAGGAGAGGAGAGGAGAGGAGAGGAGAGGAGAGGAGAGGAGAGGAGAGGAGAGGAGAAGAGAAGAGAAGAGAGGGGGGTAGGACGGAGGGGTGGGGGTGGGGTTAAAGAGAGAGACCACCGTTATATTGTACGTTTAGCACCTCCAGGCCTCCATGCATACAAGCCGCTGATGCATGCTTTTGGAACATCTACATAAAAAAAAAAAAATGAAATCAAATTAATACACACCATCAAAATAAATCCATTATTTATTTTAGGCAGTTCCAAAGAAACATTATGATATGAAGACATTTTATTTCAGAAGAACAGAATGAGTTGGCCTACTGTATGTTATCTGGCAATGCTCCATGCAATAGGCTGTAGGCTTGTTAATTTAGCTGACAAGATATGCTCATAAGTCCTGTGCCATTATTTTATATTATATGATTTTATAGTAAGAAGAATATAATTGAACTTAATAAATTAAAATAGAAATTATAATTTTCCCATTCCGGAGTGAGAGTGTGTATGAAGTGACTATGTTGAGCGTAAAAGTGATTTGAAACAGGACCTATACACCAGATTTAGAGTTATTTGGCAACTTTACTTGTGAATGATACAAACCTTAGAATGTCTTAGAAATCACAACATATATGGGCTTATATGGGCTGCATAATGCAACTATAGAAAGTAGCAAAAAAAGGCTTGCTCTCTGTTCCTTACCTCAGGCTGCACATGCTGTTCACTATTCTCAATTGAATATTGTCTTTACTAATATGTAACATTAGTTTAGATTTAGAATGGCCCATTATCAAAAGGGAGGAAAAGGAGAAAAAAAGACATGTCATCCATATGCACTTGAATAGTGAATGGAGGCCACTTTCCCGCCGGTTTGTTTTTCAGGCTACTCCTGTTATTTCACTCCATGCATCAACCGCTGTTTGAGGAGCATGCAGCCTCTCACTGCGCGACAGGTGATATTCCGCCAAAACTCTGTATGCCATGGGCTCCCCAACCCTATTCCTGCAACTACCCAGTGCTTAATTTGGGAAACCTAGTGAAATCTGATCAGGAACATCAATAGTAGCATGTATTCACAACGAAACCTATTTAATTAAACTGTTGACTGCCCCTCTCTCTGCGTGATGGTGAAAGTAACGAAGGAGAGAGAGGAGGAGGTGGAAATGCACGGTGGTGAGATATTCTGTAGCTAAAGGTAAATGTGTCAGTCTATTAGTTATGAAAATATATAAAATGACTTATTACTAGGCTATTCAAAATCATGTACAAATTCACTATAATTGTAGGCTTAGCCGCCATGCACAATCAATGAACCAACAGCATCGCCTAGGCTTATACGTTCTTTCCCACACTCATAGATAGTCCATCCAGTATGCATAATATTACAGTCCACACTCGAAGGCAATTACTAGGATTTCTTTAAATTTGGAGTACAAAATTGTATGTTTTTCTGCCGTGCGTAATACAGTGGGGAGAACAAGTATTTGATACACTGCCGATTTTGCAGGTTTTCCTACTTACAAAGCATGTAGAGGTCTGTAATTTTTATCATAGGTACACTTCAACTGTGAGATACGGAATCTAAAACAAAAATCCAGAAAATCACATTGTATGATTTTTAAATAATTAATTTGCATTTTATTGCATGACATAAGTATTTGATCACCTACCAACCAGTAAGAATTCTGGCTCTCACAGACCTGTTAGTTTTTCTTTAAGAAGCCCTCCTGTTCTCCACTCATTACCTGTATTAACTGCACCTGTTTGAACTCGTTACCTGTATAAAAGACACCTGTCCACACACTCAATCAAACAGACTCCAACCTCTCCACTATGGCCAAGACCAGAGAGCTGTGTAAGGACATCAGGGATAAAATTGTAGACCTGCTCAAGGCTGGGATGGGCTACAGGACAATAGGCAAGCAGCTTGGTGAGAAGGCAACAACTGTTGGCGCAATTATTAGAAAATGGAAGAAATTCAAGATGACGGTCAATCTCCCTCGGTCTGGGGCACCATGCAAGATCTCACCTCGTGGGGCATCAATGATCATGAGGAAGGTGAGAGATCAGCCCAGAACTACACGGCAGGACCTGGTCAATGACCTGAAGAGAGCTGGGACCACATTCTCAAAGAAAACCATTAGTAACACACTACGCCGTCATGGATTAAAATCCTGCAGCGCACGCAAGGTCCCCCTGCTCAAGCCAGCGCATGTCCAGGCCCGTCTGAAGTTTGCCAATGACCATCTGGATGATCCAGAGGAGGAATGGGAGAAGGTCATGTGGTCTGATGAGACAAAAATAGAGCTTTTTGGTCTAAACTCCACGTGTTTGGAGGAAGAAGAAGGATGAGTACAACCCCAAGAACACCATCCCAACCGTGAAGCATGGAGGTGGAAACATCATTCTTTGGGGATGCTTTTCTGCAAAGGGGACAGGACGACTGCACCGTATTGAGGGGAGGATGGATGGGGCCATGTATCGCGAGATCTTGGCCAACAACCTCCTTCCCTCAGTAAGAGCATTGAAGATGGGTCGTGGCTGGGTCTTCCAGCATGACAACGACCCGAAACACACAGCCAGGGCAACTAAGGAGTGGCTCCGTAAGAAGCATCTCAAGGTCCTGGAGTGGCCTAGCCAGTCTCCAGACCTGAACCCAATAGAAAATCTTTGGAGGGAGCTGAAAGTCTGTATTGCCTAGCGACAGCCCCGAAACCTGAAGGATCTGGAGAAGGTCTGTATGGAGGAGTGGGCCAAAATCCCTGCTGCAGTGTGTGCAAACAAAGGTTTCTGTACCAAATATTAAGTTCTGCTTTTCTGATGTATCAAATACTTATGTCATGCAATAAAATGCAAATTAATTACTTAAAAATCATACCATGTGATTTTCTGGATTTTTGTTTTAGATTCCGTCACTCACAGTTGAAGAGTACCTATGATAAAAATTACAGACTTCTACATGCTTTGTAAGTGGGAAAACCTGCAAAATCGGCAGTGTATCAAATACTTGTTCTCCCCATTGTATGTGGTAGCCTATGTATTGTATAACGGCACAATCCTTATTTTAATTCACTTTTTGGGGGGGGGGATTGGGCTCACAGGCATAATGCTTAAACTATTAATGAATCATCACCTTACAAAGCACCGCCCATTTAATTGTGAAACAACGTCCACAATGACCATGTTTTCAACTCAGTTTCAATCTGTTGTTGAACTTCTTTCTTTAAATTGATCAATCACAGTGAGGTGAGTTTTAAAAGCAAATACTGTTCTGATTATGTGTTTGATGTGATTTTCGATTGCATTTGCATTGATGTCAGAGTGATTAGAGGGACAATAGAGTGCTGAGTACCAGGCCATTAGCGACCTGATGGTCGTTAGCGAGTTGAGTACTACCAACGCATGTCCAGAGTGCATAAGAGGAGATTACCGTGACTCAACAGTCACATGGAATTTTACTGCGGTCATGACTCATGACTGCCGGTGTGGCGGTAATACAGTTACGGCAACAGCCCTACCCACAGATTACTAAATGTTCCACTGGGAACCACTTTTACTGTAACCGGGAACCATTGTTCTATTGTACAATGTTGTATTAGCTGCAAAAATACATGTTTTTTAATTTAACTAGGCAAGTCAGTTAAGAACAAATTCTTATTTACAATGACAGCCTATTGGGGAACAGTGGGGTAATTGCCTTGTTCAGGGGCAGAACAACAGATTTTTACCTTGGCAGCTTGGGGATTCGATCCAGCAACCTTTCGGGTTACAGGCCCAATGCCCTAACCACTAGGCTACCTGCCGCCCCAGTTCTGCTGTACAATGTATTGTTCTATCATCCTAATTGTTTTAGTAACATTACTAAGCTCATGTTCCTCTGTGTTTCAGCCATGACCCCCCTGAAAAGCTAATGCCAAAAGAACACAGGTAAGAATCACTTAAGATTACTTCATTACACATAATTTGTGTGTGTGTGTGTGTGTGTGTGTCATGTCAGGTTGTCTCCGTATTTTAATTCCCCCTCCAGTGATTGCATAGTATTTTCAGGAGACAGGAAGTGCTCTCGAGGCCCAAAGGTCTGCAGAGGCTGTGGGTAACTGCTTCTGTAATGAGCCTCAGGCTGCATTCATTCTGTGAAGGACAATCAGGAATTTGGGAAAGTCTTGATATTTGAATTCACAGGGTCATTGGTTGCCATGACAAATGTATTTCTGTGCAATGCCATTAGAAGTGGGGTTTGACTATTCCAGCTCCTTCCTAACACCCCTTAAAGTCCAATTAATGTTAAAGGCCCAGTGCAGTCAAACACATGATTTTCCTCAATTATAGCATGTTATGATTTGATATTGAGATAAAAATGGCCTCATTGGACCTTTAATCATTGGAGTGATGACTCATTTAGCTGCCAGCACCAGGTGTGTTTGTGTGTCTCTGTTGGAGACGAGAGTGACACAATTATACAGGACAAAATACATGCTGGATATAAAGTGAGAAGCATCAAGTTTCCGTTTCATACATACATAGTCTCTCTCTCTCTCTCTCTCTCTCTCTCTCTCTCTCTCTCTCTCTCTCTCTCTCTCTCTCTCTCTCTCTCTCTCTGTCTGTCTCTCTCTCTCTGTCTGTCTCTCTCTCTGTCTCTCTCTCTCTCTCTACCTCTCTCTCTCTCTCTCTCTCTCTCTCTCTCTCTCTCTCTCTGTGTTGATAATAGTCTCCATCACCTCAACAACTTACTATTTATAACACTGTATTTGCTCCCTTTAGTGGATTCGAATAAATGCCAATCTTTTGCTCAGGGTATTTGGCTAACACGTAAAAAAATAAATAATAATACTTCAAATAAGAGGAATTTGACTGCATAAATAATTTTAGAGGGATGATGCTCGTCGGCTCAGCCCACCTACACTCTTAAAGCAAATGGTGCTATCTAGAACCTAAAAGGGTTCTTTGTCTGTCCCCATAGGAGAACCCTTTGGGGTTCCAAGTAGAACCATTGTGGGTTCCATGTACCAAAAAGGGTTCTTTAAAGGGTTCTCCTATGGGGACAGCCGAAGAACCCTTTTTTTCTAAGAGTGTACCTACAGTACAGTACACTACCTTCAGGGTTGGGGAGTAACTGATGAGTTACATATGATTACATGTAATAGTTACATGTAATCTGATTACTAAAACATGTTCTACTCTAAACAGTTACTTATATTGTAAAATATTGTAATCAGATTCCAGAGACTTTTGAAAAACTAAATGATTACTTATTGTATTATGTTTAAATCCTGAAAGGATGTTTGCGAAAAAAAAAAAAAAAAGTTTTACCACTATGAGGAAACACCAAATGCATTTGATGGATCCTGTTTGTCTTCTTCTAATGTCTCTTAAGGGGAAAGTAATCCAAAAGTAACTGAAAGTAATCAGATTATATTACTGAGTTTGGGTAATCCAAAATGTACTTTACTGATTACAATTTTAGACAGGTAAATAGTAACTGTAACGGATTACATTTAACAAGTAACTTACCAACCCTGCCTACCATGTAGCCAGCAAGCCACTAAATAGCTAGCTATCTAACTATTGGAGAAATATCTCTGACGTTCAGTTTCTAGTATTCAGCTTGCTATCTGAAGAGGATGTACAGTATATGGTTACCTGCCATGCAGCTGTGTAACGACACTGTCTATAGAGTGTCTGGATGGTGTGGTGTGTTCCCTCTCCCAGAACAGAACAGCCCAGTGCAGTATAGTCTGTCTGTCTGTCTGTCTGTCTGTCTGTCTGTCTGTCTGTCTGTCTGTCTGTCTGTCTGTCTGTCTGTCTGTCTGTCTGTCTGTCTGTCTGTCTGTCTGTCTGTCTGTCTGTCTGTCTGTCTGTCTGTCTGTCTGTCTGTCTGTCGTGAGGGTCAGGTGGACCATGGACTCACAGCAACAGTAATGCAGTGGTAGACTGCGAGGCCTCATCCATCACCCAGTGACTGGAGCCTGGCCTCTGTGGCCCCTGGTCTGCTGCCTGTCTGAGGAGAGGGATAGGCTGGCCCATCGGCAGGCCAAGCATTGGGAGGCTGTGTCAGGCTCCAGCTCACTCCCCTGGTCCTACCCTTCCTGCCTGGGGGAGAGGACTGCCCAGGCCGTGTTGTGGCTATTTTAGGAAAGCTTCACTAGCTGACAGAGGGAGGTTAAAGCTGTGAAGGCCAAGCACAATTTTGTCACCACAGCTTTTCCTGGGAAAATCTATATTTTCCTCTTTCATTATGACGAGCATGTTTGATATTGCTCGTGGATATTTTTTAGAAGCGTTTCAGAAGCTTTACATCAATTTTGACCAGACTAAGATTGAACCTGTCACATTAAAGAAAGCAGTGAATGCAGTGTGGGAGCTTAAGATTGAACCTGTCACGTTAAAGAAAGCAATGAATGCAGTGTGGGAGCTTAAGATGGAACCTGTCACATTAAAGGAAGCAGTGATGCCGTGTGGGAGCTGAAGATTGAACCTGTCACATTAAAGGAAGCAGTGAATGAATTGTGGGAGCTGAAGATTGAACCTGTCACATTAAAGGAAGCAGTGAATGCAGTGTGGGAGCTGAAGATTGAACCTGTCACATTAAAGGAAGCAGTGAATGCAGTGTGGGAGCTGAAGATTGAACCTGTCACATGAAAGGAAGCAGTGATGCAGTGTGGGAGCTGAAGATTGAACCTGTCACATTAAAGGAAGCAGTGATGCAGTGTGGGAGCTTCCTCTTTATTTTACTTCTGTCCATAAAATAGCTGGATCTCATAGGGCAGATTTAGGGGTTCAACACATGGATCTGTTAATAAGGGGATGTGCTGGTTTCCCTGTAATTATATTCATCACAGAGGGCCAGCTGGAGTGAAGGAGCTGACACAGCATTTCACCGCACACACACATATTATGTTACTATGCAAATAATACAATTGTTTCTATTGCTGTAATAACCCAGTTATTTGGTGTCAAGACAGTGATATGAATATCTTTATTGTACGTCTATATACAGCCGCAGTATGTTTTTACTATACAGTGATTAGATCAAGTCATAAAAATAAACTTGGCTGAGAGAGTAAACCATGATGACAGAGGGTGAGGAACTCATTTCCTCCAACTACCCCGATTCAAATAGAGACACCAAGAGTTACACCCTATTTCCCTACTCAAAAGTAGTGCACTATATAGGGGGTCGGGTGCCATTTGACCTTCGCCCTTACCTTCACCATCAGTCCTAAAACTGTTGCAGGCCAATATCCTGTTAACCACATTCTCCTGCTGAATCGCCACTGATCAACTATTTTAATATTTCTGTGGCCATTGTTTTATTGATTACATGCAGAGTGCAGCACATCTTATTTAATAATGGAAGTTCAGTGCATCTGATTATCTTGTTTTTTGTGTCAAGGGACATTTTGTTTTCATAAAACCTTTTACCTTATTGATATATCTCTTTATATGTGATTAATTCTTATTTTACATACCACAGCTGCAGGCCACTGGGTATGGAATTCACTCACCTTGTGTGTCCGTACTGTGTTCACATCCAGAGCTGTTGCCATGGTTAGTAATTAGCCGCTGAAACATTGAACAATGCTGAAGCATCTCGTGTGTGTCCTTGAGGGAAGTGTCATTCATTGTGGATGACTCTCACCTTGTCTGCTAGTGGGCTTTTGCCTGACATGCTAATAGACAGCCTGATTGCATTTGTTAGCATGGTGAGATATGCAGTATATGAACGTGTACGTTTGGCACAATTTAATGATCCATGTTACACATTACTCTAAATTAGTAATGCAAAGAGAACAGAATCCCATTGTTCTGGTAGCTACAGTGCACACGCTCTGATATTATATCAGCCAACGGAAAGAGGATGTATTGTCAAGGCCAGGCACAAAAATGATAAAGGAAATCCTGTGAGAGACAGATATGGCCTAGTCATCCAGCAACAGCCAGTAGACTACCACAAATGAATTCCAATGAGAGAGTAGATATTAATACGTCTAATAGGACAGGCCCAATAGGTACAATTAGTTGTAGATAATGGCCCTCTCCACCGTCTTTTCTACCAGAGCGCTAAAATATTGATTTTATTCTCCCCTGTATATCCACTTAAACTCTGGACTGTCACTCTAAGAATCTATCTCATTGTTATGTTTTACAGTGTTGGCCGAGGGGCTTATTCTGTCTCGGTCCTGTTTTAAGGGACAGAGATGGTACATTACTTAGAGGAGCCCCGCTCTTGTCTTTTTTTTATAAAAATAAGGAAGCGATAACTAGGTGAAGAAATAAAGTGAGATTGAAAATGGTTTCTAGAGCATGTAAAGTATGGCTGCTGTGCCTGGGGCTCGTCGTTGAGAGAGAGAGAGAGAGGGAGAGAGAGAGGGAGAGAGAGAGAGAGACAGACAGAGAGAGAGAGAGTGAGGGGGAGGGAGGGAGAGAGAGAGAGAGAGAGAGAGAGAGGAATAAGATTCACCTGGCTTGTAGGTGTGACCTTTGGGTGTTTCTGGGGAGAGGGCAGGAGCCAGGCGGAGACGCGGCTCCTCAGCTCGCTGTTGTCTCAGTGCCGCGGCGAGGCTCGTCTGATGTTGATGATGTCAGACAGGACACTTACACTGGGCTCTCCTGAGAGGTGTGGGCTATGGAATCACCCTCCGTCCTCACATCTGTGCATTATTTAGCTTATTGTCTCAGCCATTTATCAGGATAATGACTCTGCAACCGTATATTACTGTACTGTACATTTCTCCAAGTGGCAGAAGCCTCCGCTACTGGATGATGACCACTGAGGAAAAGCCAATAAAGAAATGTGAAAAAACTGCATCATATTGATATTTGAGAATGGTCTAGGATGGATAGGCTTGCTGCTCAGAATATCACTGACTGCAGAGTGTTTTGTAGCTTTGCTTGGAGAGGTTTGGCACCATACGTATCGGAATAGTGCAGTGAAAACTAAAATAGAAGAACTAAAGTTGCTGGGCTGGCTGCACTTTTTTACCTTAATAAGGATTTTCATGACAAGAAGCTCGTAATTCCAGTGTGCCGTGGCAGGCAGCGGGAGTGTGGGGACTGAATCACTGATCAATGACAGCTAATGAACACGGCAGGAGTTCTGCTCTGTTTGCCTCTCGACAGAGAGACCCATTCCTCTGAGAGCTATTTTTCTTCTGTTTTGCACCCAAAAAAATACAGGAGGCTTCATTGAAACCAACTGCCTCTGGGCTCAATTAACTAGCATATATTACTCATAATGCAGATGAGAGCCTGAGTATGTAATACACAGCATGGAGACCACCCTCGCTGCCTCCTCCCTCTCTACAACCCACTGCCTTGGGGCCTCGTGACAGTGCAGTGCGGTGGGCTGCAGTATGCATGCAGAGTTACATATATATATATTACAGGTGAGCTATGGATCCTGGAGGCTGTTTATCACTCCATCATGGAGACATGGTACTGGGTCTGGTGTCACCTGGCTGTCAGAAACACTTCATATACCTGGCTCAGGGTCTTTGGTAGCTTCTGCTGTCCTGATGCTACTGGACTGGCCTGACTGTCCAATCCCACTGCATTACATGGATGGAGAGACATTCCTCCAGAGCATTCATCACGTCCTCCGTCACCCCAGCCGGGCAGAGGGCGCCTGCACGGTTGTCTCTTCTCTCATTGGTCACATGAGTTGTCCTACTGGGGTTGGGGCTTTTACAGAGGCCTCTACTGGCACACAGTACACAGTAGCACACACCTTCAGACATGTTTACACCTTTTACATAATGCCAACTCAAAAATGAGCTTGTGTAATTGTGTTGAAACACTGTTCTTTTAAATTGGCTAAATTAATTACACACTGCTAAACTATTGTCAGCAAAGGAAAGGTGTGTGTTGAGAACATCAAGAGAATTACAGAAGGCAGAAATGTAAATACAGAGAAATTAGCATACCCAAATGGGAATTGGTACAAATATGCTGGATTTGCAGACTGTAATGCTGCGTTTAGACAGGCAGCCCAATTCTGATATTCTTTCCACTAATTGGTCTTTTGACCAATCACATCAGATCTTTTCACATCAGATCTTTTTCAGAGCTGATCTGATTGGTCAAAATACCAATTAGTGAAAAAAGATCAGAATTGGACTGGCTGTGTAAACGCAGCCTAAGATGTATTTTCGTGTGAGTCAGTGTTATACATCTCAGTGAGAAAATACATGGCTCCAAATGAAAGGCTTCGGAGCTCAAAGATGTGTATCACTGTGTTGACAAACTGGGCTTTAGTGCCTCACTGCTGTACAACAGGATTTCATAATGAGAAAAGATTCTAGAACTGAGGACTAACGATTCACAAGAAATCAAGGGCTTAATTCCAGTTCTAGAAGGTTTCAAAAGGATCACCTTCTTCAACCTAGACACTGTGACTGTTTAAATGAATGAGCTCTCATGAATTCTGTCACTCGGACGTAGTGATGACAGTGCAATTAATGATTATTCGACCTGACACAGGCTTAAAACAACTTCCTGTCATGGAAATCATAATACAATCTCTGTCTTTCCGTTGGAAGAAATCATCTGGAATGACCTGTGTTAATTAAAGATAAAATCCTAGGTGAGGGCGATATGCGTGTCTGTCAGAGTGGGCTGCTGTCTCTGTATCTGTGCAGTGATGTGGATGACATATTAGATGAGAGTGGCCAGACAGCAGCAGACCAACAGCTACAGAACAGTATAGTAGCCTCTAGAATTCACTAACATTGATTTGCTACCAATTACTACCTACACAGGATCCATTGACAAGGCTCGCTATATGCTACATTTTTATCAAAGGAACATGTTTTGAAAACCTTGTAATTACAGTAAAGCAATGAGAGCTGACCATTTGGAACATTGAAATGGGTCAGATTTAATTGTAGAACCCCTAGTTAGTCCCCAGAACACCAACAGGTCCACTCAGCAGCCATCAGTCCACTGAGTGGGAATGGGATAATGACATGAAAGTGACCTCATTACTCCACCACAGACCAAATCAATGAATCATAACAGCCCACATGGTCACTTCTGATGTCATCACAGACCTCATTACTCCACCACAGACCAAATCAATGAATCATAACAGCCCACATGGTCACTTCTGATGTCATCACAGACCTCATTACTCCACCACAGACCAAATCAATGAATCATAACAGCCCACATGGTCACTTCTGATGTCATCACAGACCTCATTACTCCACCACAGACCAAATCAATGAATCATAACAGCCCACATGGTCACTTCTGATGTCATCACAGACGCACAGCTTAATATTCATCCTACATATTATGATATAACGCTGAGGAAGAAGAAGGGATTTGCCAGACGGCCAGGTTTCCCAGTGTAAACACAGAGCGATCTGCGACTCTTTTCTTTTCTTTTCTCCTCTCTCTTCTTTCTGACTCTGAATCACTCTGCCTTTGGGGCTTTACCACAGGAGTCTCTTCAAACAGGGCTTTGTACTGGAGTGGAGAATCAAGATGAATGCACTTCCACAGCTCTGTGCTGCTCTAGGGGAAAGAAGCCTGATAATTAACACCAGGGGGGCTTGGAGGAAACTGGAGAAGGGAAATCACACAAAATTATAGAAATACAGGGAAAGGTACATATAACATTTATTTGGCGTGTTTGTGATGTATGACGCTGCATTGAGGTGACAGGGTCTTAGAGGGTATGGTTTTCTCCAAGTTGTATTTATCATTGTCATGTCTGTAATAATTCATCATGGTGTGCTTACCATCAGAAATGTTACAATGCATATACCACATGACTTTATACAAATGTATACAGATGTATACAAATTATACAAATTAAGTGTTCAGTACGTTAAGTAGATAAGACCCTATGTAGAGCATCTTTATAAGGACACTGTGTATTTCGTAGTCCCTTATGGAAAACCTGTCATACCTTGTCTGTTTTAAGTTCTCTCCAAAGCTGCATAGGCTGCATATTGACTTCTGGAAACATCTGTGTTTATGTCAGAATCCCCCACCTGGAGTTGTTTTCTGGTAATTACTCAGATTGTTGTCATTTACGTCAGAGGGCCCGTGGCTCCATGTACAGGGTTCTCCAAATATATAAATAAATGGTGGAAGGACCAAGGACGAGAATGAAATATGGCACTTCCATTTGAATGCAAATGAGGACTGAAATGAGTGCAGTGTGGATTTACAGTGGTCCATTAGAATGAACCCAGCACTCTGCTGCTGTAAGGTACCAATCTCCTATAGCCTGAGTCAATTAGTGTGCAATCCCCTGCACTGGGTGTAAATGAAACTGTCCGTCAGCATACAGGATCTTAACCTAAGAAGAGGTGGGATGGGATGGTCCTCCTGATGTCTGTCTGCTGGAGCTCTTGAATAGAGAGAAACTTTTCTTCAAGTTTGGATTGTCTGTGTTAACTTCCCAGTCTATTCAGTCAGGAGTCTGACGTGAAGATATGAGTTTTTTTTTTACTGTATGCGTGTGTCGCATACTCAGCCAAACAATCTTTATAGCCTTTGGTAAAGGTCTAGGTTGGTCTTTCATTTCTGAAATTCATTTCAGGACACTGCTGTCCTGGACTCTATAAGAATGACCCCCTGTTTGAACACACACATCATGCATTTCCAAAGGCGGAATATCCCAAAATAAATTTGAATCCGATGAGAGCATGCAGGTGTGAAAATATTGTCTTGTGTTCATTTGTATGATGGATTAGGAGGCAAGCTGCACTGCCCTCTGAGAGGAGGCAAGGAAAGTGGGAAGTGGAGTGAGCTTTCAAATGGAGGGCTGCCATTAAATACATATGGATATCCAGAGCCACCGAGTTTACAGAGACCTCTGGGAAACTGTCAGGACTCAGATGTCAACAGTCTGAATTCTTTTGACTTATATAATTCATCAAGTTGTCTCTGTTGTTTTATTTACAGTTTTTCCACTTCATAGAGAAATCACATGTGCCACAGATACAGTAAGATGTTCTGTAATGATTAAGAAGTGATAGAGAGGTTTCCAAACACTGGCAGCAGCCATTTTCCAGCCAAAGTGACCAAGACAGCATTCACCACACGCTGGAGATTATTACATATGCTGACGGTCTGCAATCTCAGTCCTTCCAGTCAGATCAGAATCAAACAGAGCTTATAAGCATGACAGGTTTGGACAGGAAGTAGAGATGAGGACTTTCTGGAACACAGAGCATGTAGGCTACTGCAAAATGTCATAATGCATAAAGTATTCTTCTTCCTCAAAGTTTATGTTTTTATATATTTCCTTTCATGTACATCTTTAAATTATTATTGTACTGAAAAATGAAATCAAATTATTATTTTTGTTATCTTTTCTTTTCAATTGGAAGTCCAGAGCAGTAGGTTTCAGGTAGCTATGGGAGAAGATGGAGGACAAGCTGAGGCAGTGTCAGGCTAAGCCATAGAGAAGCCTATTTGCTTCTCTATGTAGCTATGGTCAGAGTCTGACAGTGTCGTTCTTTTCTGTTTCTGTGTGGGGTTTGGGGTGGATCCCTAATTAGAGGCAGCTGCTACGCATTGTCTCTAATTAGGGATCCCATATATGTTGAGTCTGTCCTTCACTCGGGTGTGGGTCGTTATCGTTATATGTCGCAGTCACGGTTAACAGTAAGTGTGCCTTTTGTTACGTCCGTTTCATTTCGTGTTTGTTTGGTCAACGTGACGTTTTGTGCTTAGTGTTTGTTTCTGTTCTTTAGTTCGTCAGTCGTGGTTTTGTTTATACATAGTAATTATGTCATTTCATTACATAGTATAAATAAAAGATGACAAACTATAATCACTGCGCTGCGTCTTGGTCTCGCTATGCACCCGATCGTGACAGGCAGAGCCAGGTGAGAGAGGTGTGGAAGGGTATGAGAAATATCACTGGCTTGAAAAAGTAAAACAGTGGGCAGACGGAGGTGACCCAGGACAGAGACAATGAGCTGAACCAATTTTTTAACAGGTTCGATACTGGCCCTGTCCACCTCCCCTCCAGCTCCCCAGGTTGTCTCTGTTGAGACAATCAGCGACCCCCTCCTCACCTCTGCACCTGCTCCCTCTGGACTGATCCTCAACACCCCCCTTCCCCCCACCTCCCCACCTGGGCTGGCTTTCACCACCAACCAAGTGAGCTGGAGAGACTACATCAGTGGAAAGCGGCGGGCCCTGATGGTATCAGCCCAAGGGTGCTTAGGGTCTGTGCTGACCAATTGTGTGGAATACTCCAGCGACCCTTCAACCTTAGCCTGAGCCTGGAAAGGGTCCCTGTGCTGTGGAAAACATCCTGCCTGGTCCCAGTGCCCAAGAAGGCGCACCCCACTGTCCTGAATGACTTCAGACCTGTAGCGCTAACATCCCACATAATGAAGACCCTGGAAAGGTTAGACCTCACTCACATCAGACCCCTGGTGTGTACATGATGAAAGTGGAAGCACCCTTAGTCTCCTGGGTCACGGACACGGCAGAGTCAACTCTACTTTCTGAGGAGGTTCAGGTCCTTCAACGTGTGCAGTAAACTACTGCATACCTTCTACCAGTCTGTGGCACTGGCCATCTTTTTTGCAGTGGTGTGCTGGGGCGCCAACATAAAAGCCGGTGATGCTTCTCGGGTAAATAAGCTGATCAGGCTAGCTCTGTTCTGGGGATTAGCCTTGCCACTCTAGAGGAGGTGGCGGAGAGATGGATTCTGGCCACCCTCTGCATGCCATGGTTATGACGCAGAGGAGCACCTTCAGTCACAGACTGATCCCACCCCGGTGTGCCAAAGAGCTCTACAGGAGTTCCTTCCTGCCGGCGGCTATTAAGACTATTTAATGCCTCACCGGGGTGCCGTGCCGTCGGCAAAACAGACCTGGAACTGTTGGGGTGTTAGGACCTAGTTTACCAATTATGCATCCATCCGGGCTTAGGGCTTATTTATTTATTTATTCAGGTCTGTATAGACATATTCATGTACAGTTGTTATATCACATCACGTGCAATATTGTAAGTAATTCTTGGGCTGAACTTACGTAGTCATTCACTCAGGACTGTATACTAGTATCCTGTCAGTAGTATGTTTTTTCATTGCTTTTTGTATATCGAATGTGCAATACGTGCATTTATATGTAATTAAACCCTGTACTAAGGACTGTATTTTACAGGAATTACTATTATTACCCTAAATTATATCTTACACACATTTATCTATTTAAGTATCTCTTCCTGTCATTTACCTGTACAGTTAATGTAACCATGCAAAGATTCACTTACCTGTAAATGTAACTGTATATTTACCTGTACAGTTAATGTAACCATGCAAAATATTCACTTATCTGTGGGGGACCTTGCAATTAATTGCAATTCATCTGATCACTCTTCATGACATTCTGGAGTATATGCAAATTCACATCATCAACACTGAGGCAGCAAACTTTGTGGGGACCAATACTTGTGTCATTCTCAAAACTTTTGGCCACGACTGGCATTTTGCACCTGCCCTGTGTTTTTTTGTAGATGCTTGACAAAGAAATTTCCCCTCAGGGATCAATAAAGTATCTATCTATCTATCTATCTATCTATCTATCTATCTATCTATCTATCTATCTATCTATCTATCTATCTATCTATCTATCTATCTATCTATCTATCTATCTATCTATCTATCTATCTATCTATCTACTCTTAATTACATACAGCGGGTGAAATAAGTATTGAACACGTCACCATTTTTCTCAGTAAATATATTTCCAAAGGTGCTATTGACATGACATTTTCACCAGATGTTGGTAACAACCCAAGTAATCCATACATACAAAGAAAATAAATACGTTGAGAAATTAAGTTATGTGTAATAATGTGAAATGACACAGGGAAAAAGTATTGAACACATGAAGAAAGGGAGGTGCTAAAAGGCATGGAAAGCCTAGACAACAGCTGAAAACTATCAGTAATTAAAAAGCAATCCAGCCCCCTGTCAGTGCAAATTAATATCAGCTGGTTCAGTCCCAACTGATGGCCTACAAAAAGGTCTCATTGCCAAGGTGTCACACAAGACACATCTCATGATGGGTAAAAGCAAAGAGGTCTCAAGACCTTCGCAACCTAATACGGAAGTGGAAAGACAATCATTTCACCATAAATTTGCCTCGACCAGGTGCTCCTCGCAAGATTTCTGACAGAGGAGTGAAAAGAATAATCAGAAGAGTTGTCCAAGAGCCAAGGACCACTTGTGGAGAGCTTCAAAAAGACCTGCAATTAGCAGGTACTGTTGTCTCAAAGAAAACAGTAAGTATGCACGCTCACCACGCAAGACTCCATTGCTGAAAAAAAAGCATGTTGAAGCTCGTTTAAAGTTTGCTGCACAACATTTGGAAAAGCCAGTGAAATACTGGGATAATATAGTGTGGTCAGATGAGAGCAAAATTGAACTGTTTGGATGTCATAATACACACCATGTTTGGAGGAGAAATGGCACTGCACATCACCCTAAAAACACCATACCAACAGTGAAGTTTGGAGGTGGGAACATCATGGTGTGGGGCTGCTTTTCAGCAAATGGTACTGGCAAACTTCACATCATTGAAGGAAGGATGAATGGGCAAATTTACAGAGACATTCTTGACAAATATCTGCTGCTATCTACCAGGATGATGAAGATGAAACGAGGGTGGACATTTCAGCAAGACAATGATCCCAAACACACAGCCAAGGAAACTCTCAATTGGTTTCAAAGAAAGAAAATAAAGCTGCTAGAATGGCCCAGCCAATCACCTGACTTAAATCCCATTGAAAATCTATGGAAAGAACTGAAGATCAAGATTCATAGAAGAGGCCCACGTAACCTTCAAGATTTGAAGACTGTTTGTGTGGAAGAATGGGCCAAAATCACACCAGAGCAATGCATGCGACTAGTTTCTCCATACAGGAGGCGTCTTGAAGCTGTCATTAAAAACAAAGGCTTTTGTACAAAGTATTAAATAAATATCAGTAAGTGTGTTCAATACTTTTTCCCTGTGTCATTTCACATTATTACACATAACTTAATTTCTGAACTTATTTGTTTTGGTTTCTTTGTATGTATGGATTACTTGGGTTGTTACCAACATCTGGTGAAAATCTCATGTCAATAGCACCTTTGTAAATATATTTACTGAGAAAAATGGTGATGTTTTCAATACTTATTTCACCCGCTGTATCTAAACTGAACCTCTACGGTTGCTCTATATTGCTTTTTAAAATCTGAAACTAGGAGGGCTTCATGTGTGACATAATTAAACCCTGTGTGTCTGAGTTAATTCTCCAACCAGTTTAATGATGCAGGGAGAGCAGTTTCATTTGCTGTGGTAGCATTAGCAGCTGTGTAGGGAGGTCTATTGGGACCGGAGTGGGTAGAGTTACCTGTATTACGGAAAACAGGTAAAGTGGGTTCAGACTGGGATGTTGCAGTCTAATCAAAAGGAACAAAGCAAGTGTCTCTGAAATGATGACAGATGACCAAAATGTGCTTTTTGTTCATGTTTTTCTTCCATAGCACAAGGTTTTTATCTGACAACCTCCCTCTCTCTAACACAGTCTTTTCTTTGTTCTTTTCCAGGAGCGAGGAGGCAGACGGTGAGACAGAGATGAGTCTGGTATTTAATCCCCACTACACCTATCCATCAACGGAGAGACTGGTTCCACTGTCTCCTACCTACACAGCGTCCGGACCTTACTGAGCTTATGATGAGTCCATCATTACCCATCCCTACAGAACCACTTCCTCCTGGGTTTCCACCAAAAGACATAAACACATCACATCCTATTACTGCACTAGATACATTTCCCTTCCTCTGCTACTCTTTCTATTCAGGAAGGCTGCTGCAGTATATGAATGCGGCTGTGGAGTCATTCATTTCTATGCAACATGCTAAAGAGAAACCCCACTTGAAGGCCATTGGATTTGACAGGCTTCCTGTCTCAAACCCGGGCATCATTTTCTCTTCACTATGCATCGAGTTAGTAAGTTTGAGAAGCGCAGGATCTCATTTCTAATAGGAAGTGAGCAGTTTAAGAGATGACCCAGCTGAGGCTGCCATCAGTGTCTCCCTCGCTGCCTCCCTGCCTCCATTTACTCCCGGACTCACTAATTAATGGTTGCGCGTGGAGTAACTTGTACCTGTCAGTGTCTACCGCTCTCGTATATTCAATAACTTGGGGGAATTGAAATTGAATGCCAGCTAAACTCGAACAAACTGCAAAATGGTGCATGGGATGCAGCCTGGTTCTCTCACTGACCTGACAGCATCCTTATATGTAAGGTTTTTAATGAACGACTCTTCTCGGCTCCTCTGACTGCCAAGGTGGAATGTTTTATGAATTCAAGATGGAGGGTGGAAGGGTGGGTGGGTGATTGTATAGGTTCTGTTACAGTTTTACAGGTACTCGAGCAAGTCCTTGTGCCAATTGTCCAAGTGCTTACGAATGCCAAAGCCGTTCATAAAATAATCCTGTGCCTATTCACATTAAAGAGACATAGTGAAAATGGTCCCAGAGCGGTCAAAGGTAATTATTGTGTCCATTCCCAGGGTCCACTGCATGTGTGTTCATGCAGAACAAGGTCCACTTTATTTTTACCCCCTTACCCACGAGATTAGCCACACTGCTCACAATTCATACCTCCATTTTTCCATTAGAGCTGATTTATCTGCAGACTACACTCCTCTACATAATGAGTAAAACAAGAATAATGGTGAAAAGTAATTCAAATATTTCATTTACATGCAGATCTAGCCAGACGTGTTAAATTGCCAGTTTCGCTCTCACGTTCTTAGGGACTCTTTCTGTTTGAGAATGCTTATTCATCTCAAACATTTTAGTTGTTCTGAATAATGAATTTCCTCCAGGAGTATTTGTTACTGTCGTGTGTGAAATAAGTGGCTGCGGTTGGGTTGGTGGAACAGACAGGCTGTCGGTCCCACCCCACCCACCACCCACCCCCCTCAAGCCCATCACTATTCTCCCTAAGCTGGATGAAGCTGTTGATCAAACCCAAGGCTGTGCTTCCAAATCCACATCTCTCTCTCTCTCTCTCTCTCTCTCTCTCTCTGTACAGTAGCCCTTGACCTTGCCGTGTGTCCTCATGGCCCAGACACCCGCTTGAAATTAAATGACAGATTATTGGCTTCAGCCCCTAGGAAGGGTTTATTTGGTTGCCCCCTCTCTGTCACTCTCATTCTCCCATTCAGCAGCAGGAAGGACATGTCATGGGATTTAAGAAAGAAAATGGCAGCCTTGGAACAGTTTTTACTTCAAAGTCTATACTGTGTTGCCTGGCCTCCCTAAATTCAGGATTTCTGCACGGAGTTCTACATCTTACAGGTGAGGTATAGGCATGTGGGGATTAGCATGCTAGAATGAGTAATGGACAGGGGAAACTGAAACCACATTTTTTTGTTTATATTTCATGCAAACTCAAATGTCTTCTCCCATCAATTCTATCAAGCTGAGATGGAGCATGAACTCTATGGCTGGTGCTGTCACTGACTGCTTCATTAGACACTGTTGTTGCACCTTGAGATTGAAAAGTCATTCTAGCGAGACAAGTGAGCCAAAATTTCGAGCCCTCTTAATTTGGAAGACTGTCACGCATAGCACAATGCTGTAATTTCAAATCACTTTTACTTCCACTCTGTAGATTTGGGGATTTTTGGGCAGAATGGCTTGTAAGTCCTATAAATTATCCACTTCCCTTCATATTTATGCAGATTCACAGTCACCCCTCAAGTATATCACTCATCATGTCAGATGATGTCTTATTTTCAATTGGAAATAGGGGTTCTTTGAATGTGCCAACAGGGAAGCTACCCCACAGGGCAAAAACAGGTTGAATCAACGTTGTTTCCATGTTATTTCAACCTAAGAAGAAATCTATGCAATGACGGTGAATCAACCCAACTTTTAACCTAAATCGATGGTGATTTTTTTTTGTTGATTTCACGTTGAATTGACGTTAGTTGACAACTCATCCAAATGTAAATCAAAGCTAGACATTGAACTGATGTCTGTGCCCAGTGAGTACTGTACTGTATAGCAACTTTCAAATCAAGATTGCTCACTGTAAACATATTTGCATAAAAGTCTAGAGAGTGGCGTCTGTAGCTTGACTATTTGTGGAAGGTTAACCTGAACAAGGTTGTTGAGCAATGGAGAAAAACTCACAGCAGACGTGTGAAATTGTATAGTTCTCTTCTCGCCAGGGGGTTGAGTTGTGTATTTATTGTGGAGAAAGAAAGCAATGGACGAAAGAAGTGTCTTTTAAACTTTAGCACATGGTGCTTAAAAAGTGCAATATAGTCAATAATAGATGAAGAGTTACTGGCAGCAGACATGCTCCAGGGTGTTATACCCACTGCTAGACAGACATGCTCCAGGGTGTTATACCCACTGCTAGACAGACATGCTCCAGGGTGTTATACCCACTGCTAGACAGACATGCTCCAGGGTGTTATACCCACTGCTAGACAGACATGCTCCAGGGTGTTATACCCACTGCTAGACAGACATGCTCCAGGGTGTTATACCCATGGGAATCAAACCCACAACCTTGGCATTGCAAGTGCAATGCCCTACCATTTGAGCTACACGAGATGGCCTTAATAGTTAATAGTTATGATTTAATTTGATACTTTAGATTTTCTGGCTAATTATGACAGAGCTGCCATTGGACCATGCATAGTAATAACTTTAAGTAGTTTTCCATGGCAATATACCCTAATTATAATGACATTATTCATAACGCAATTCAAAGGTACATTTATTTCCAAGTGTAATAGGACTTTAAAAGGGAAAACGGTGTCCATCAACGTCCTTTAGGAAATAAGACAACATGGAGAAAACTGTCAGCATTGTCAAGACATTGACAGCTCTGAGGAACAGATCTGCAAAAATACCAAATCGAAAATGCTGCTTATCAATCAAAAGATGAAAAAAAGGTTTGAAAGCATGTTTATGTTGCGACGTTTCCCCCTGAATTCATTTTCAAAATGGAAAGTTTGCTCTTTCATAGCGTTTTAGCTCTGGACTAGGATATCTTGAAGGACAAAACAGTTTCAATAGAGGCTCAGATAAAAATTCCTCAAGGGTATGTAATCATGCTGGGAAGCAGGCTTAATGAACGTGTGCTGTTGACACTAGGCTTTACAGAAGACAGATGACAGAGCCTCGTTTTTAAAGAGGGTAAGGATGGAAGGAAGAAACCACAGAGATGCCAATTATAAAATACGGCAAAACTGCCATTATTTAATTTGATTTGGCATTTTGATCTGAGAGTATTGTGAAATGTAGCATTTGCTCTCTGACAAAGATGTAGAATCATAATAATGTCCTGATTTGTTGTGCATTTATGTTCCTAAGGCTTTGTCTCTGAAAAAGACAACCATTCTAAGAGGGAGTTCAGTGACAGATTTCAGTTGTCAGGGGTTTTACATACACAGCAAATACTATAGCAGTGAACACGTTATACTGTTTCCAGTTGGCCACTGAATACCATGAATATGAAATGTGTCTCACTTGTTCTGAATCTGTACTTCATGCATAAGTGTTTTTCCTACAATAAAAAACCCTCATATATATTTGAACTTCACACAATTGCATCAGCTCATTTGTATAATATGCCCATGTTCCATTGAGCATGTTTGGCTTGTAATGAAATAAAAGCTTATTCATGTATCAACATACAAGTTTGATCACAGCTTGTAGCTATGTTACATCAAGGGGAACGACCAAAGTCATATTTATAAAGAATGACATAGGGCGGAGCACAATTTGGCCCAGCGTCGTCCGAGTTTGGCCGGTGTAGGCAGTCATTGTAAATAAGAACTTGTTCTTAACCGACTTGCCTAGTTAAATAAAGGTTGAATAAAATAAAAAATTATTAAAAATACAACAACTTAGTAAACATAATGAGGGCAGAGTTGTCAATCATAGGATGATCTGCTTGTCTTTATTTCTTTTTTTTATATATATATAAATGCATCAAAGCTTTTCCTAGATGTTTTACTGTTGATATGTCATCTCATAGTTGAGTCAAGCATGCAATTTCATCCGGCATCAAAATAATGTATCACTGTCTCTCGACCCTAGCTACCAAGCAGTACACCCATGAGAAATTACTTTGTGTATCATTTTTTTATGTCATGTGTTTTTACTGTCTCTCTCAATCCCAGTAAATGTAAAGATCATAAGCTTTTGCTTTATTTGATGCCAACTTCATCAGTTTCACAGTGCCAGAACTCCCCCAACAAATCACGAGGCAGACATGCCGGTACGTCGCAATTCGAAACCAAAGTTCGCAGGCAAATTCTTTGCAGTTGTTTTAGTGAAGGTAGATGATGCAAACTAGCCATTTGCGGAATGCACTCGTTAAAAATAACCTATGTGATCTCTATCTTGTTGCAACTATTTTGTGGGCAACAAATGGATAAATCACTGACGTACAGTGGGGAGAACAAGTATTTGATACACTGCCGATTTTGCAGGTTTTCCTACTTACAAAGCATGTAGAGGTCTGTAATTCTTATCATAGGTACACTTCAACTGTGAGAGACGGAATCTAAAACAAACATCCAGAAAATCACATTGTATGATTTTTAAATAATTAATTTGCATTTTATTGCATGACATAAGTATTTGATCACCTACCAACCAGTAAGAATTCTGGCTCTCACAGACCTGTTAGTTTTTCTTTAAGAAGCCCTCCTGTTCTCCACTCATTACCTGTATTAACTGCACCTGTTTGAACTCGTTACCTGTATAAAAGACACCTGTCCACACACTCAATCAAACAGACTCCAACCTCTCCACTATGGCCAAGAACAGAGAGCTGTGTAAGGACATCAGGGATAAAATTGTAGACCTGCACAAGGCTGGGATGGGCTACAGGACAATAGGCAAGCAGCTTGGTGAGAAGGCAACAACTGTTGGCGCAATTATTAGAAAATGGAAGAAGTTCAAGATGACGGTCAATCTCCCTCGGTCTGGGACACCATGCAAGATCTCACCTCGTGGGGCATCAATGATCATGAGGAAGGTGAGGGATCAGTCCAGAACTACACAGCAGGACCTGGTCAATGACCTGAAGAGATCTGGGACCACAGTCTCAAAGAAAACCATTAGTAACACACTACGCCGTCATGGATTAAAATCCTGCAGCGCACGCAAGGTCCCCCTGCTCAAGCCAGCGCATGTCCAGGCCCGTCTGAAGTTTGCCAATGACCATCTGGATGATCCAGAGGAGGAATGGGAGAAGGTCATGTGGTCTGATGAGACAAAAATAGAGCTTTTTGGTCTAAACTCCACTCGCCGTGTTTGGAGGAAGAAGAAGGATGAATACAACCCCAAGAACACCATCCCAACCGTGAAGCATGGAGGTGGAAACATCATTCTTTGGGGATGCTTTTCTGCAAAGGGGACAGGACGACTGCACCGTATTGAGGGGAGGATGGATGGGGCCATGTATCGCGAGATCTTGGCCAACAACCTCCTTCCCTCAGTAAGAGCATTGAAGATGGGTCGTGGCTGGGTCTTCCAGCATGACAATGACCCGAAACACACAGCCAGGGCAACTAAAGAGTGGCTCCGTAAGAAGCATCTCAAGGTCCTGGAGTGGCCTAGCCAGTCTCCAGACCTGAACCCAATAGAAAATCTTTGAATGTCCGTATTGCCCAGCGACAGTCCCGAAACCTGAAGGATCTGGAGAAGGTCTGTATGGAGGAGTGGGCCAAAATCCCTGCTGCAGTGTGTGAAAACCTGGTCAAGAACTACAGGAAACGTATGATCTCTGTAATTGTAAACAAAGGTTTCTGTACCTATGATAAAAATTACAGACTTCTACATGCTTTGTAAGTGGGAAAACCTGCAAAATCGGCAGTGTATCAAATACTTGTTCTCCCCACTGTAGGCAGTGGCGTGTAAACCGGAAGATTGGTGCATTGTGGGAGGCACATCTGTGGTAAAACAGCTAACATTAAGTGTATCTTTTGTATTTGGAATAATAATTAGATTAAGTTGAGTGTTCCAGTTTTCCAAAAACGTATCGCAATCAAGGATCAATTGTTTATAGATAGAGCATTTCACACTTGAATAATCACGTCAGGTAATCAAAAGGGACGTGGATTGACTCCAAAGCTGTAGCATTTGGAGTCATGAGAAGGACTAGGCACACGCAAACAACACCTTAGTCACTCATGTTTACATGATAAATAGTCATTCAGACAGATCATGGAACAGCTAGACAGGCCTAAAACCCCAAGAAGACTTATTTGTAAGCTGACTAGTTGTTTTCCTAACACAATGTACAGCCATAATGGTCAGCCACATTTTAATCAATTGAAATGGCTAATTGCCTCAATTTCCAAAGAAATGCTCGGCTGGTTTTAGATCAGGATGTTTTGCACCATTTTCAGTGATGCTGTGACTCCACTGAAGATCTTAATATGATGTGTGTTGTATTCATCTTCAACTGAGTACTCCCTACTCAGACAGGAGCCATCTGTTCACCCACCACTTCTAAACTGGTTCAACTACAGTAGCTACCAGTCAGCTTCAACTCACTGGTCCTCCCTATTGAACAATGAAGAATCATATTGTTCCTATTTCAACTTGTTTGTAAATGTTCTGTTTTGTTATTGTAGTTAAGTTTGAACTGAATAGCTAAATAATAGTAATTAGTACACTCTTAGGAAAAAAAGGGTTCTTCGGCTGTCCCCATAGGAGAACCCTTTGGAGAACCCTTTTTGGTTCCATGTAGAACCCTTTACACAGACGGTTCTACATGGAACCCAAAATAGTTCTGCCTGGAACCAAAAAGGGTTCTTCAAAGGGTTCTCCTATGGGGACAGCTGAAGAACCCTTTTTTTCTAAGAGTGTAGCTAGCTCGACACTGGTCCTGAGCATGCAGAAGCTGTCTCCTTCTCTCCCTCCCTCCATCACATCTACTGTGTTTACTTTTGTTTACAGTGGAGGAAACGGCGGCAGTCTGATTACCCTTTCTTCTGGATGCAGATGAATTATTTCCTGTATGAAATGTTTGTGGGGATGGCATATAGAGACGCTTGTGGAAAATGACACAAGGCTGTCAATCCTCAGAACCATTTGCCTCAAGTGCCATCCTATATCTTGCCCATTTGTTTTCAGTGTTGTTGTTGTCTTTTCTAAGAGAAATTCTAGCTTTTCTTGAAAAGCTGTTTATATATATATATATACAGTATATGTATACATACTGTATATACAGTAAATACGGAAAGTATTCAGACCCCTTCCCTTTTTCCACGTTTTGTTACATTACAGCCTTATTCTAAAATGGATTCAATAAAACATGTTCCTCATCAATCTACGCACAATACCCCATAATGTCAAAGCAATATGTTTTTCATTAAAAATAAAAAACATTATTTACATAAGTATTCAGACCCTTTGCTATGAGACTCAAAACTGAGCTCAGGTGCATCCTGTTTCCATCGAGATTCCATTGAGATGTTTCTACAACTTGATTGGAGTCCACCTGTGGTAAATTCAATTGATTGTACATGATTGGAAAGGCACACACCTGTCTATATAAGGTCCCACAGTTTACAGTGCATGTCAGAGCAAAAACCAAGCTGTGAGGTCCAAGGAATTGTCCGTAGAACTCCAAAACAGGATTGTGTCAAAGGCACAGTTTGAAGTGAGATGGTAACAAGTGCATAACTGGTGAGGCAAAACAAGTGGAAAAAAACTAAAGCGACGATCAAAAGGTTAAGCTTCATGATTTCATTTTAAAAAAGGAGCAGCACCTCACGGGCGAACAGACAGACAATAATCCGTGAGGTGCAACAGAATCAACGACAAACATACAGACAACATAATGAATGATGGGAATCAGGTGTGTCTATGGGGTGCGTTGCTGCCATCACTTTCCTGCCGGCGGGTTAGTACACCGGCGAGGTGGAGCGCTGGAGAGGGAGTTTCGCTACAGTGTCTCCGTCCCTAGGAGCGGCTCCTGAAGCCGCCACTCGCCGGCGCCCCGGACGACCCCGAGGGTGTGGAGCCGGCCGATCCGGACGGAGTGCGTGGAACTCAGCTGTCAGAGAGGGGTCTCAGATATCCACCGCCGGACCCAGCTGCGTTCCTCAGGGCCGTAACCCGCCCAGCCCACCAGGTACTGTACCCGGTCCCGCCGCAACCGGGAGTTCAGAACCTTCTCCACCCGGTACGCCAGACCCCCAGCTACCTCCACCAGAGGCGAGAGACATGGAAAGAGGGAGAGAGGTTATTCTAAGGGGATGTGAGTTTGAGTTTGAGTGTGAAGGTGACCTCGTTAACCTTCCGGAGCTCTTTGTTGGTTCGCTCCACCTGCCCATTAGCCTGCAGATGGTACCCGGATGTTAGGCTGACCGCAACCCCCAGCCTGGACATAAAGGCCCCCCAGACCCGTGATGTAAACCGCGGTCAGAGACGATATCCTCCGGAAGTCCATACAGCCGGAAGACCTGTTGAAACAGCACCTCAGCTGCCTGGAGTACTGAGGGGAGACCGGGCAGTGGAATGAACCGAACCATCTTAGAAAATCGGTCCACTACCACAGCAATAGTTGTTTTCCCCTCCGATGGTGGCAGATCTGTGACAAAGTCCACCGCGATGTATAACCAGGGCAGCTGAGGTACCGGCAGGGGGTATAGCTTGCCCGCTGGAGCCGTTTTCGGCGCCTCCCCATCCCAGGCCACCAACACCTCTCCCGGAGCGCCTCCAGGGACCGATTGATGCCCGGGTGACCGGTCGCTGAGCCGGACAACCGGACAAGAGAACGGGCTAGCAATAGTGTATGTATGTATGTATGTATGTATGTATGTATGTATGTATGTATGTATGTATGTATGTATGTATGTATGTATGTATGTATGTATGTATGTATGTATGTATGTATGTATGTATGTATGTATGAATGTATGTATGTATGTATGTATGTATGTATGTATGTATGTATGTATGTATGTATGTATGTATGTATGTATGTATGTAATGTATGTATGTATATACAGTATATACTGTATATATATTATCAAAAGAGGAACAGTGGACTGTTCATATTTTATAGTTAAGCTACCTTTTTTTGTGGTAAGCCTATACTTCACTGCCATACAGAGGGTTTATTGTCCCACAGGATACAGAGAGATTCACATCTGATATATGTTGTAAAGGTCAAGCCTGCTCTGTGTGACTTTGTTGTTTTATTATATACATCACCTACTGTACAGTGAGCTCTCTGATCTGTGGTTTTAAAGTTAATGTGGTGTCGTAGTTCAATATCCCACTTGGATGTAGTTCTTGGTCATATCTAAACCGGGCTATGATTGATGGTTCATTGTTTTATCACGCTTAACCAACCGTCTAAGAATTGGAATAGCACTATCTTGAATGCTGCTGAAATAGGTTGTCTCTGAGTCGATACTTACTGAGGCTAAAACTGTAATCTGTGCTGAATACAAAAGACCCAAGGTTATCTTTTGTCTGCAAAAACATTATCTACATCTAAATGACTTGAAGGTTTCGTGTTTGTCTTCTTCACCCTTCAAGTCCAGTTTTCCCTCGTGCCATTTCAATAAATGACTCCCCTCAAAGTGTACCGTCATTATTGAACCAGTAGGCTACAAGTAGTGTACTCCCCTACACTATTTAAATATTATTAAGTCTCACGTCTGTACAGCATAGAAATGTGATCGCCACATGAATTATGTGATTAGTACAGTCACTTAAATGTACATTGTCAACATCAGGTCTTATGATTTGATAGAGATGCTTTAAAAGGGGTACTGCTAATAGGGAGTGAAATTCAATGATGGTGACTATATTGTCTGCAGCAATTAGTCGGTTCATTCAACGATTTGTTTATATTTGATATATTTTTTGATATATTTTTCATCAATATTCAACATAGTTTGTACATGCGACTATTCAAGTGCTTGACTTGGGCAGGAGCTCACCGGAGTCTACGCTTAGGATTATCGAGTGCACATCTTCCTCAACCTCTGAAGACTCAGTTATTTCTTCTGTGAATATGTGCTTGTTAAATGCCCGTTCTGTGGCGAACAAGGCGCACATTCTGAATGATCTGTTCATAAGGCAAAACTTGGACTTTCTATTACTGACAGAAACTTGGCAACGTAACTCTGAATTTATTCATTTAAATGAGCTGTGTCCTGTTGGCTGCTCGTTTATTGGATCCCCGCGTCTGTCTGGCCGCGGTGGAGGACTTGCCATAGTATGGAGAAATAGCTACTCCTGTCAGCTGGTGAGCGTGGAAACTTTTTCCTCTTTTGAACTGCAAATCACTAGAGTTGGTCGGATAAGGCCGTTCTTTTGCATCCTCATTTATCGTCCTCCTGGTCCTGCTGGGCAGTTTTTAACAGAGTTTACAGACTTTATGTCATCTGTTATTAATTTTGAAAAGCTATTAATGGTTGGGGATTTTAACCTGCACACTGACGTTGCTGATAATCATGCCGCAAAAGATTTTCTTAGTATTATGGATTCACATAATCTAAAGCAGCATGTTCATGGACCCACACATACTGGTGGTCATACATTAGACCTTGTTTTCACAATAGGTTTGGATGTTAATGCAATATGTTGTGAGGATATGTCGATTAGTGACCATAAGTGTATCTTTTTTAATTTGTCTGCCATCGCTGACCCCCCTTGTCAGAAGCGTCTGACACAATCGCGCATTATTACTCAAACAACTGTTGAGCAATTTATCTCTCGGTTTGACTGTGATCTTAATTTTATGGGTTGTAGCAATGATGTTGAGCTCTTAATGCAATCTTTTAACAATTTCTGCTCTTCTGTGTTGGACGAAGTGGCTCCTTTAAAGATAAAAACTAACCCCATCTGTAACACCTCGCCTTGGATGACGGACGATGTGCGTTGTCTAAGGAGGAGGTGCCGTACGACTGAACGTTTGTGGAAATCCACTGGGCTTGAAGTGCACCGTCTGTATCGTAAGGAACTTATGCAGGATTTTAATGATTTAGTTGCGAAATCTAGGGCTGCTTATTTTTCTAATTTAATCTCTTTCTCTAAGCGAAACCCTAAGGTTTTATTTGATACCATACATAATATTGTATCTCCTCCTGCCATTGTGACAACAATATGTTCTCAAAACGATTGTGATAGGCTGCTGTCTTTCTTTATTGATAAGGTGCAGTCTATTAGATCAAATATTCTGCGTGGACCACACTTTCTTGTAGACTGTATTCATTCACCTAGGCCTATTACCATTGAGTCTTTTAAACCAATCAGCCTCCTTGATTTGCTAAACTTGACTAATAAAATGAATATGTCCTCTTGCCCACAGGATATAATACCATCCTCATTATTCTCAAAAGCACTCCCTGCCATTGGCCCAAGTATAGTAGCTATTGTCAGTTCCTCACTGGCCACAGGCTGTGTCCCAACCTATTTTAAACATGCCACTATTCAACCTATAATAAAGAAGCCTAATTTGGACCCAACAGTTTTGAAGAACTATCGGCCAATTTCAAAGTTGCCATTGTTGTCCAAAATTCTCGAGAAAGTTGTGGCTAATCAATTTACAGCTGTTTTAGAGAATTTGGAGTTGTATGACAAATTTCAGTCAGGTTTTAGGAAGAGACACTCTACTGAGACCGCCTTGGTGAGAGTCTATAATGACCTTCATATGGCTTCGGATGCAGGTCTATGTTCAGTGTTGGTACTTCTAGACCTTAGTTCTGCCTTCGATACTGTGGACCACCATATCATGATTAGGAGATTACGTGAATGGGTGGGCGTATCGGGAGTGGCCCTAGATTGGTTTACTTCATATCTTTCAGATAGAAGCTTTGATGTCTATATTGGTGATTCCCACTCTGTATCATCACTCCTATTTTGTGGTGTTCCACAGGGTTCAGTGTTGGGTCCAATATTGTTTATTTTATATTTGTTGCCTCTGGGTCAGATCATTCATGATTTTAACATTTCCTATCACTTTTACGCAGATGACATTCAGCTTCATTTTACCTTCCGTCAAAATGAGTCATCCAAACTCTTAGATTGTATAGACGCCATAAACAGCTGGATGGCTGAAAGTTTGTTGCAGCTGAACCCAGATAAGACGGAGGTTTTAATTGTAGCGCCAGACAGCGCTATCCCTCTGATTATGCAGAACATTGGACCTTTGTCATCTGCGGTCCGGCCTAGTTTAAGGAACCTTGGGGTGACATTTGATAAATCCTTATCTTTTGAAACCCACATCAAATCACTGACCAAATCCTGTTTTTTCCACTTACGTAATATTAGTAAATTGAGGTCTGTGGTCTCTCACTCAGAACTGGAGATGCTCATTCATGCCTTCATTTCCTCCCGTATTGATTATTGTAACTCACTTTTCTCTTCACTTAACAAATCTGTTCTTCATCGACTGCAATCTATTCAAAATTCAGCTGCCATATCACCCCGATACTCTGCTCCCTTCATTGGCTTCCTGTAACTTACAGGATCCAATTCAAAATTCTAACTATAACCTATAGGGCTTTACATGGCCAGGCCCCTGCTTATCTTGCTGACATAATTCATTTTCATACCCCTCTCCGGTCCCTCAGGTCTAATAACCAAAATCTGCTATCTACGCCACGCACTCGTTTAAAGACATGTGGGGATAGAGCCTTCGCCGCTATGGCACCCAGGTTATGGAATGCTTTGCCAACCAGTATTAGGTTTGCTGAGAATGTGGACAGTTTTAGGGGACAAGTGAAGACTCATTTGTTCAGGTTAGCTTTTGGGTAATCCCTGTCCTTATATATTCTGTATATATATCTCTGTCCTTTATATATTGATAATCTTTTATCTGTTTTATTTTATTTATTTTAGCCTGTTTCTATTATGTTTTATTGTCTATTGTAAATCGCTTTGTGACCTAGTCTGTGAAAGGCGCTGTATAAATAAATTTTACTTACTTACTTACTTACTTGACTTGGGCTGGAGGTCACCGGAGTGCTTGACTTGGGCTGGAGCTCACCGGAGTGCTTGACTTGGGCTGGAGCTCACCGGAGTGCTTGACTTGGGCAGGAGCTCACCGGAGTGCTTGACTTGGGCAGGAGCTCACCGGAGTGCTTGACTTGGGCTGGAGCTCACCGGAGTGCTTGACTTGGGCAGGAGCTCACCGGAGTGCTTGACTTGGGCAGGAGCTCACCGGAGTGCTTGACTTGGGCAGGAGCTTACCTATTTCAGTCCATTGGACTATTCTAAGGAAAAATGTAACAGAACTGCCATTCACATCAGGGCTGGGGTCAATTTGAATTGTTAAGTAAACAAAACATTCATAAAAAAATAAATAAACTGAGGAGTAGAACATTTATTTCAGAAGTTTTTCAATTTGTTTTATTTTAAATTTAAACAAATTCCTGAATTGACTGCATTCAATTCGAATTGATCCGATCCCTGACATTGTATTTAGGTTACAGAAAGATGGACCAAACAGGGAATTAGGATGCGCCTGATCTTAATATAATTGTATTAATCACCTATTATTTTTTATTATTTGCCTTTTTGGGGCTGCAATGCTAAGAAGGCTGTAAAATGCATGACAGAACTTAAATAAAAACAGAACTTGTGAAAATGTTCTACAGAAATGTGCTAGACCTATCTGTCTAATTTGTAAGGAACACACAATGGGTGTGCATGTAATGAACAGCCAATTCACCTTGTACCATAATCATTCAATGCTGTCTCTTTATGGCTGTTGGCTGCTCCGTTAATTCATTATTCAGTGTTTGTTTGTGTGCAAATAATGTACCTCAAAAGAGTTGTTGTTTGTGCAAATCCCCCTTCCTCCTACTCCCACTCTCTTTAGTTTGTCATGGTGTAAGATTAATTATCTTCCTATAATGGCTCCCAATATTGGGTAGTGGCAATTAAAAGATAATGATTGGTCCCTTTGAGTGTTACAAATAAAGATGCACAAACTCGTTTGTGATGTTCAGGTTGTTAAATAAAAGATTAGGCTTTGGTGTGTGTGCAAGAGGCTAAGGAAGTGGGGGGGACTTTAATGCAGATGCCACAGTATTTTTCCCTTCCAAAAAACCCAGTTTACTTCCCCTTTGGAGCACCTATGCCCACAGCTTTCTTTATCAGATAAGAATTTGATTATCACAATGGGTGGAGTAATGAAAACACAGCTGGTGATTGGTATTCCTCCACATCACCCTACCTTGCCATCTCCTCTGCCAAATGCATAAAGGGAAAAACAAAATAAAATGTAGAGGACGTCAGGTCATTTAATTTGTATATCTCGGGTCTCATCTCTGCTTTGTTTTCATTATCAAATTTTGTGTGGCTGTGACAGCTGTGGTGGATGATGAAATTAGTTCAGTTCTCCTCACAGGGGAACGGGTGAATCTCCTGACCTCTTCTGCATGTCTCAAAATATTGAACGGCTGCCATTTTGCATCAAAGCTGCGACGGAGAAAAGCGTGGACGCTATGTGAAGCGGCTGCCTTAGCGTGATAGGTGTGTAAAAGGGGCCAGCGTGGTGTCATGTGGGGGTTTCACCTTTGAGAAATTAACCCTGAAAGGGTAATCGGTTCAACCATATGAGCTAACCTAACGCCAAACTCAATACAGGTCATGGCAGCATTAGTGTTCTCTTCAAGCAATGTCTTCAAGCTACTTAATATGCATCTCTATCGTATGTCTAAGTAGCAGTGCAGCTCAACGACCCCACATTCTGTAGCAGTATGGTTGTAGCACCTTCATACAGTGCAGTAGGGTAAAGAGGCTTCAGGGTTCTATGAGAGTTGGGTATCAGTATCCACTCCGAGTCGAGAAACAATCTGTTGGGAGTTTGGGAGTGTTCCAGAATTCAGTAAGCAGCGCTGGGTTCCTGATCCCCCAACATGCCGTTCTGCTCTTCTCCTGGGACCCTACGTCCTGAAAGATGAACCCTCTGGTTGCCTCAGGGAGCTTGTTACACCAACACACCATCTATCCATGCAGCAAAAAAAATCTGCTTACACCTCCAGTACAGTACTCTAAAATGTTGCAGTACAGAGAAACCTCTCAGCTTATTCTAAGTATCGTTTATGTTTTATCTCCAAGCCACCTTGTCACCTTTATGAAGGTTAGGATCATTTGTCATTTATTTTTCTCTCTACCTTGGTGGATTGTAGATGAATTATTCTTTGTTGTCCGGATTTTAGGATTTTCCACTAATGATGGTGGATGCTATATATAGAGGGAGGGTCTGTTTACTTTTCGCCCATGTCATCCCAGATAAGAGTGATGGATGACAAGACGGCATTACAAACTCAGTGGCTGCAGTATAACCATGACAGAGGAGCAAATCACCTTGAGGGGATTTTACACAGTGTATCTACGTGAGAGAAAAAATATAATTCTCATAATTGACATTGTCCTCACTTATCAGCCATCACTCCTCATCTTGCTTTACAGACAGTAAGCAGTCATGGGACATTAACAGCCATCACTCCTCATCTTGCTTTACAGACAGTAAGCAGTCATGGGACATTAACAGCCATCACTCCTCATCTTGCTTTACAGACAGTAATAGTCATGGGACATTAACAGCCATCACTCCTCATCTTGCTTTACAGACAGTAATAGTCATGGGACATTAACAGCCATCACTCCTCATCTTGCTTTACAGACAGTAATAGTCATGGAACACTGACAGCATTCTGAGTATTTTGTTGCTATCGATTTTCCCTTGTCATCCTCAAGGAATGTCTGTGGGAAGTTTTAGACTGTTATCATGCATTCAGAGTAGGCATGTTAATGTCATTTGTGTTTTTTCCTCCAGCCTCAGAACATCTAATTTTCTCCTGGCTGATCGACAGAGGGTCTTGTATTATATGCCATAATAGACACATGCACAGATTTTAGGGATGAAACATGATTTTGACTGAATGTGAATGGAATGAGATAACATGTCTCCCAGTCATTCTTAGGATGTCTAACATAGTCTGCTCCATAATATGAGATGTGGCAGTATGGCGTGGCTACAAAACACAGGACTAGTGACCTATGGGATATGTGTAATTGCGTGCTGATCCCTGAGTCATCGCGGATCCCTCCCCGCCAGGCCAACCATGATGATGTTGCAGCATTACTATCTATCTATTGACAGCTGGCCAAATGATGCCATTGTGACGAGGGCAGGCAGGCCATGTGACCAACGGCATCCTGGGTAATGACATTCTGGGAGGTAGAGGCGGGAGAGATCACGCCTTCTTGTTTCCGATGGAGTAGATTCATCATCACAGGAAGGAGCCATAGTGGGAGAGATAATATGTAGTGTATGAAGGAATCTGTTACCAACAGCTAGACATCTAATTACGGATTGGCACATCATACATCCACGTGGGGCCGGCAGGTAGCCTAGTGGTTTGAGCGTTGGGCCAGTAAATGAAAGGTCACTGGTTCAAATACCCAAGCCTTGATTTCTTTAAAAATATTGTTCATTTTAAGAGGAATTCATTCATGTTTGAAAAGAACTGCACAGTCACGATTTGGAACCTTTTATAATGCTGAACAGGATGTTAAAATGTAGTGTATTGTTTTTAGTCTTTCAACATATTTGCAATTCTATATATTATTTTGTTTTGGGTCGAAGGGTGCCATTTCAAATAAATAAGCTAGCTACATTTGTAAACATTATTAACAAATACAAATGAAAGGTTCAAACAAATACAGTGGGGAGAACAAGTATTTGATACACTGCAGATTTTGCAGGTTTTCCCACTTACAAAGCATGTAGAAGTCTGTAATTTTTATCATAGGTACTCTTCAACTGTGAGTGACGGAATCTAAAACAAAAATCCAGAAAATCACATTGTATGATTTTTAAGTAATTAATTTGCATTTTATTGCATGACATAAGTATTTGATACATCAGAAAAGCAGAACTTAATATTTGGTACAGAAACCTTTGTTTGCAATTACAGAGATCATACGTTTCCTGTAGTTCTTGACCAGGTTTGCACACACTGCAGCAGGGATTTTGGCCCACTCCTCCATACAGATCCTTCAGGTTTCGGGGCTGTCGCTGGGCAATACGGACCTTCAGCTCCCTCCAAAGATTTTCTATTGGGTTCAGGTCTGGAGACTGGCTAGTCCACTCCAGGACCTTGAGATGCTTCTTACGGAGCCACTCCTTAGTTGCCCTGGCTGTGTGTTTCGGGTCGTTGTCATGCTGGAAGACCCAGCCACGACCCATCTTCAATGCTCTTACTGAGGGAAGGAGGTTGTTGGCCAAGATCTCGCGATACATGGCCCCATCCATCCTCCCCTCAATACGGTGCAGTCGTCCTGTCCCCTTTGCAGAAAAGCATCCCCAAAGAATGATGTTTCCACCTCCATGCTTCACGGTTGGGATGGTGTTCTTGGGGTTGTACTCATCCTTCTTCTTCCTCCAAACACGGCGAGTGGAGTTTAGACCAAAAAGCTCTATTTTTGTCTCATCAGACCACATGACCTTCTCCCATTCGTCCTCTGGATCATCCAGATGGTCATTGGCAAACTTCAGACGGGCCTGGACATGCGCTGGCTTGAGCAGGGGGACCTTGCGTGCGCTGCAGGATTTTAATCCACGACGGCGTAGTGTGTTACTAATGGTTTTCTTTGAGACTGTGGTTCCAGCTCTCTTCAGGTCATTGACCAGGTCCTGCCGTGTAGTTCTGGGCTGATCCCTCACCTTCCTCATGATCATTGATGCCCCACGAGGTGAGATCTTGCATGGTGCCCCAGACCGAGGGAGATTGACCGTCATCTTGAACTTCTTCAATTTTCTAATAATTGCGCCAACAGTTGTTGCCTTCTCACCAAGCTGCTTGCCTATTGTCCTGTAGCCCATCCCAGCCTTGTGCAGGTCTACAATTTTATCCCTGATGTCCTTACACAGCTCTCTGGTCTTGGCCATTGTGGAGAGGTTGGAGTCTGTTTGATTGAGTGTGTGGACAGGTGTCTTTTATACAGGTATCGAGTTCAAACAGGTGCAGTTAATACAGGTAATGAGTGGAGAACAGGAGGGCTTCTTAAAGAAAAACTAACAGGTCTGTGAGAGCCGGAATTCTTACTGGTTGGTAGGTGATCAAATACTTATGTCATGCAATAAAATGCAAATTAATTATTTAAAAATCATACAATGTGATTTTCTGGATTTTTGTTTTAGATTCCGTCTCTCACAGTTGAAGAGTACCTATGATAAAAATTACAGACCTCTACATGCTTTGTAAGTAGGAAAACCTGCAAAATCGGCAGTGTATCAAATACTTGTTCTCCCCACTGTATATACAGTATATATATATATATATTCTATTCTAAAACATACGTTCATTTCATGGCAGTATTTCAGTTAATGTGAGACGTGGGGGGATTGGTATGGTAAAGGAAGGGAAAGGTGTACATTGGAAATATTATATAATACCATTTACCCTAACCTGAATAAATAACATATCATTATTCATATGGAAATGTGTTATGGTGCTTCTACTTTAAAGTCACAGTGCTATGTGTTCTGTAAATATTGTGTGTGATGTATTGTATGAAGTGTGTAGATGCAAGTAATTTCAGATAGTGGCTCCCAAGTGGCTTCACAAATGCCTTTTGATTTCCACAACTAGCACAATAACAGAAGAGATTCCAATTACCTTATTTGTTAGATAAAAATATTTAGGCAGGTAATTATAAATATCTTTCCAGAGTAAATCCTAGCGGTGCTATGGCTAGAGAAGATGGAGGCGTTAGACCCAATGGGCCATGGTAATTAACAGGAACCTTAATGACACTTGGTGAAATGATTCCCCACTGACACATACATTATAAATATTGAATCATTCATTACAATAATGATGGGGAAGCAAAATGCCAACCACAAACTGTCTTTAACAGCCCAACTTCAGCCTCTTTGTTGTCTTGCAATTAAAACGGGCCCTGACAGTCGCAAAACAATGTTCATATGTTGCCCGTGTGCCTATAGTTGGGCACTCAAATGAAGGGGAAAAGAATGGCATCAAGTTACTGAATTGTATGTGCATGTTTGAATGCACCCTATAATTAATTAGTACTTCCCTATTCATTGTGAAACAGTTCTTATTATGTACTTGTTAAATCTGAATATGTGAAATTACATTACTGTTTCTCACTTTGAATACAACTTAAATAGAAGAAAAAAAACGTAGCTGTCTGTTGCACCAATCCAGTATTTACTTTTTTTTCCATTGGAGCTGTACCCAGATGGGCTTGAGTGGAAAGGTTTGCAGAAAGGACAAGGAGGATTTGAGTGCTCCTATATAAACACATTAGTCAAGTTGTTTTGATACCCCCCCCCCACCCATCTTCACACACACTTGCTCTACACGGTTCAGAAATCCCAGTTCAATTTCCTTCCTCACTGCTGTAAACCCACACAGCGATGATCAATACCCTGCGCTCCGACATCATTCCGAGACATATCCCCTTCAGCTCAGGGCCCATTAAACCAGAGAGCCACGCTCTCCCCGCCCAGTGTCTCACAAAGACTCCAGAGTCACATTTGGGTCTGATTTGCCTCTTTGATGGCAGCCCAGCCGTGTGAAAGCGGCATGCAGGGACCAGCTGGAAAGGCTGTCCATCTACATCTCCAGCCCAGGAACAGGAAACAGACATTCCCTCGCTCAAGGCCAGTCTTACTCACCCATCCATATCAAGCAGTGCTCACATTGCAAACACTGTTTACAGTGGCACTCATACGTCACATCCCGGAGGATGCCAACGGCAACAATGAATTCAGATGACATGCTTCCCTTGCATCATTTTAGGGTATGCAAGCAGACATGCAATGACTATGTCCTGGTACTAAGCTCGTACTATAGATTTTTCTTAAAATGTTTGGCACCTGTCAATAAACGGACCCCTGCTACAGATACTGAAGTGTTGGTATTTTATGTCTTCTCTCTGAGTGGACTTGGCTGAGGATTTCTCATACTCTTTGTTTTGGTCCCAATCCATGGGTTCCAATCCATGGGTCCCAATCCATGGGTTCCAATCCATGGGTTCCAATCCATGGGTCCCAATCCATGGGTTCCAATCCATGGGTCCCAATCCATCGGTCCCAATCCATTGGTCCCAATCCATGGGTTCCAATCCATGGGTCCCAATCCATGGGTCCCAATCCATGGGTCCCAATCCATGGGTTCCAATCCATTGGTCCCAATCCATCGGTCCCAATCCATTGGTCCCAATCCATGGGTTCCAATCCATGGGTTCCAACTTAAGAGCCCTCTTTTATCATTATAAAATATAATTCAGTTAGTTTAATGGAGTGGCTGGAGATGTACTGCCATTGTGGTGTTGGCTACTCATTAGCTTCTTGCAAAGTTATTGCAGCATGGTACATAAGAAACCCGCAAAATATCTGTGTTGCAGCAGTTAAAGTGAGACAGTTGAAGTGAGACATAAATTGCATAATAACCAGATTAGCAATATGTCACACTAAGTCACTGGCAAAAGGCAAGAGAATTGTTGAATATTCTCAGTTCCCTCCAAGATATGCCAAGATATAAATAGAAACCTTGAAGCTCAATTTGTCTAGTTATAAGACCAGAGTGTAAGGTGCCCTTATCAGATTTGTCATCTCCATTCATATTATTCCAAGATGAAGTTTTAAATGTCCTATTATTTGAGCCTTAACTGCTAATTGCGTCTACCAGAACATAAACTGTTGTGTAGTACAACAGTGTAACACCGTAAGACATGTTATAACAGTTCACAACAACTGAGAAAGGACATATGAACAGATTGATTTTTATGGTAATGGAGAGAGTATTGTCATATCCTGCCATCACAAGTTAAGACAAGCCTACTCTGTCATTCTTCTTTATGTAATACTAATAAATCCATACTCTGTCATTCTCCTTTATGTAATACTAATAAATCCATACTCTGTCATTCTCCTTTATGTAATAATAATAAATCCATTGGTTGGTGTTTATAGTATCCTGTTTCACACTAGTGTGTATTATAAGCATGTGTTATTTGCATATCCCACCCTCGGAGAGTGGGGTCATATCCCAACTGCCCCTGAGACACCCTCGGAGAGTGGGGTCATATCCAACTCCCCCTGAGACACCCTCGGAGAGTGGGGTCATATCCCAACTCCCCCTGAGACACCCTCGGAGAGTGGGTTCATATCCCAACTCCCCCTGAGACACCCTCGGAGAGTGGGGTCATATCCCAACTCCCCCTGAGACACCCTCGGAGAGTGGAGTCATGTCCCAACTCCCCTGAGACACCCTCGGAGAGTGGGGTCATGGCCAGGGTCAGCTAACTGTAATCTAATTGCCTTGCTCAAGGGCACATTGACAGATTCTTCACCTTGTCGGCTCAGAGATTCAAACTAGTGACTTTTCAGTTACTGGCCCAATGCTCTAAGCGCTAGGCTACCTGCCGACAAGGAAGGTAACGCAGCCGAGTGACTGTGATTTAGCAGGGCACTTTCTGCCATGTGTCCGGGGATTTTCCCCTAGGCATGCATGGAGAAACTACATTCATACGTGTATTAATTTAGCTTATGAATCAACTACTGGCGATAAGGTTACATGCTCTCCTAAACACCTTGAGATGGAGTCGGTTAATGAAAGCTCAGAAATCGAGCATGACGAAGGTGAGGATGAAGTAGCGGTGGCAGGTGTGGTGAAGACTACCAAGTCTCACCCTAATAATCATGGTAAGGCCTGCACCAGTGGGAGTAAGATTCTTGGAGAAAGTGGATCCATGCCTTTTGGTCGACCCATATGTGGTATTAGGCTGGGTGGAGAAGAAGCTGGGTACGTTTAACTCGGTCAAAGTGATTACTGGGGTGGCGTTGAGTGTTGAGGTGGATCAACTGAAGATGAGGATTCCCGGCGTCTGTGATGTCTGCCGTTTGGTACGATGCAGACCCGGTGGAGAGCGCGAGACTGAGGAAACCCTGTCTGTCCATTGGAGTTTTGATGCAGAGGTTTTGCCTGATAAAGTCATGCCAGGATATGTCAGTTATCCAGTGAGAGCTTTTGTTCTGAACCCACTACGGTGTTAAGGTGTCGAGCTTATGATCATGTAGCAGCAGTGTGTAGGAGGAAGATTCTGAGGTGTGAGAAGCAGTGGAGGCTGGAGATGAACAATTAAGGAAGATGGTAGACCCATGGTATAGGCGTGGACCAGGCGGAGTGTGCAAAGCGTGCTTAAAAAAATCATCAAAGACAAATAATTTTTACCTAAATCATTTAATAAAACATTTATTGTATAATATTATGGGGAATGGGAACAAAAGGGCTACTTACACATTGTTGGGAAGGGGTTCACAGCAGTGATGGAATGAGAGCATAAGGCATGTGTTGAGTTTTTCAGAGGCTTGACTTCAGTGCAGGACAGGCTCATTATGGATGGGTGGTGTTGTTGAGGAGCTCATGATTTGACTTGGAAGACAAAATGAGTTAGTCCAAGCAAGGGGTCAAATAATTGATGTGTATGTGTAATAATTTGATTGTGCTGGTCTGCTATGGTATTTATAAAAAGAAAATGAGAGGGCTACTTACACAGGGTTAGGAAGGTATCACAGCAGGGACTGAATTAGGGCATGAGGCATGAGTTGAGGTGTTCAGAGGCTTGACTTCAGTACAGGACAGGCTCATCATGGATGGATGGTGTCCGAGAAGAGCTATTCCACTGAGGGCAGGACAGGATTTGACTGGGGAGACAAAAACCTATAACACAACACAGTTAGACAAAAGAGCTAAGAATGACTTAATCCAAGTAAGGAGTAAAATCACAGTAATGTGTAATAATGTGATTGTGTTTGTGTATGATGACTCTACATACAGTCATGAGATAAAATTGTTAGGGGTTCTCACGGTGCTTGGAGAGGAAACATTTAATGCTCCAGTGGATGAGGGGACACATGAGACATGGCTTCAGTTAATATTAGGAGAGATTTGACACTGGTAGTGGAGCAGAGTGGCCGTCCCCTCTTAATCAGAGAACATAAATAACAGATACATTCCATTACAGCAGCGCCATCAGAAGTTTGGGCAAAACATTTCCCCATGAAGTTAAACTCAGACATCTCAGAATTCACAAAGTCAAACACAGACACATCAAAGTAGCCCAAGAAACGTTTCTGAGTAAAGCCCTGATCGTCCACATACCTGACGACAACTAACAACAGCGAGCAGAAGCTGATGTCTGGGGTTTCATCAATTTGCCATTCGATAAAATGCACTGCGTCAACCTATCTTTTTAATCCTGAATTGATTTCGATATCCCAGAGAAGACAGTAGAAACATCCATATGCTCAGGAAGTTAAGCATCGTAACGTGTAATGACCTGTACAAGCTCCTTGTAGTTGCCCTTGTTAGTGGAACCTTCCCCCCTCGTTTCGTCCCGCCACAAGCCTCTCTTACGTGCCCAAAAATGCAGTATCCCTGTTTCTTCTTACGTTCTCGTTGTGTTGCGCAGTTTGAATACACAGACCTTCGTCTGTTGTATGATCGACGCAGCTTTTTACCAGAAGCTGGAATCAATAAAGTACCTATCTATCTATCTATCTATCTATCTATCTATCTATCTATCTATCTATCTATCTATCTATCTATCTATCTATCTATCTATCTATCTATCTATCTATCTATCTATCTATCTATCTATCTATCTATCTATCTATCTATCTATCTATCTATCTATCTATCTATCTATCTATCTAATCTGATGTGGGCAATGAGAGGGGCTCTTTAACATAAAATCCACTACATTGTCGTTAGTATTAAGTAGCCATTCTGACGGAGAAAACTGCACTCTGGCAAATTGAAATAAATGGCATTAACTTGACACATAAACATTATCCTAAAAATGCTCAACTATCACTATTCATTATCTATCTAATCAATTTATGCTCCGATCCTTTGACTGGATGGACTGTCAGTTCAAACTTTGATTGGTGGGAGGACGTCCACTGGAAGTTGTCATAATTACCATGTAGGTCTATGGAAGGGGGTTGAGGAACACGAGCCTCCTAGGTTTTTGGGTGTCAGAGGTTTTAATTTAGAAGATCTACAGGAGGTTTTGAAAGGAGGGGTTTCATCCTCCCAGGTCGACGGCCTGGTGTAGGATCTGATAGGGCCAAAGTAGTGGGAAGGGGTTAGGGTTTGTTGGGGATAGTGGTGTATATGTAAGGTTAGATGATGGTGCAATTTCTTTTTTTCCCTTTTTTGTGAACAAAATGTGCAATTCTCACGCCGACCTGTGAAGACTGCAATACACGAAAAAGCGTCTAGACTGCCGGAAATACACACGAAGTAGAAGGAAGAGGGCAGCCATCTTGACCGCATGTCAGAAATGTTTGTAACTAGGAAACTGTTTATAGTTTAGAAGCCAATTTTTTCACAACATACAAGTCAAAACTTTCTCAAGGACTTGTAAGGGATGTTGCATTGATAATCAAAAAGAGTTTCCTTTGTGTGGACTATTGAATTTGGAAGGCTATTTCTATGGCCTGCTTATATTTTTTGAGGGTTTTATTCTGTGACTACTAATTTATTTTGGATTATTACACAGACTACCAACTGAATTATTTAGATTTCTTGCTGGATTTTGTGACTGAACTGAATTAAACATTTTCTTTCATGGGAGAACAGAGACATTGTTGCTAAACCAAAATAGAGACTTGATTTTGCATTTTAATTTGTAATTTAGAGACTGAGCCTATACATTTTAGTTAATTTGGGTAAATGTTGGTTTGATTTTGTATGTCAGCTAATTCTTTTGTTAATACACATTCTTTACATGACATTTGTACCCTCCCTTGTTTTTCTACTAGCTGTATTGGGTTTAGTGTTGACTGACCATTATACTATGTGTCTGCACAGTTCCTATTGCCTAGCTCTGGAATGACGCACTCAGGCCCAATCCCCGTCTCGGCAGGGCCCAGGGACACTTTGTCCTCCCTAGGGTGATGGAGGGATGAGAAGCGGTTGGGTTCCAGTGAAGATGCAAACAAGCCAGGCCATGAATTCAGAGTAGTGTATTGGCTGGGGAGCTGTTTGGAAAGTAATTACATCAAAGGCTGTTGCAGGAATATTTGCCGTACATAAAATTGCTGCCAATCCGGCCCACAGGTGGTTAGAGTAAAAGATTTAATAAATAAATAAATAGAAGGACAAGCTCAATATACTTTCAAATGACTAAAACCAAATTGAAACTGTGTCGAAATTATAACGGACCTACATTCATACAATTTCTTGACTGTGTCCAGCTTGCTAATAGTCACCGAAATGAAAACTAGACAGTCAGGAAAAAACTATGAATTGAGGAATTTATTTAGCAAATACAGATGGCTACACATTTTCAGGGCTCTTCCTGACCATGTTGAAGACCGAATGCAACATTTGTTTGACAACCCTGCTCTAAATAATTCTTATTACATGTGTTATTTCTGGAAGGGTTTATGAACCTGCCAACATGGAAGGGCTAAGTGCTGAGGGCGGTAACGTCATTCTCTCTACACCAGGACTGAGGAGAAGAGAGTTCTAATTCATTGGCGTTCAAACTGCGATCGGTACGTAACAGGGTGTATCATGAATGTAATCATTGTTCATTTATTGTAGTAATTTGTCAAACAGCTGGGGGGAGGTTTGAGTGACGTGTACTTTGTATAAATGGTTTCAGGGCTGGGGTCAATTTGAATTGAAGGCAGTAAATTCAGGAAGTACATTTAAATAATAATTCTAAATTTGAATGGCAATGAGTAGAAGCTATTTGTTTCAAAAGGTTTTTATATTTTTTTATATAATTTTTTATTGAATTGACTGCCTTCAATTTCGAATTGACACAAGCACTGCAGAGTATTGTTTAACTCAGAGCAGGTGGCCCATCCCTATAAATAGCAGCTCGGATTTGGTAGATGGATTAAAATGAGATAAATTACATAGGGCTGGTTTGAACAGATAGCAGCTATTTTATTCAAATGAATTCTTACAATTTATTTATTTTTCTTCACATTTCAAAGTAGCCAATCATAGCACCTACAGTACAATACATACTAAAGTCATTAAAGTAGGTAAATAATAATACTTTCTTACACTGTCAGATTATGCACACCTCACACCATGTACTGTAAACGTATCTATATCTGTAGATGTGTATTGGAACAGTGTGTTTCTGTGGGGAGTGGAGGAGTGTGAGCCTGTGAGCGTACAGGACCAGATGTTTCCTCAGGAGGCATGTGGCGCGCTCAGCGGTGTTTGGAAAAGGACGCACGCTGTGCTCGCTGTAATTGGCGCACGTGTTAAAGGCCTGCTGAGGTCCCTCTCGCAGTTTGTTTTCCAGCATCCCCACCTTGTCCCAGAGGGACTGGAATTCAGGCCGCCTTACTAGACTACAGACGATAGGAAACTTGTATGTTGTTATCACCAAGGGGAACTCAAAAAGACAGAGCAAAGACATTCTGCCAGATTTAAAGTAATTGCTTTAGAGCCCCCCCCTCTCTGTTCTTCTTTACTGTAATGTTGATCAGTATCTGGAGGTTGGCTTTAACGGTCTTTATTTCAATCATTTTCAACATACCATTCACTGTGTTACTTAAAAAAAAAAAAATGGTGTAGATGAATGATAAAGTCAACATGGCATGGTCTTTGAAAGACAGTCTGTCTTTACCTGTTCTGCATATACACTAATTAACCAATTAATTATTATAGGTCACAGTACAGTACATGCTTAACTCACTCTAATACCTCATTAGTAATCATATTAAATGGACCGTAGTTCTTTCATTTAATAGAAAATGGGAAGTTAGAGTTTGCCCTCAACCCACCATTATGTTATCAGTTCATGGTGCTTAATCCACTTCATTGAATGTGCTTTTTAGGTTGAATATGCAAAAACATTTACTACTTTTAGAATACATTTTGATGGTGTTGGAAATCGTTTTTTAATAGTTATGAGCAAGGAAGAATCAGAGTGAGATTTCCACTTCATGACTTTGTTTCTGCCAGTTCTGGTCCTCTGTCATTTTTGCACACGCAACTCAATCTGTTTTTCTTCAAGAACTTCAGTCTGAGATTGGCAAATGAGAACCAAATCAATTACTCTGTTTCGAGTTTCCACTTCAAAGGGAGAATATATTCTTTCCTCAGGGGAGCAAGAAAGATGAGAAGTCAAAGTTGATATTTTATTTTTGGAAATCTTTTTTGAGCCCGTTGCTTCCTCCCTTCCTCCAAGTCCCTCTCCCTTCCTCCCATCTCTCCAGTGGGTTGGTCTTAACACGAAGGCAAGGAGATTCTCTGCAGGAAATCTCTTCACATATGAGTTTACAGTCCCAGGCTTTTCTGCTACATTACTACCATTGAATTATCCGCTGGATGGTGACTCAGTCTGACTGTCACTCGGCACCATGTTGGGAGATTAATGAAATCAATAAAAAAATGAATTTGAAAAAAATAAATGCATACAAATACATGAATATAAAATACATGGATATATAGACACAAATAAGAGGAGAAGAAGTTGGAACAGTTTGACAGCAGTAGAAATGTGTAGTGCAGCATGAATTAAACGGAGGCCAATGTTTATTTTTGTTATTCGGAGACGGAGGCAATGAAGCAGTGAGACTTACGGTTGGCTGGTCCGGGGTGGGGGTTTGGGGGAATGAAGCAGTGAGACTTACGGTTGGTTGGTCCGGGGTGGGGGGTTTGGGGGAATGAAGCAGTGAGACTTACGGTTGGCTGGTCCGGGGTGGGGGGTTGGGGGAATGAAGCAGTGAGACTTACGGCTGGCTGGTCCGGGGTGGGGGGTTGGGGGAATGAAGCAGTGAGACTTACGGCTGGCTGGTCCGGGTTGGGGGGTGGCGGGGAACATTGTTTTAAAATCTGTGTTGTTATTGAAAGTAGAAACTTGCTGAACCCAAAAGACTCACTTAATTACCTCGCTGCGTAGGGCCTCCATTCCCCTTCTCAGATGTGAATCTGCTTCATTTATGTTGTTTGTATCCCTGCTTATTCAGGTGGAATTGTGAATGTATTCACTGCTGTATTGCTCACATTTAATGACTGGTAACCCACTGGTATTATGTGTACTAATACATGCATTCTGTCCTTAGTATGGGGTTGGCACCTATAGAGGAATTTCTAACTATGTTAGTGCATCCCTATACATCACTCCACTGGCTTCACGATCATATATTGTATTCTGGAGAAATGACTAATTAGAGGAAGTCTGGTGGGGAAAGGGAAACATATGTAAGAGGCACAAGGATCTACATGTGAAAATCTGCATAATCTGTGCATATGATATTTCAAATGGCCACATAAACAAGATGTCCTTTTCCCTCATGTTTCCTCATTCCGAGGCTGGCAGCTGGTTTGATATGTTCTGCTGGCCATGATGCTCCCACAGTGGTTGTCAGACTACAGGCAGCTTGGGCCCTGTAACCAGGAGGCTATTTTTAGAAAGACTAATAAGAACTCATTTGAGGCAGAGCCTTCAGTTTTAACAACGAGTAGAGCATCTCACAGCAAAGACCAGAGAATAACAGAGGACGAAAAACAAAACGGATGAATTATCTCAAAGTCCTGCTTATACTACAGTATAATCAGTTCCAGTTCACCTGTTATTTTTAGTATTTCTTTAAATATTCAAGCTTTTCTATGGTTTGAATGAAAATCATATTGTGCTTCTAGCTAGGCCACCGCAGCCCTCTGTTGTATCAAATAAATATTTCAAGCTCTAACACAGTAAGGTCTTCTTTTTCCTGTGTTGTAATCTCAAAGGCCTGCGTCTGATTGTGTATTCCTCTTTCCATATGTTTCAGTCCCATATCTACGTATCTCTGACCCAACAGCACTCTCCAGATCCATTTCAATTTTTTATGAGGTGCAGCCAGCTGCCATACAAACTGATCCAATGAAACAAATGTGGGCCATACAATATTAACTTAACGCCCGGTCTGCAAAAGCACTCACAAAAAAGGCAAGACAACTGTTGCTGCTCTCATGCCCGTACCCACAGTACATTTATGTCTGATTCCCATCACCAGAGGAACTGAATGCCCCAAACATGGGCCATCTTTCGAGCGGAAGATTCATGTTGTTGTCTGCTGCTTTGTTTAGAGCCTCAGGTTGAGTCCTTCTGCTTGACTTTGTATCCTTTTAGTTTGTGAATATATGACTCAAAACCAACATTATCTGCTTTTATGCCAGCTGGATGTTTCAACCAGATCTGTTGAATCTGGTGAATGGGCTGAACTACTCTATTTGACTTTCCTCCATTTCTAAGTTATGTGATAATGCATCACTACTTGAAAAGGGTCTTTCCTCCATTTCTAAGTTATGTGATAATGCATCACTACTTGAAAAGGGTCTTTCCTCCATTTCTAAGTTATGTGATAATGCATCACTACTTGAAAAGGGTCTTTCCTCCATTTCTAAGTTATGTGATAATGCATCACTACTTGAAAAGGGTCTTTCCTCCATTTCTAAGTTATGTGATAATGCATCACTACTTGAAAAGGGTCTTTCCTCCATTTCTAAGTTATGTGATAATGCATCACTACTTGAAAAGGGTCTTTCCTCCATTTCTAAGTTATGTGATAATGCATCACTACTTGAAAAGGGTCTTTCCTCCATTTCTAAGTTATGTGATAATGCATCACTACTTGAAAAGGGTCTTTCCTCCATTTCTAAGTTATGTGATAATGCATCACTACTTGAAAAGGGTCTTTCCTCCATTTCTAAGTTATGTGATAATGCATCACTACTTGAAAAGGGTCTTTCCTCCATTTCTAAGTTATGTGATAATGCATCACTACTTGAAAAGGGTCTTTCCTCCATTTCTAAGTTATGTGATAATGCATCACTACTTGAAAAGGGTCTTTCCTCTGTACTGGGCCGTACACATTACCCTCTGTAGCGCCTTACAGTCAGATGGCGAGCAGTTGCCGTACCAGGCGGTGATGCAGCCAGTCAGGATGCTCTTATGGTGCAGCTGTAGAACTTTTTGACGATCTGGGGACCCATGACAAATCTTTTCTGATCTGAAATGAAGCCAGACTGGATTAAATCATAAAGTATATCAACAGAGAGAGCGGGAGATTTCCAACATGCTATCTGCGTATTCAAGTTTGGCCACTGCATATAACCACTACACTGTAACCCCAATGTGATGTCATTACTCAAAACTTTTGAGGAAACCCGTTGCACTTAATATATCTGAGTACAGTTACTAAAAGTGATTTTTTTGTCATTACTCAAACTGTCTGATGGCCTTGAGATAGAAGCTGTTTTTCAGTCTGTCAGTCCCAGCTTTGATGCACCTGTACTGACCACGTCTTCTGGATGATAGCAGGGTGAACAGGCAGTGGCTCGGGTGGTTGTTGTCCTTAATGATCTTTTTGGCCTTCCTGTGACATCGGGTGCTGTAGGTGTCCTGGAGGGCAGGTAGTTTTCCCCCGGTGATGCGTTGGGCAGACCACACCACACTCTGGAGAGCCCTGCGGTTGCGGGCGGTGCAGTTGCCGTACCATGCGGTGTTACAGCCCGACAGGATGCTCTCAATCTGTAAAGGTTTGTGAGGGTTTTAGGTGACAAGCCAAATTTCTTCAGCCTCCTGAGGTTTAAGAGGCGCTGTTACGCCTTCTTCACTATGCTGTCTGTGTGGGTGGACCATTTCAGTTTGTCAGTGATGTGTACGCCAAGGAAATTGAACACCTTCTCCACTGCGGTCCCATCGATGTCGATAGGGGGGGTGCTCCCTCTGCTGTTTCCTGAAGTCCATGATCAGCTCCTTTGTTTTGTTGACGTTGAGTGAGAGGTAATTTTACTGGCACCACACTCCCAGGGCCCTCACCTCCTCCCTGTATGGTGTCTTGCCATTGTTGGTAATCAGGCCTGCTACTGTTGTGTCGTCTGCAAACTTGATGATTGAGTTGGAGGCGTGCGTGGCCACGTAGTCATGGGTGAACAGGGAGGACAGGAGGGGGCTGAACACGCACCCTTGTGGGGCCCTCTCATCCGGATGGGCTAGGGAAGTGTGCAGTACGATTGCATCGTCTGTGGATCTATTGGGGCGGTAAGCAAATTGAAGTGGTTCTAGGGTGTCAGGTAAGGTAGAGGTGATATGATTCTTGACTAGTCTCTCAAAGCACTTCATGATGACAGAAGTGAGTGCTATGGGGCGATAGTCATTTAGTTCAGTTATCTTTGCTTTCTTGGGTACAGAAACAATGGTGGACATCTTGAAGCATGTGTGGACAGCAGACTGGGACAGCGAGAGATTGAATATGTCCGTAAACACTCCACGCAGATTTGAGTTGTATCAGCTTGAACATTTTGAGTAACACCCCCACTAAGCCACACCTCCAATATAATTTCCCAGAGTGCCTTGGCTTTTCGAGTGAATTGTAGTTAGCACCCATGACTGTATTTGTTAGTCACAAAGACATGGTTGTTGAATTTGTTCATGTTCAGTCCTGTTGCCTTCACCAAGTGAGTTCCTAGGTGAATGTTATCACCATAATTAAACTCTTTATGACAACGCATTACATATCTCACAAGGCCTTATTTTTAAGCCTAGCTTTACCTTAATACACTGGCCTGAAACTCATGGTTTACAGGCCCCATCAGGTCTTCAAGTAAGGTTGCAAAATTCAAGTATCTTTCCCCAAATTCACAGATTTAAAAAATAATCCTGCTTGAAGAATTTCCGGGAATCTTCCAACCGGGATTTCTGGAAAACTTGGGAAATTTACCAGAATTGTGCAACCTACCTGCAAGTCACATTATGCTGGCTTGCAAAGTGATGTGTAATTCCTATTGGAATCTAGCCATAGTTAGGATATCCAAAATTTTACCCGCAATCTGCATTCATAGTTACTGCCAGTGTTAGGAACAGTGTGAAGTGACTACCTAAGCCATTTAAACTGGAACAACTATTCCAGTTACTGTGCAAAAAAACTAACACAATTATTGGATTAGTTAAGAACAATTTATGTTATTTATCTTTGTGTAGGATAAGATGAATCAATAAATCCCTTAATGTACATGCAAAAACACAGATATTAAAAACAATCAACCAGCAGTAGAGCAAGCTGTGCAAAAATTGTTAATGTGTTTTGAGTCAGTACCACATAAACATTTTACGTAACGATCCCTTTTCATTGACTTTGAGCTCAAAATAATAGATGTATTATAGTAAAAAATGCCTGTGTACATGAATTGTTGTATTTTTTCCTATTCTTAATTGCATATTAATCAAACGTAAATTATAGAGAAGTGTGACATATTCTGGAAATAAAATGGCCAAATATAATTATATTTTAATTAAAGTGACGAGAAAAGTGATGAGCTCTCAAAACGACATTAAAACAAACTCATCATTACCCAACAGGCGACAGCTGGTGGGAAGTAACCATTAGATATGTAATTCATTCAGCATTTAATTGTTCCATTGTGTTTTATATAGATTTCCACACTATGAGTTTGGAATAATACTGTGAAATTGTGAAAATTACGATAATGCCCTTTTATTGTATGTTCTGTTTGATAAGCCTGTTTTGGTGGGATGGTGTTTTGGCCTGCCTGGTGACATCACCGAGCAGTAAATTAGTTAATAGAACAATATGAAAGACAGTTCCAAACCTATCTGCCAATAACAGACCTAATTCAGAGCACTCCCAGACAGTCCTAGATACATTCTTCCTTGAGAAATTGCCCTTTGCTAAGAAGCTATTTTTGTTTATTTTTGACCATTTTAATTGAAATAAAATCACAGTAAGGTACTTAATTGTTACCCAAAAATGATTTGATATTGATATTTTCCCACAATACTTCATTTTCCTACAATCCTATTTTTCAAAAGGCTTTCCTATGCAACCAAGTCCCTGCATTCATATTTATTCTGTCACTGTGACCACTAACTTACCCATCAGTAGTAACTACCCATCCTTGGTGCTTGCCCTTCCAGTGTTTATCCTGTCTGGAATCTTGAGGGTTTAACTGTGTTGCAACACAATGAGGGGGTGGAGGGGTGGAGGTGGAATAACACTGAGGGAGTGGAGGGGTGGAGGGGTGGAGGGGTGGAGGTGGAATAACACTGAGGGGGTGGAGGGGTGGAGGTGGAATAACACTGAGGGGGTGGAGGTTGAATAACACTGAGGGGGTGGAGGGGTGGCGGTGGAATAACACTGAGGGGGTGGAGGGGTTGAGGTGGAATTACACTGAGGGGGTGGAGGGGTGGAGGTGGAATAACACTGAGGGGGTGGAGGGGTGGAGGTGGAATAACACTGAGGGGGTGGAGGGGTGGAGGTGGAATAACACTGAGGGGGTGGAGGGGTGGAGGTGGAATAACACTGAGGGGGTGGAGGGGTGGAGGTTGAATAATAGGCCATACTGAGATTACAATAATATATTCACTCTGTTAAAAAAATGGAAATTAAATACATTATGATGTGATTAGTTTAACTCACAAGCCTTTATTCATATTATAATGACATAATCCAGAACAGGGATTTTAACATAAAATGCTGAGGCAAATTGGAATACCTCATAAATAAGCAAACAGACATGGAAAAGAAAATGGCGAAGAAACAATAATAGTTCAGCCAACTCCAAAGAACAGCTCCCATGCATTATGCTAATTCACTAATGAGATCAGTTCCAAAACGCTACCAGTACATCTGCTCCAAATGATTTCCCATTCCCTTTTTATTTTATACTAAACCCCCAAAAAACTGAGGCACAGTATGGCAGTTTGTCACAACTTCACCTCGGAGAGCTTTTGACACCAGCACTCATAGTAGCAGAGCCGGTCCTGCTAAGGGGCCCTCCTACCTGACCCGTGAGCCACACAGTCACACCTGACACCCCAGTGCTCCCACTACAATCCTCCCTCCTTTAAAACAATGTCGGTCTAAGAATAAGTAGACCTATACAGAAAAGAATGAGGTATAAACAAACAATATTTATTTAATAGAATATTTTCTATAGAATCTTAAGATAAGTGAATATGAACATTAACATAAATAAGACATTGTATAAAATGTAAAATGTAGAAAATAATATAATATAACAGTGATCTTTGTCTCTGCTGCCTGGTAATTAGTCCAGTCCTCCCTATATTATACAGTTAGCAATGTAAACAGCTATATGTCTCAAAATAGTCAAATAAAACCTATACAGCTGTGTGATTAGCTTTGGTTCCCTCTACAGCCTGGGCATTTTCAGCATCAGCATGGGCACCAGTCTATCTGGACTGTCTGGAAGTAATTGAGAAAGTATGTCACATAGTTAGTTAAGCAGTCATTTACCCAAATGAACTTCTGCCATACAATCTTAAGTGTTACTAAGGGTGTAAACATTTGAATTAAAATCTTACCATCAAAATATTCCTCCTCTGCACTTTCTTGAGGCAAAATGATCAATGATGTCATCATAGGACATGTGTTTCCCCACGTCATGATTTATGCTCATGATGGCCAGACCACTCGAACGTTCCTGTGACATGGAAGACCTCAGGTAGCTTTTGATGAGCTTTACTTTTGAAAAGCTCCTCTCTGCCGATGCTACTGTTACTGGTAGGGTGACTGCAGTTCTTAGGGCTATCCAAAGGTTAGGATAGAGTTCCTCCAGGTTTTTCTCACAGAGAAAGGAAAGCAGCTCAAAGGCAGTCATCTTATCTGATGGCAGATCAGGTAAATTCTGAATCTCGTGTGCCACATCCATTCCACTGATGTCACGGTCATCTCTGAAGGTTAGAGTGTTTTCAACTTCCATGCAGTGGACTGGACATCTTGACTGGACATCTTGACTGGACATCTGAGAGGCAGTGCTGAAGTTCAGCAGCACTCCAGATTTGGTTTTCCCCTGGTTGAGTGTTTCAAATCTCTCATCCACAGATGTCACAGCAGAGTCGACCACAATGTTGAAGTAGTTGACTTCAAGGTTTTTCAGTGCATCAGTCACTGGTTCATCAGGAACCTCATAGCTAAAATACCTCTTGCTGTTTCTCAGTCTCTTCTCTTTCAGAACAGCCTCCACATTAATTTCTTCACAAATGCTTTTGGCTGTTGTCTGGGCCTCAGAGAATCCAGTTTCCCGGTATATAGTGAGGGAGGCCTTTGCATTTGAGATTAAATTCACTGCGATATCCAACTGCATTGAAGCGGATTGGAGGAGCTTGTTCACCTTGTTTGTCATTGTCAGTATCTCACAAAATACGACACAGCAAATCAAGAAGTGCCTCCACTTTGGCCACAGGATCGTTGATCATCTGTCTGGCTTCCAGTAATGCCTCCCGAACCTCAGAAGCCTCATACCTGATTGCATGATACCTCCCATCTTGTGTCACTCCATGACTTCACGGTTATGTTCACATGTTTCTTCAAAACACTCTCACTTTGTGTGCCAGCTGAAAATAAGGTGAAGAGCTTTTGCACATGCCCAAAAAACCCAACTGCATCTTTTGAAGATTTGGCAGCATCTGCAATGACAAGGTTTAGAGTATGGGCTCCACATGGGACGAACACGGCTCTGGGATTTCTTTTTTGCAGTCTGGCTGTACTCCTTGGTGCTTGCCCTTCATGTTTGCCCCGTTATCATAAACTTGCCCTCTGCAATCTTCAAAATGAAATCTTCAGCTCGTTCAGCTTATCTAAGATAACAGTGGACAGATTCAAGCCTGTTGAAACCTCAACGTTCACAAAGCCGAGGAAGTGCTCCTTGATCTCTGGCTTTCCCTTTAAAGCCACGCTTCTCAGAATAATGGACATTTGCTCCTGGTGACTAATGTCAGGTGTTCAGTCCAAGATAATGGTGAAGTACTTTGAGTCTCTTACTTGAGTCACTATTTCTTCCAGAATCTTGTCACTCACAATCTGTATCAGCTCATTCTTTGTACGCTTCCCAAGGTAATGAGCATGTGTCTCTCCATCTTTAATTTTGCTGAGATGATTTTCCATAACGGGGTCAAATAACGGACTCATAAAGTCTGTTAAGACTGGGGGCCAATCTGCTGGGTCATTTGGTGGAGCAGCAACTGTTCTATTAGGGACTGAGCTGCTTGTATCTGATGCTGGCTGTACACCTCTGGTTGTGCTAGTACTGGCTAAGGCTGCCTGTTCTTCACCTGGGTCTGTGTTAGTACTTGCTGAAGACGGCTGTATTGGGTCTGTGTTAGTATCTGCTGAAGCCAGCTGTACTGGGTCTGTGTTAGTACTGGCTGAGGCTGGATGTGGATCAACTGAGTCTGTGCTTGTACTGACTGATGATCCAGCATCTCCTCTATTGATACACTTAAGCATAGCACCTGTAAATTATAGATAACAATACTAATTTACTACTTCCTTTTATACATCTTCAAATATAAATACTATTTATACTATGGCTTGGCTGAATACTTGATGTTTATTATTTACTGAGAGATGTGCATCCATATTGCCCAGTATGCCCAGCTAATCAACATTTTAAATGCAATATATAAATCAATAGTCAATGCCAATCCATTGCTTTCCATCTTACATTAGTCCCGAGTTGTAACTAAACCTTGACTGAGAAACTATATAATCATTGTCTTGTTTTAAAATTATGTGGGCCTATGAGGAGTGCCATCACGCCCATATATTGTCTGGACTGCTCCCCACAGAGGTTGCTGCTGGAAAGCACGAGTTCTGCATAGTTGGTTGGCTAGCTGTGCTCCGAACCATGAGGTTTCAGGAAATGTGACTGAAATACAGTAAGAAAAAAAAAAAAAGAAAAAAAAGAGAGACTCAGGGTTGCCATGGCACCTGCCTGAAGAGCTGAAAGTTGTGGGTTTCTGTGGGCCTGCAGGATGTCAGGCTGCGGCTGGGCCTGGAAGAGCCAGAGAGGATCCCAGGCAGTAATGTGCACTGTGAGGTGTGTTAATGAGCCAGTAGATGGGCCTGTATAGGGCTGGATGGGGCTGCTGCACAGGGAAGCCTGGGGATTTGACTACGATGTGAGACGCAGTCCCTAGCAGTACAGGGATAAAGAACTGGAGCCTCCTCTATTCCATCCAGGCCAAGCCTGCCTGCATTCACAGTACATCAGCATCCATCCAGGCCAAGCCTGCCTGCATTCACAGTACATCAGCATCCATCCAGGCCAAGCCTGCCTGCATTCACAGTACATCAGCATCCATCCAGGCCAAGCCTGCCTGCATTCACAGTACATCAGCATCCATCCAGGCCAAGCCTGCCTGCATTCACAGTACATCAGCATCCATCCAGGCCAAGCCTGCCTGCATTCACAGTACATCTTATACAGGACTGCACTTCATATGCAGATGAGTTTGTTTTAATTGTTGCGGCTCCTAATGTATGAGACGAAAGAGGAAAAGCATCCGGGACGTGTATCCAAATAAAATATACAAGACTTCTAATTAAATATTCTGTCAGTTTGGAGTTTCCATGGGCCTCTCTCTCTCTGCTTTAAAATAAAGAGCCAAGCTGTTTTAATGTACTAGCCTCCTACCAGCATCCTCTGTCTGGTCCTGTACTGTACTAGCCTCCTACCAGCATCCTCTGTCTGGTCCTGTACTGTACTAGCCTCCTACCAGCATCCTCTGTCTGGCCCTGTACTGTACTAGCCTCCTACCAGCATCCTCTGTCTGGCCCTGTTCTGTACTAGCCTCCTACCAGCATCCTACTGTATCTACACTCCCTGTTTGGTTGTTGTCTTTGTTTTGTGCCCCCTGTTCTGTTCTCTGCTGCTTTTGTGCTATTTTTCAAAGAAGGGTGATGCCAGACATTGCTTTAAAGGGAATGCATAGTCATCCTATTTCCCAGATAAAAGTTTTAGAGTGACCAAATACATCACCCATAGTATTTTTGAACGATTAAATTCCTCAGATTTTTACTAAATTAACCCTATCTCTCATCTGTGACTGATCAGTCAGGATGTATGCTTGGATTAGTGTGGGGCGGGGAGCAATATTATAATGAGCTCAGATTGACACGCCGATTGCCCCACATCACATACTGCTGAGTTTTCTTGTTGACTGTTCGGCAATTGTCATGAACCTGATTCCCGGTCTATGGATGGAGAGCAGAAACGGAAATAGACAAATGGATCAAATTCAACATTCACTCCAACGTGTATCAGAATAGTAAATAACTTGTTTATTTCTTATAAGCACATACTGATATTGTTTGAATGTAGCCTTCCTATCATCCAATCTGGGTGTGCTAAGTGTGTTAGCTAAGCTAGCTTGGTGTGAGTATTAGTTAGTTAGCTTAGTTAACGCTAATGCAAGCTGAATCAACACTCTGCCCCTAAGCCCTTTATCAAGTGGCCACGTGCTGATGTGTTCTATAGTAATCACTCGAGTCTGCAAGTGCTACGGACAAAATTATCATTGAGACAATGCACACTTGATGTCCCAATTGTCACTGTCAATATTCCAAAATTCTAAATTCATCCGGGAGCATTGTCTCCCATGACCTGTCTTGCTGTTGTCAGCTGTCTCATGCGTTGTTTCAATTAATGTCAATAGCATTTCCCCACATGGCCGGCCCGCCCGTTAGGCAGGTACTTGAGATACAATGAGATACTTAAATAGCTCAATGTGCGTATGATATGATTTAGGGTAATAATCTAATTCCCTTAAAGTACAGTCCTTAGAACAGGGTTAATTACAGATAAATGCACGTATTGCACATTCGATATACTAAATGCAATGAAAAAAAAGATGCTACTGACATGATACTAGTATACAGTCCTGAGTGAATGACTACGCAACTTCAGTCCAAGAATTACTTACAATATTGCACGTAATATGATATATCAACTGTACATGAATATGTACATACAGTCCTGAATGAATGAGTGAATGAATAAGTCCTGAGTGAATGAGTGACTACAGACCAGAGAGTTACTCACGGATGGATGGATGCCTAATTGTTAAACTAGGTCCTAACACCCCAGCTCAGTGAAAGCAAGGGTATGGAGGTTTGTGTCGTAGATGTAACATTAGTTCATTGACAAATAAATTAGCTAAAATAATCTCTACTATTCTATGTTAGCTACTTACATGGTGATCCACGCTTGCTGCTGGGACTGTAAGTGGCAACTCATGTGTTGGGACTGCGTCAGGCTTCAGTATCAGAAGTAACCCACTTCTCCCTTATTAAGACTTCCTTTTTGGGGAAGATAAACAACTGTAAATAGATTTTACAGGCTAAGACATAGTAACAACAAACTTACCGGTAGCTAGCTAGCTATCTGACCTGTTGCTGAATCAGAAGATGTGGCGGCACAGTACACATTCAAACGCATGAATAATAAGTAGCTAGGCTCACATCATCCTAGCTGAGGCAAATCGGATGCCAGTGATTCCGCCTCAAGTCAGGTCATTTGATTTTCAGAGACAGAACACATTTTTCAGACTTTGGTGATACTAATTACATCTGCCTTAGTTCAAATGTTAATAAAATTAAATTTTAATTGTAGTTTTCACTTTTCAACCCCTTTAATGTCTTGCTGAAATCGCTGTATATACTGTAAATACGCTCAACGTCTGTCTACATAATGTACCGTGTGAAAAGTGGGGCTGGTTTGGGAGTTAGTCTCTGTCTCCCTGATCTGCTTGATATCAAAGAAGATGCCATATGTTGTAACTTATATCTAAACAAAAACAAATTGGATTTGTTCACTGAACAGTTTCTATACTTTGACTCTTTAAGGTTGAAAAGCATATCTATATCTAAACATGATTAAATATGCCCTACTGTGTAGATCGACTGAAGTTCTAAAGCTAATTTCTTCTTTACAAATCTAGCGTCTCAATTTCCATCATATTGGAGACATGAGAAACGAACACAGCTACATGAAAGTCGTGGGGAAGGAGAGAATAGTGTATTGATTATTATTGCCTCTGAACTGAAATGGAAATTGATACCCTATCAAATTCAATAAACTTTGGTCTTGATTACTCAGTAAGTGTTCCTTTAACTGTTATTAATGGGCTTATCCAGATTTCTTAATCAGAACAACATCAAATATGTTGACTGTGCTGTGAGAAAAAGAGCTGGAGTGTAAACGTATTTCACAATGCACTGGTCCGTCCACACAAATCAACAAAGACGTTTTTTTGAAGGTTGTAAATGTTAGCTTTTTTTAACCTCATCTTTTTACACCTTGCAACAGCTTTGTCAGTGTTCCAACCACATAACTACTGTAATAACTACATAATAACTACTGTATAGTTATTGGTGTCCCATGTGAGGTCAAAATAATGTCATGTACCTCTAAACACATGTAGAGTTACTGGCAACATTGCTAAAGCTAACTGCAACACCTATGTACCCAGTCTAATTGTTTTCAAGTGTTGAATGAATTCATAGAGCAGTAATTGTCATTGATTTGATGCTTTGGGAGCCAACTAAGCGTGTGATGAGAATTCAGATAAGCAATGGCTTTGATTGAATCCTAGGGTGAAACTATATGCTGCCAGAGAGAGAGAAAGAGAGAGAGAGAGAGAGAGAGAGAGAGAGAGAGAGAGAGAGAGAGAGAGAGAGAGAGAGAGAGAGAGAGAGAGAGAGAGAGAGAGAGAGAGAGAGAGAGAGAGAGAGAGAGAGAGAGAGATGAACATCACTAAACATTTCCTACGCCTGGCCTGTTGTTTAGTAACACAGAGTTTGATAATGCTGAGAAAGAAACATGTGATCCACATTATTGCATTATCAGAGAGCCGTGTTTGTTCTACATAGCACATCCCTATCTGAACGTTCCAGAACGTTGCGTCCGTCTAAACGTTCCCCTGGTTTTTGTAGATGGTTACATTTCTTGTTAGCTCTTACTCAAACTGCTACACCTGTTGATTTAGATAGACTACGGAACTGCTTTCGCAAGCCATAATGCGTAATGCAATTACATTTCCTACGTTACACACAAAATAATTAACATTGTATTCTAAATAGCTTGTAGTGTATAGATATTTCATACGAATGTTGTTCATACATTAATTCTAAACAAATGAATCACTCTAACCAGAACCGTACTTTATTTATAACATAATTACCCAATCTCTTTAAATATAATTAACATTAATTTAGAGTGTTGAGTGATTCATTGTATAATTTCTTTAAACTGTTTTCTTAATTTTCAAAAAGAAGTAGACTAATTAATCTTGTGATTTGTGTCCTCTCTTCATACACATTGTTTTGGGGAAAAGCAAACTTATTTTTTGCCTCAAAGATACATTGTTTGACAAGAAAACGCTGTGAGAGTGATATTAATATAATTTTCCTTCAGGGCCCAAAGAAAACAAAGCATTTAATTTGATTTGTAAAGATAAGTTTTTGCTATGTAAAAAAAGAAAAAAAGAAATAAACATACAATTATTTCAATTACTGAATATTTAACTTAGCGTCAGCAATCACCACATTTCTTCCTTCATTTGAATAGCCGTTTATTATCGAGCAAACTAATCAGAGTGTAATAAAACCCAATAAAAAGTAGCAAAGGAATTGATCAAATGAAAACTTGAATCACAATGTCCTGTCGCGAAGAAGCTGAGCTGTACGCATAGTCTTCAATCTAACTAGAAAAGGGGGCAATAGTAATTGAGGCTCAGCACATGTTGTTTCATGTTTTTCTATTCGTTTCAGTAGTGTGCTGTGCGTGTCGAGTGGCTGTGTTTGTCTTAAAGCTTCCTTCTCTTCCAATATTCAAATCACCCCTGATCTGCCATAAAATATGAGGGAAAGAGAATAGAGAATGTGCCAGATGGAGTTTTACAATGTGAGGCGTGGGAAACATTAATAGTCGTAAGGTGCAGAGTGTTGCTTGATGCTTTTAAAAGTCAACAAATATTTTATGCATCCTTCTGAGAAGAGAGACCATAAATGTCTCATAACTAGGTTTTTTGTGCTGTTTGGATTGTTGTTAGAAATACAGTTAGTTAGACGGGAATTTGAGGTGGTATATGAAAATGTTACAGATTTTTTTATCGTTCTTTTTTAAATTAAATTTTAAAACATATTGTACAATCTACAGTACTTGCAGTGAAGCCACTTTACATTACATTCAGTGATATAGCAGACACCCCCATCCAGAGCTACCCACAGGAGCATCCAGGGTCAAGCGCCCTCCACAAGGGCACAAGGACAGATTCCCCACCCAGTTGAATCGGGGACTTGAACCAGCGACCTCTCGGCCACCGGTCCAATCTCCCAAGCGTCAGGCCACCAACCATCCACGATCCTCCCACAGTTCCCACCGAAAAACCTCCCCTACCCCTCCACTCCACTCCACTCCACTCCCCACCCCAAACCCTCCCATCTCCACCCAAGCCACTGTCCCCCTCCAGCCCAACCAAAATCACCAATGACCCACAATGCACCAACAACCATCAGGAAATAATAAATTTCAGAAATACATTTCAGAAATAATAAATAACAGAAAACAACAATGCAAAAGCATGTCCAACTGCGTTTGTATGCATGTCCAACTGTATGCGTTTGTATGCATGTCCAACTGTATGCGTTTGTATGCATGTCCAACTGTATGCGTTTGTATGCATGTCCAACTGTATGCGTTTGTATGCATGTCCAACTGTATGCATTTGTATGCATGTCCAACTGTATGCATTTGTATGCATGTGTGGCACTATTTACGTGTTTGTGTGTGTGTGTTTGTGTGTCTGTGTGTGTGCACGTGTGTGCGTTTTACAGATGTTAGCATCTGATTTCGCATATTGAAGTGTGCAACAATACGTATACTGTGATGACCAGACTTTTTGGAATTGTCTGGAATTTATAGATATGTTACTACAGTAAATTATAATTTTACAACAGTAATTACGGTTTAAGACCATCTTATTGTAAAGTGTTACCTAAACGACTATCAGTAAACCTTTTCAACTATGCTAAGTCTTTGTTGAATATGCTAAGACACCAGTTTAGACTACAGCAAACAGGAGCCTGGTCAGTCAGTATACTTACTAAGTTGGTTTAGTTAGCTTAGGGAGTCCACAGTGACTGACGTAACTCCTGTCTTGCTGAAGGTTACCCATCAGCCCCTTCCTTCAAAGCCGTGGAATGAGTCTCCCTCTCCACCACTATCCCTTTCTCCGTCTCTCTCTGAACTTGATCTGCCACTGGTGCGTAAGCCCCAGCGTCCCAGCAGAAGACACAAAGACAGAAGGTACTGCTGCATCGTAAGAAGGAAGGCTTCTACTTCAAATCGACATACAGTACCTTAAATGTATTATATGCAAATGGTCCAGGATGAAGTCAAGGGCTGTTTGATGTGCAAATGATGATATTAGGTTTTACTGCAATTATGTGTGCTGCTCCTCTGTTCCATTCCTGTTAATTGTCTTCCCTGTGGAGGAGAGAAACTATATTAGAGAAGAGAGAAACATGGGACTTCTGAAGGACACACTAAGTGCCTCCCACATTAGCCAAGGCTAAATAACATTAGAAGCTATGCTTTCAGAAGTGGTGTTACTCACTCGTGCCCAGCAGTGGCAGTCTTCCAGTGTGACGGACCCTCAAATAGGGTGCTGATGTGAGAGAGGGAGCAATAGAGCTGCAAAGAAAAAAATGACAATTATTTCTCCATGTCCAGGTAATGAGTACTTTACAGCAGGAGTTCCCAAACCTTTTCACTCAGGCCCCCCTTCCAGCTTTGGGGAACTATCTATTTCCATGAGCCAAAGGCACTGTCATGACACAAACTGTTTACACCACTCTTGTTGGCAGAGAGAATATTTTCAAAATCAAAATCTATGGGCTAAAAAAACCTAGTTAAAAACCGTTAGCTGACATGGGCTAGTTCACATTTCTGACCAGTCATAAATAGCTCTCTAAGGTTATGCAATGACTGATAAAAATCTGATGATACACTACCCAATTTCAAAATTGCACCTTGTGCATTCAACTATTACAACTTTACCACAGGCTTGGGAATCACTGCTCTAAAGTCGGAGGATCATGGCTGCAATGCTGTTAAAAAGATTTCCCCAATGACTAGAATGATGTATGGGAGAAAAAATGGAGTTGATGTCACTGTACTCAGGGCAACCACCTTAGGACATCACCTGAATGAGATGTGGGAGGTTGCATGGCAATTTGCTGGAATTCATTCCTTTAATGGCCTCCAGTTGCTTATAGCGGACCTGTAGGTGCCATTTTTGCTATGACATCATTCCCCCAAGGGCCTGTTATAACTCAAGGGGAATTGTATTCACTGGCTTTGATGAAATAAAGGTGAAGGATAGTAGTTGTTTTTGTCCAAGCCCATAGCTTCTCATCCCTTGAGACTAACTGTCAATCTACTGTCAACTGTCACTACTACAGAATCTCACTCCCTACCCCAAGATGGCAGTATATACCTGCTAGGCTAGTCTAAGGCAATTTCCTGTTTGCAGTTGATAATAGGAAGAGCGTGGCTTGCCACTCTATCTTTGGTTCAGGACTTCTGGATACCATGTGGTCGATCGTTTGGTTCACCCCAGCACATGGAGAACTAACTTTACAGTTAGCGCTATGCATTGGGGCAGGTAGCATTCTCCAGGAAGCTCACTGTGAAGCCATACTTTACAGTTAGCGCTATGCATTGGGGCAGGTAGCATTCTCCAGGAAGCCCACTGTGAAGCCATACTTTACAGTTAGCGCTATGCATTGGGGCAGGTAGCATTCTCCAGGAAGCCCACTGTGAAGCCATACTTTACAGTTAGCGCTATGCATTGGGGCAGGTAGCATTCTCCAGGAAGCCCAGTGTGAAGCCATACTTTACAGTTAGCGCTATGCATTGGGGCAGGTAGCATTCTCCAGGAAGCCCACTGTGAAGCCATACTTTAGAGTTAGCACTATGCATTGGGGCAGGTAGCATTCTCCAGGAAGCCGCCAAACCCAGATTCATCCGTCAGACTGCCAGATGGTAAAGCGTGATTCATCACTCCAGAAACCACGTTTCCACTGCTCCGCTACGCGTTTCGGCACTCAGCGGTCCAGTTATGTGAGCTTGTGTGGCCTACCCCTTTGCAGCTGAGCCGTTGTTGCTCCTAGAAGTTTCCACTTCACAATAACAGCACTGTACAGTTGACCGAAGCAGCTCTAGCAGGGTAAAAATTTGACAAACGGACTTGTTGGAAAGGTGGCATCCTATGACTGTGCCATGTTGAAAGTCACTGAGCTCTTCTGTATGGGCCATTCTACTGCCAATGTTTGTCTAAGGAGATTGCATGGCTGTGAGCTCAATATTATACACCTGTTCACTAATTTGAAGGGGTGTCCACATACTTTTATGTACATATTGCTATCACCTCAACGAAAACCATCTCAGCGACCAAAAGCACTGGAGCATTCTGGCCTGGAGGGTCAAGCTGCCTGCCTCTGTGTACACCAGACAACACATGGTTACTCTTACCTGTACGTCTTCTGCACACATTGATATCAGGATATGGACCTATTAGGCAGGCTTAGGACCCTAGACATAGTGAGAGTACAGTTTGTTTAGCAGTAGGCTGGCTTGCGGGTTTCATAACATGACTGTTGTATAATGTCTCACCCTACACAGATTCAATGATGGCTTTGAAATATAATCACTTTGGTTTCTTTGTCTAAACTTCAGCGTTACCTCATGCTTAGGGCCAGTTGTTCTGTTTTGGTAGTTTTTTTGTAGTTGACCGGTATTTCAATTATTATCCACTAGGTTTGCTGCTGGTGGAAAATCCTAGGAAATGTTATTGAATTGATACAAGCTATCTCCAATCTATCAGTCACTGTCTGGTTGTGCGTGAGTGTTTGGTGGGGGGATTGCCTAAAGGTGCCCGCATACTAGGTTCAGTTTGCTCTTAGCAGAACTCGGCTAGGCGAAAGAAATGTCTGTGCCTCGCATACTCATTAAAAATACCTTAGCTTGAAACAAAAAAGTGGCAATATTAATGTTTCTCCCTCTTGAGACGCCGTAGCAACAACATGTAAACAGCCAGTATATACTTCCTCAAAATAGTCAGAATTAATTAACTTTGATTAAGCTGTTTACATGTCCTAATAATTTAGAATTTCAAAAAAATCCAGGTATTTTAATCAGTGTTTGGCGATTAAGATAAGCAGACTAAGGTGTACTAAGGTGTTTACATGACTAATGCCATAATCAGTTTAATATTGAATTAATAAACATAGTCATTGACTCTGGTGCGGCAGGTAGCCTAGTGTTTAATAAACATAGTCATTGACTCTGGTGCGGCAGGTAGCCTAGTGGTTAATAAACATAGTCATTGACTCTGGTGCGGCAGGTAGCCTAGTGGTTAATAAACATAGTCATTGACTCTGGTTCGACAGGTAGCCTAGTGGTTAATAAACATAGTCATTGACTCTGGTGCGGCAGGTAGCCTAGTGGTTAATAAACATACTCATTGACTCTCGTGCGGCAGGTAGCCTAGTGGTTAATAAACATAGTCATTGACTCTGGTGCGGCAGGTAGCCTAGTGGTTAATAAACATACTCATTGACTCTGGTGCGGCAGGTAGCCTAGTGGTTAATAAACATACTCATTGACTCTGGTGCGGCAGGTAGCCTAGTGGTTAATAAACATACTCATTGACTCTGGTGCGGCAGGTAGCCTAGTGGTTAATAAACATACTCATTGACTCAGTGGTTAACAGCATTTGGCCAGTAACTGCAAAGTTGCTCGTTCAAATCCCCAAGCCAGCAAGGTAGAGAAATCTGCCCTTGAGCAAGGCAGTTAACCCCCAACAACCCCTGGGCACTGATGATGTTGATTAAGGCAGCTCCCAGGAACCTCTCTGATTCAGGGTTAAATGCGAAAGACACATTTCGGTAGAATGCATTCCATTTTGCAACTGAGGTATCGGCCTTAAACAGCCCCTAATTGACCCATTATTAGCTGAGTCCTTTGGAGAGGATAAGCTTGAGCAAAGTGAGTTGTAGAATCACTGATCTACAAATAGTCTTCCCTGCCAAGTAATTGTGCAATTAAGATTCATAGAGCTATGCCTCCCCTGGCTTAGGCCATCCCCCCACCAAACACTCACACACAACCAGACATTGATTCATTGATTGGAAACAGATTGTTAAAGAACATTTCCTAGGATTTTCTACCTGCATCAAACCTAGTTGATAATGCTGGAAATACCAGTCAAAGAAAAACCCCACAATAACCAACCAAAACCACTGACTCTACTCATCCTGCACAACATTTACACTCAGTCATGTGAAAATAAAACGGAGACCTTTGAAAGGTCATGTTCTCATTACAGGCGTCTGTGGCGTTTTAATTATTCTGTTGTCAGGTTAATTTCCAACCAAAACAGATCTCTCTGGTAATGCTGAGTAATAGACATTTAGAGGAATTCCCATGTCAAATGAATTATCCAACAGCACCTGAGATATTCTCTCAATGGGCAAAAACTGTTTGAATCAATGTTGTTTCCACGTCATTTCAACCTCAAAGATCTACGTAATGACGTTGAATCAATGTGTAAAACTGAAGAAAGATTTAACCCTGGGAGTCCCATAGGCCAAGTCAGTTAAGAACAAATTCTTAGTTACAATGACGGCCTACACCGCTAAACTCGGACGACGCTGGGCCAATTGTGCACCGCGCTATGGGACTCCCAATTATGGCCAGTTGTGATACAGTCTGGATTCAAACCAGGTTGTCTGTAGTGACGCCTCTAGCACTGAAATGCAGTGTCTTAGACCACTGAACCAATTGGGAGCCCCCAAGTGTACATTTTTACTGTTCCTATTTTTACAATGAAAAACATCCCCTATTGCAATAGACTGGCATTCTATCAAAGGGGCGTATACACTGGGAGGTACAGTGTATTTGGAAAGTATTCAGACCCCTTGATTTTTCCCACATTTTCACAGCCTTATTCTAAAATGGATCAAAGTATACAGTGGGGAGAACAAGTATTTGATACACAGCCGATTTTGCAGGTTTTCCCACTTACAAAGCATGTAGAGGTCTGTAATTTTTATCATAGGTACACTTCAACTGTGAGAGACGGAATCTAAAACAAAAATCCAGAAAATCACATTGTATGATTTTTAAGTAATTAATTTGCATTTTATTGCATGACATAAGTATTTGATCACCTACCAACCAGTAAGAATTCCGTCTCTCACAGACCTGTTAGTTTTTCTTTAAGAAGCCCTCCTGTTCTCCACTCATTACCTGTATTAACTGCACCTGTTTGAACTCGTTACCTGTATGAAAGACACCTGTCCACACACTCAATCAAACGGACTCCACACACTCAATCAAACAGCTGTGTAAGGACATCAGGGATAAAATTGTAGACCTGCACAAGGCTGGGATGGGCTACAGGACAATAGGCAAGCAGCTTGGTGAGAAGGCAACAACTGTTGGCGCAATTATTAGAAAATGGAAGAAGTTCAAGATGACGGTCAATCTCCCTTGGTCTGGGGCACCATGCAAGATCTCACCTCGTGGGGGCATCAATGATCATGAGGAAGGTGAGGGATCAGCCCAGAACTACACGGCAGGACCTGGTCAATGACCTGAAGAGAGCTGGGACCACAGTCTTAAAGAAAACCATTAGTAACACACAGCGCCGTCAAGGATTCAAATCCTGCAGCGCACGCAAGGTCCCCCTGCTCAAGCCAGCGCATGTCCAGGACCGTCTGAAGTTTGCCAATGACCATCTGGATGATCCAGAGGAGGAATGGGAGAAGGTCATGTGGTCTGATGAGACAAAAATAGAGCTTTTTGGTCTAAACTCCACTCGCCGTGTTTGGAGGAAGAAGAAGGATGAGTACAACCCCAAGAACACCATCCCAACCGTGAAGCATGGAGGTGGAAACATCATTCTTTGGGTATGCTTTTCTGCAAAGGGGACAGGACGACTGCACCGTATTGAGGGGAGGATGGATGGGGCCATGTATCGCGAGATCTTGGCCAACAACCTCCTTCCCTCAGTAAGAGCATTGAAGATTGGTCGTGGCTGGGTTTTCCAGCATGACAACGACCCGAAACACACAGCCAGGGCAACTAAGGAGTGGCTCTGTATGAAGCATCTCAAGGTCCTGGAGTGGCCTAGCCAGTCTCCAGACCTGAACCCAATAGAAAATCTTTGGAGGGAGCTGAAAGTCTGTATTGCCCAGCGACAGCCCCGAAACCTGAAGGATCTGGATGGAGGAGTGGGCCAAAATCCCTGCTGCAGTGTGTGCAAACCTGGTCAAGAACTACAGGAAACGTATGATCTCTGTAATTGCAAACAAAGGTTTGTGTACCAAATATTAAGTTCTGCTTTTCTGATGTATCAAATACTTATGTCATGCAATAAAATGCAAATTAATTACTTAAAAATCATACTATGTGATTTTCTGGATTTTTGTTTTAGATTCCGTCACTCACAGTTGAAGTGTACCTATGATAAAAATTACAGACTTCTACATGCTTTGTAAGTGGGAAAACCTGCAAAATCGGCAGTGTATCAAATACTTGTTCTCCCCACTGTATTTAATCCACACAATACCCCTATACCCCAAATTGGCCAAGCAAAGCAGGTTTGTAGAAATCTTTGCTAATTTATAAAAAATAAAAAACAGAAATACCTTACTTACATAAGTATTCAGACTGTTTGCTTTGAGACTCGAAATTGAGCTCAGGTGCATCCTGTTTCCATTGATCCTCCTTGAAATGATTCTACAACTTGATTGGAGTCTGTGGTATATTCAATTGATTGGGCATGATTTGGAAAGGAACACAGCTGTTTATGTAAGGTCCCACGGTTGACAGTGCATGTCAGAGCAAAAACCAAGCCATGAGATAGAAGGAAACCTGCTCCAGAGCGCTCAGGACCTCAGACTGGGGCAAAGGTTCACCTTCCAACAGGACAATGACCCTAATTACGCAGCCAAGACAACGCAGGAGTGGCTTCGGGACAAGTCTCTGAATGTCCTTGAGTGGCCCTGCCAGAGCCCGGAATTGAACCCGATCGAGCATCTCTGGCGAGACCTGAAAATAGCTGTGCAGCGATGCCATCAGAGCTTGAGAGGATCTGCAGAGAAGAATGGGAGAAATACAGGAGTGCCAAGCTTGTGGCGTCATACCCAAGACGACTCGAGGCTGTAATCGCTGCCAAAGGTGCTTCAACAAAGTACTGAGTAAAGGGTCTGAATACTTACGTAAATGTGATATTTCAGTTTTTGCTTCGTCATTATGGAGTATTTTGTGTTGATGAGGGGAAAAAAACAATTGAATCAATTTTTGAATAAAACTGTAACGTAACAAAATGTGGAAAAAGTAAAGTGGTCTGAATACTTTCCGAATGCAGTGTATGCCTGAATTCAGTGATCTCAGAACTCATGAGTTTTAGTTGGGTGGAGGAGCTCTGGATATATGGATGATGCTTTGACCTTACTCTTCTTTTAAATCAGACCTATCTTAAAGAAGCACACTCACCAAGAAGACTACTCTCTTGCCATTGTATGTAACATATCCCTTTATTTTTTTATTTTTTATTTCACCTTTATTTAACCAGGTAGGCCAGTTGAGAACAAGTTCTCAATTACAACTGCGACCTGGCCAAGACAAAGCAAAGCAGTGCGACAAAAAAACAACACAGAGTTACACATGAGAATAAAACATAGTAGGCACCACACAACCACACAACCACATGACCTTAACAAACTGGAACCATGACCTTCCAGTGATGTGAGAAACTCATATCCTTTACATGGGGATCTAATATGCTCTCATGGTGGTGATCGTGGTTCAAAATACACACTGGGTTCTTCTCTCTTTGAATTCTGATGAATTATGTGGAGGACATGAGATATGACTGATTTAATGAATATGCCTGATTTAATGAATATGCCTGATTTAATGCTACCTTAATGCATATACATGTATGTGGATATGAATAAGCAGTAATAACTACATTTACTTTCAATACAAGCCCATGCGAGAGGGTCAGAGAGTGTGACCAAGGTCTCCGATATGTTGGCTCATGTTCCTTCAGCCATGTCTGGTGGCCTCCAAAAGGCCTGCTTTACAGACCGTCTGACATCACTACTATGAAAATGCCTAGGAGGGACATGTGAGAATAATGAATTATCCGTAGTCTGCAGTATTCTAGCATAATGTGCTGCCCCCACCCTCCTTTGAAACGCTTCTTTTTTTTTCTTTTTTTTCTGTGTACAGCATGTGCTTTTGCCATCGCTGCAGGGGGCTTTTAGGTATTTCTCGGCTCTGGTGGAGTTTGATCTGAAAGCTGGATCGGCAGAGGGTTGCTCCAAGATTTTCAGCTGCGTCGTTGTACTGTAGCCACTGAGAGAGCTGAGACTCTGGGCTCCACATCTACGAATCATCTCTCTGTTGGCCGATTTGGTGCATTGTCTGACTGTCTTCACAGACAAAAAACGGACATGGCACTTTTATTACCACACTTTAACTTTGTGTAGATTATGTTTGGTTAATCTTTTATCTGATTGAACTGAGATTAGAGAAATTGTGATGAATGCGGAGGGATGGCAACACTCAGGATAGTGGATGCAAGGAATCTCTCTCTCTCTCTCTCTCTCTCAGCATGCTCACCAACACCCATAGATAAGGCTTCGTCTTCTGTTTTTAAAGCAGATATTTGACGCAAAGATGGCTTGTTTTCTGTGTGTGTGATAGGTGAGTAGTGTAAAATTGGCCAAGGTTGGCTGAGGACAGATAAGAGTCGCAAATGCATTATAATTAAGGAAGCGGTCATGCTCAAGCTGTTCTTTATCAAAATGAATGTTTGGGACGGGACCCGGAGGAATACTATACTACGTTTCCTGCATTAAAGAGGAAGTTGGCACAAAAAAGGAAGGCATGGCAGAAAATAATAAATAAATATAAATTGTTAAATAATTCAAGGATGATTCGAAGAAGTAGCTGAGCCTCAGAACTCAGCAGGGCTAATCTTAGTGCTTGCTGTCAGTACATAATAATAACCTCCCTGAAAAAAATGTCAAGGAAATACATTACAGTGCTGCTCTGCTCACAGGAGTGGTCGAACAAATCCAAACCATCTGAACATGATTAGATTAGTTTGTTGTTTATTAGGACAGCAAGGAGTCGAAGCAACCCAATGGGCACAGACATCAGTTCAACGTCTAGTTTTGATTTACATTTGGTTGAGTTGTCAACTAACCTGAATTCAACTTTTTAAAAAAAAAAGAAAAGAAAAATGGTCACTATGTCAATGGATTTAGGTTAGGTTGATGAGTTTTTGCAAATTGATTCAACGTCTTCACTTTTTTTGTTGTTGTTGAAATGACGTGGAAACAATGTTGATTTAACCAGTTTTAACTCAGTGGCAACAGATAGATAGATAGATAGATAGATAGATAGATAGATAGATAGATAGATAGATAGATAGATAGATAGATAGATAGATAGATAGATAGATAGATAGATAGATAGATAGATAGATAGATAGATAGATAGATAGATAGATAGATAGGTACTTTATTGATTGGCTAAGGTTGGCCAAATTTCATAAACAGAAGCTGATCAGATATTACTGTTTCAATTTCTACTATTACTGAGGTCATTTGCATTGTTTGACCTTGAGCTTGATGTTACTAGCTGAATATACTGTCCTTTTTCTTCATACTTCATTAATGTATTTGTATATATTTAAGTAGGTCTGTGATAAAGATACTTAAGTATATTTCGACATCTAAATTGGAACAATTTTAAATACATTTTATTATTTTAAATGATCTAAATTGGGATTATCATATAAATTCAATTATATAAAGTGCAAAACAAATATACTTAAGTATACCTGTATTTTCTTTACAAATAAATTGTATTTAGAATGTGTTTCAAGTATACTTTTACAAATAGACTTCTACTTATTAAACATATTGATGTTTTAATTAATGTAAGGTTTACCTTGATTGACCAAGGCATCTTCTCAGCCAATGTTAACACGCAATACAAAGCAGTTGTGGCTGTAGCCGCAATTTGCATGTAATGTTTTTCGATAACTGTGGATTTAGGGTTAGGCATTTTGGAATAGAAATATGAAATAAATATAAATATCTCTAAATAAATAATATCGCTAAATATGAAGAACAATATCATATTATGAATCAAAATCTCAGCTGCAGAAAAGGATACTGAGTAATATGCTAATTTTTGGCACATGCGTTTTTGAAAGTATACTTTAAATAGATTTTGTGGACATTTAAATTAAATATACTCTTTTGAAAGTATATTTCTTGAGATATCAAAAAGTATACTTTAAGGAATCATGTTGCTCAGCTATGCATGTTTCTTTATGTGGAATAAACAATTGTTATCATTGTCAACTGTCTCTGCACTCTTCTGAACAGACATTCTGAAAGTACTTCAGATATCCTTATTGGCACTGAAACTACAGTGCCTTGCAAAAGTATTCATACCCCTTGGATTTCTTCACATTTTATTGTTACAAAGTGAGATTAAAATTGATTGAATTGTAATATCTCATCAACAATCTACCCATAATATTCTGTAATGTCAAAGTGTGAGATTTGTTTTATATTTTATAAAGATCCCACAGCCATTGAACTCTGTAACTGTTTTAAAATCACCTTATGGCCTCATGGTAACATCCCTGAGCATTTCATTCCTGTCCTGCAGCTCAGACAACCTGGTTCAAATCCAGACTGTATCACAACTGGCCATAATTGGGAGTCCCATAAGGCGGCGCACAATTGGCCCAGCATCGTCTAAATTTGGCCAGTGTAGGCCGTCGTTGTAAATAAGAATTTGTTCTTAACTGACTTGCCTAGTTAAATAAAGGTTAAAGGCTCTGGCTAGGCCACTCATCGATATTCAGAGCTTCGAAGCCACTCCTGTGTTGTCTTGGCTCTGTGCTTAGGGTCATTATCCTGTTGGAAGGTGAACCTTTGCTGCAGTCTGAGGTCCTTAGCACTCTGGAACAGGTTTTCATGAAGGATCTCTCAGTAGTCCCTGCTGTTGAAAAATGTCCCCACAGCATGATGCTGTCACCCCCGTAGGGATGGTGCCAGGTTTCCTCCAGACGTGACGCTTGGCATTCGGGCCAAAGAGTCCAATCTTGGTTTCATCAGACCAGAGAATTTTGTTTCTCATGGTCTGAGAGTCCTTTAGGTGTCTTTTGTCAAACTCAAGGCTGGCTGTCATGTGCCTTTTACTGAGGAGAGGCTTCCGTCTGGCCACTCTACCATAAAAGCCTGATTGGTGGAGTGCTGAAGAGATGCTTGTCCTTCTGGAAGGTTCTCCCATCTCCACAGAGGAACTCTGGAGCTCTGTTAGAGTGACCATCAGGTTTTTGGTCACCTCCCTGATCTAGGCCCTTCTCCCCCGATTGCTCAGTTTGGCCAGGCAGCCAGCTCTAGGAAGGCTCTTGGTGGTTCCACATTTCTTCCATTTAAGAATGATGAAGACCACTGTGTTCTTGGGGACCTTCAATGCTGCAGACATTTATTGGTACCCTTCCCCAGATCTGTGCCTCGACACAATCCTGTCTCGGACCTTATATAGACAGGTGTGTGCCTTTCCAAATCATGCCCAATCAATTGAATTTACCGCAGGAGGACCCCAATCAAGTTGTAGAAACATCTCACGGATGGTCAATGGAAACAGGATGCACCTGAGCTCAAAGGGAAGGGGTCTGAATACTTTTTGAATGCACTGTATACTTATATTGTACTTGATCACTCACAGAGTTTCATAAAAAAATATAAATGATTCAACTTTAAAACAAGTGTATTTTGAATGAAAATATTAAATTACAATTAAATAGTTTTAAATTGAAATACAGTTTTAATGAGTGTGTTTAAGTGTAATGATAGTATATTTATAGTATACTAAAATTCATTTTATCTACTTGTAATATATTATATTAAAATATAACATGTTTTCTGCTTGGGTTAGAGCCACATGACCTGGTGTAAATTACAATGTGATTGAAGTACAGCTCCTTCACACCCACTTTCACATCTATTGTAAAGTGTTTCAGAAGACAAGATTAAGTTTACTATCCACTCCCCTGATGAGAAAATAAATAAGAAATCCTCACGTTCAGCCACTTCCCAATATCAGGGCAAAACCTGGAATATAAACCAGTGTCTGTGTGTGAGAACCTACAGTACTTGCAGTGCATTTGTACGCTGGGGCTGGTGTTGTTGTTTGTGTGTATGCAATGTGTGTGACAGGGCTTCCACTCGCATTGAGGAGGTTGTTGGTGTGAGGCGTGTATGCAGGCAGGCAGGCAGCTACAGTGGTGGGCTGTGTGATTAATAAAGGGGCCGTGTAGCAGGGCTGGTGAGTGATTCGTTGGGCTCAGGACCTCATCTGCAATGTTTTGATGAGGATAAAGAGAGGAAGAAGGGTTGAGCTGGAAGAGCAGAGGTGGGTGGCAAGGCACTCTAATGAAGCTGAAAGCCAACTTGATTGTGTGTGTTGGTTTGTGTATTTGTGTGTGTGTGTGTGTGTGCATACGTGTGTGTAGCAGCAACATCAAATCAAAGATAATGCTCTGGATGAAATATTATGACCCGTTTTGGCTGTGTTCGTATCCTGTATACTCTACTTACAGTAGAAGTAGATTCATTATAGGATCTAAGTTATCTCCCCCCCAGACACAATACCACAGTATATCTTTCAACTATGCTTGGGCCTGGACATAATTTACCTACAAACTACACAATCCCTGTTTTTACATTCACCCTATAAAGCTTTTTCGAAAAGTTTAATTTACCCTTCCTTGAGGGCATACAGTGTTGTACTCAAATATCTTCTCATTTTATGAGTCATGTGAAAAAGGCTAATCCGTGCAGAGGGAGGTTTTTTTGTGAACACAGAGGATAGACTCACCTGGAAGAGAAAAGAAAATCACCTTTTCAGATGAGCTGCAATTATCATTCAGTACGAGAAAGATGTGAAGAAAGTATCTGAGCTGTGTTTGGCTGATTGCTAATCTGCCCTCACAAACATTGCAATCACCTTTGTTGTTTCACTCAGTGGTTTATTGGATCTTTAAAGGCAGAGAGACGTCAGTGACAAACACCCTGGGGAATGTGTGATGACATGGAACAACCCATTAAGCAATGTAAGCGAAAAGTGGCATTCTGTAATTAAGCTTATTTTCTGGTATGTTCCATAAACTGACATTCTCACTGTTCATCTCAAAGGCTGTCTGGCAATTAGTGAGTTACTTTAGGAAGGTGATTGGCATTAAACAAGTTTTAATTAATTAATTATTATTTCTAATTTCCTACAGAGTGGATGTGTAAATGTATCTGCAGACACAGCCATATCAAATCAAATCATATCAAATCACATTGTATTTGTCATATACGCCGAATACAACAGGTGTAGTAGACCCTACAGTGAAATGCTTACTTACAAGCCCTTAAACAACAATGCAGTTTAAAGAAAAATAAGTGTTAAGTAAAAAATAGATAAGTAAAAAATTAAAAATAATGAAAGAGCAGCAGTAAAATAACAGTAGCAAGGCTATATACAGGGGGTGCCGGTACAGAGTCAGTGTGTGGGGGCACAGGTTAGTTGAGGTAATTGAGGTAATATGTACATGTAGGTAGAGGTAAGGTGACTATGCATAGATAATTAACAGAGAGTAGCAGCAGCGTAAAAGAGGGTGGGGGGGGGGGGGGGACAATGCAAATAGTCTGTGTAGCCATTTGATTAGCTGTTCAGGAGTCTTATGGCTTGGGGGTAGAAGCTGTTAAGAAGCCTTTTGGTCCCAGACTTGGCACTCCGGTACTGCTTGCCATGCGGTAGCAGAGAGAACAGTCTATGACTAGGGTGGCTGGAGTCTTTGACAATTTTTAGGGCCTTCCTCTGACACCGCCTGGTATAGAGGTCCTGAATGGCAGGAAGCTTGGCCCCAGTGATGTACTGGGCCGTACACACTACCCTCTGTAGTGCCTTGCAGTCGGAGGCTGAGCAGTTGCCATACCAGGCGGTGATGCAGCCAGTCAGGATGCTCTCGATGGTGCAGCTGTAGAACGTTTTGAGGATCTGAGGACTCATGACAAATATTTTCAGTCTCCTGAGGGGGAATAGGCTTTGTCTTGGTGTGTTTGGACCATGATAGTTTGTTGGTGATGTGGACCCTAACGAACTTGAAGGGCTACAGGGCTACAGCCCTGTTGATGAGAATGGGAGCGTGTTCTGTCCTCCTTTTTCTGTAGTCCACAATCATCTCCAGGTGGGAAAGGGCAATGAGAAGTGCAATAGAGATTGCATCATCTGTGGATTTGTTGGGGCAGAATGCAAATTGGAGTGGGTTTCTGGTATAATGGTGTTGATGTGAGCCATGACTAGCCTTTCAAAGTACTTCATGGCTACAGACGTGAGTGCTACGGGACGGTAGTCATTTAGGCAGGTTACCTTAGTGTTTTTGGGCACAGGGACTATGGTGGTCTGCTTGAAACATGTTGCTATTACAGACTCAGTCAGGGACAGGTTGAAAATGTCAGTGAATAAACTTGCCAGTTGGTCAGGGCATGCTCGGAGTACACGTCCTGGTAATCCGTCTGGCCCTGCGGCCTTGTGTATGTTGACCTGTTCAAAGGTCTTACTCACATCGGCTACGGAGAGCGTGATCACACAGTCGTCCGGAACAGCTGATGCTCTCATGCATGCTTCAGTGTTGCTTTCCTCGAAGCAAGCATAGAAGTAACTTAGCTCGTCTGGTAGGCTCGTGTCACTGGGCAGCTCGCTGCTGTGCTTCCCTTTGTAGTCTGTAGTAGTTTGCAAACCCTGCCACATCTGAAGAGTGTTGGAGCCGGTGTAGTATGATTCAATCTTAGTCCTGTATTGACGCTTTGCCTGTTTGATGGTTCGTCAGAGGGCATAGCGGGATTTCTTATAAGCTCCGGGTTAGAGTCCCTCTCCTTGAAAGCGGCAGCTCTACCCTTTAGCTCAGAGCAGATGTTGCCTTTAATCCATGGCTTCTGGTTGGGGTATGTACGTACGGTCACTGTGGGGACGACATCATCGATGCACTTATTAATGAAGCCAGTGACTAATGTGGTGTACTCCTCAATGCCATCGGAAGAATCCCGGAACATATTCCAGTCTGTGCTAGCAAAACAGTCCTGTATCTTAGCATCTGCGTCATCTGCGTCATCTGACCACTTCTGTATTGAGCGAGTCACTGGTACTTCCTGCTTTAGATTCGTGATCCAGCTGTTGTTTACAAGTATACACAGATCGCCACCACTTTTCTTACCGGAGGCAGCTGTTCTATCTTGCCGACGCCCCGCTGAATGTTATCCATGTCGTCTGTCAGCCATGACTTGGTGAAACATAAGATATTACAGTTTTTAATGTTCCGTTGGTAGGCTGATTATGATCGTACCTCGTCTAATTTGTTATCCAATGACTGTACGTTGGCTAATATGACGGATGGTAGAGGCAGATTACCCACTCGCCATCGGATCCTTACAAGGCACCCCGACCTACGTCCCCGATATCTCCGTCTCTTCTTCATGCGAATGACAGGGATTTGGGCCTTGTCGGGTGTCTGAAGTAAATCCTTCGCGTCCGACTCGTTAAATAATTTTTTTTCCTCCAGTACGAGGTGAGTAATCACTGTCCTGATATCCAGAAGCTCTTTTCGGTCATAAGAGACGGTGGCAGAAACATTATGTACAAAATACGTTACAAATAACGCGAAAAAACACACACAATAGCACATTGGTTAGGAGCCTGTAAAACGGCAGCCATCTCCTCCGGTGCAATTAATTAAGGTTGATAATATTTCCAGATATTTTCAAGTCTGAACATTAACACTCTTAGTCACACTGTATATGGGGAGTAGACTTGTTTCATTAGGTGTTCAAATAGAAATGTAAAAGAGAATTAGCTCCAAACCATTTGTCACTTGGAATAACTAGTATAGATATACAGTGGGGAGAACAAGTATTTGATACACTGCCGATTTTGCAGGTTTTCCTACTTACAAAGCATGTAGAGGTCTGTAATTTCTATCATAGGTACACTTCAACTGTCAGAGACGGAATCTAAAACAAAAATCCAGAAAATCACATTGTATGATTTTTAAATAATTAATTAGCATTTTATTGCATGACATAAGTATTTGATCACCTACCAACCAGTAAGAATTCCGGCTCTCACAGACCTGTTAGTTTTTCTTTAAGAAGCCCTCCTGTTCTCCACTCATTACCTGTATTAACTGCACCTGTTTGAACTCGTTACCTGTATAAAAGACACCTGTCCACACACTCAATCAAACAGACTCCAACCTCTCCACAATGGCCAAGACCAGAGAGCTGTGTAAGGACATCAGGGATAAAATTGTAGACCTGCACAAGGCTGGGATGGGCTACAGGACAATAGGCGAGCAACGTTGTGAGAAGGCAACAACTGTTGGCGCAATTATTAGAAAATGGAAGAAGTTCAAGATGACGGTCAATCTCCCTCGGTCTGGGGCACCATGCAAGATCTCACCTCATGGGGCATCAATGATCATGAGGAAGGTGAGGGATCAGCCCAGAACTACACGGCAGGACCTGGTCAATGACCTGAAGAGAGCTGGGACCACAGTCTCAAAGAAAACCATTAGTAACACACTACGCCGTCATGGATTAAAATCCTGCAGCGCACGCAAGGTCCCCCTGCTCAAGCCAGCGCATGTCCAGGCCCGTCTGAAGTTTGCCAATGACCATCTGGATGATCCAGAGGAGGAATGGGAGAAGGTCATGTGGTCTGATGAGACAAAAATAGAGCTTTTTGGTCTAAACTCCACTCGCCGTGTTTGGAGGAAGAAGAAGGATGAGTACAACCCCAAGAACACCATCCCAACGTGAAGCATGGAGGTGGAAACATCATTCTTTGGGGATGCTTTTCTGCAAAGGGGACAGGACGACTGCACCGTATTGAGGGGAGGATGGATGGGGCCATGTATCGCGAGATCTTGGCCAACAACCTCCTTCCCTCAGTAAGAGCATTGAAGATGGGTCGTGGCTGGGTCTTCCAGCATGACAACGACCCGAAACACACAGCCAGGGCAACTAAGGAGTGGCTCCGTAAGAAGCATCTCAAGGTCCTGGAGTGGCCTAGCCAGTCTCCAGACCTGAACCCAATAGAAAATCTTTGGAGGGAGATGAAAGTCCGTATTGCCCAGCGACAGCCCCGAAACCTGAAGGATCTGGAGGTCTGTATGGAGGAGTGGGCCAAAATCCCTGCTGCAGTGTGTGCAAACCTGGTCAAGAACTACAGGAAACGTAGGATCTCTGTAATTGCAAACAAAGGTTTTTGTACCAAATATTAAGTTCTGCTTTTCTGATGTATCAAATACTTATGTCATGCAATAAAATGCAAATTAATTACTTAAAAATCATACAATGTGATTTTCTGGATTTTTGTTTTAGATTCTGTCACTCATAGTTGAAGAGTACCTATGATAAAAATTACAGACTTCTACATGCTTTGTAAGTGGGAAAACCTGCAAAATCGGCAGTGTATCAAATACTTGTTCTCCCCACTGTATATACTATAGATTTGACAGATACATGGTTCCCTTATCAATGCAAAATGTGTGTATACAAGACAATGTCTTTGCCATTGGCTGATGGAAACCATAGTTGGAGAAGTCAAGTAACGTCCACTCTCTGTCTCTCCACAGCCTCTCTGGCTCTGAAAAAGGGTAAAATAAGGACCAGTGTATGATTCCTATAAGCTCCTTGAATCAGTCAAATAGAGTTTTAAATATCCTTGTTAACCTTACAAATTTCCTCAGGGTTAAAAGACTTCTCATCAAAATCACTTTGAACTGAGGATGACCGGCCCTCTGGAATATTACTCTGTAATATTCTTTGAGAGGCGGAGGTGGAGGAGGGCAGGAATCGTCCTGAAATGCAGACTGTACAGAAATCTAGAAATACAGTAATACATCACCCTAATCCACTTTGAAATACCGACAAACTACCTGGAGAATTAATGAATTGCAGGTCCAAGCTACTTAAGTTGCTGAGTCAAATCAGTACAAGATGATTCATCAACATTTAATTGTTCAGTTCCTGTAGAAAAACAGAACAGTGGCGAATGGACATTCATACCAGCTTCTACCAAAGCAAGGGTAGCATAACATCTTAAATATTGGTCCTTAGAGCAGGATGTTAGAGTACAGTGAGTCAGTAGCCATATGCCACAAGAAGCACCTGTTAGTTAATATTCGCTATGCATTTATGCAACGGTAGTTATGATAGTCCTGGGAAACATCTCACAGATTAATGATACGCCTGACGAGGATTGGGTACTTTTCATTGTGAATATTATTACTTTCGGGAAAGGAAAAAGCTGAGTTTGTCTACCGTCAGCAGAAGGGTTTCTTATTTAAGACCACATTAGAACAGGCTGGATGTTAATGTGACGTCATGGCTAACTATTTATTGGTTGGGTGTAGTTTCATTTATACACAGAATTGAGACGATTGTACGTGACAGGCCTCTTTAGACCACTGCTGTTTGGTTGTTCTTTGTATTGATACAACTGCAACAGAGAGGGAGTAAGAGAGGGGGGGAGGGATGGAGGGAGAACGAGATGAATTTGGCTTCTTCTCTGCCTCTGTATCTCAGGGAGGCGGCCCTTAAATCCCCTAAAATGGATCCAATTATGGGGAGAGGTTTTGGTGGCGCTTGTGGAAGTCAATGTAATTGTATAACCCTAATATTCCTGGCTGAAGCTGAGGCCTGTCATCTCCTCTAAGCCTTTCTCAGGCATGATGGTGAAATGAGATCTCGTCTTAAAGTAAAATTACAAACGGACACCCAGAGAACACAATCATCTCACAGAGAAATCCCTTGCAGTAAGAAAGCTGTGTGTTTTTCATTCACTGCAAATGTTTTCAGATGAAAGGACACTGTTGAAAATGCTTCATCACTCTATTTGTGTCCGTCCGTGTGTTGAGTGTGTTTTATTACAGGTCAATGCGTGGCTTAGCAAATCTCTAAAAACCTGATACTGTGGTCGTCGATGGTGGAGCGACGGGGGAGGTGTGTGCATTTGCTGGAAGAAGTGTTGAAATAATGAAAGATTAATAGAAAGAAATAACTGCAGGTGCCTTGTAGTGTAGCATGATTGGTTGGATGCACCTGTTGTGAATCCGCCCATCCGTGACTGTTTCCTAGACCTCACATGCTATTGTCCTCAGGCACCAGAGTCTAATGGCTCGTAAAGGTTTTAGTGCTGTGCATGATAGTACAATGACATCTGGCCAATTCCTTGTCTGCCTCTCTTCTATTGCCAGTCCCTGAAGAGGACTTCCTGTCATGTCGGAGAGCTTCCTGTCATCCCTTAACGTTTAATAAGGGCTATGAATAGTAAACACAAGCCATGCTGGTAGGAAAAACTATGTACAGTAGAGAAACTGTAGATCTAACAACAAAGATAGTGGCTGTTTTAGATTATAAACGTCATCATAAAATGAAACCTGCTTATCAGCAACATCACTTTATTTATCTTTAGATAAGGGAGCCCACTGTGTAGTTTGCTGTTAAACTTTTAAACTCTGATAGCCAAGAACAGTTTTACATGCCGGGAAAGATAAACAGATTGAGGGGGCCAGACTAGGAAATTACTGCAGATAGTAGCAAATCTCCTTCCTTTGATCGTGGCAGCCATCAAAGGGATCCATACAGCCTCTGAAAGTGAGACACCCAGCTGCCCGTGATGCATTTCATATTCCTTAAGAGAAGAGCGTCAGACAGCATGTCTTCTCTTCTCTCCTCAGTCATATGGACAACAGGCTGGAATGGGCTGGTAACACCAGGGCTCTGTACAAAAAGGGCCAGAACCGAGGCTCAGGTCCTTCAACGTGAACAGTAAACTACTGCATACCTTCTAACAGTCTGTGGTGGCCATTGCCATCTTTTTTGCAGTGGTGTGCTGGGGCGCCAACATAAACGCGGGTGATGCTTCTCGGGTAAATAAGCTGATCAGGATAGCTAGCTCTGTTCTGGGGATTAGCCTTGACACTCTAGAGGAGGAAAAGACAGATCCTGGCCACACTGCTGGCCATCATGGACAACGTCACCCACCCTCTGCATGCCATGGTTATGACACAGAGGAGCACCTTCAGTCACAGACTGATCCCACCACGGTGTGCCAGAGAGCGCTACAGGAAGTCCTTCCTGCCAGCGGCTATTAGACTATATAATGCCTCACCGGGGTGCCGTGCCGTCGGCAACATAGACCTGGAACTGTTTGAGTGATCCTGTCAGTTGTATTTTTTTTCATTGCTTTTAGTATATCGAATGTGCAATATGTGCATTTATCTGTAATTAAACCCTGCACTAAGGACTGTATTTTAAGGGAATTACTATTATTACCCTAAATCATATCATACACACATTTAGCTATTTAAGTATCTCTTCCTGTAATTTACCTGTACAGTTAATGTAACCATGCACCATCTGTCACGTTCGGGTGTGTAGAGAGACCAAGGCGCAGCGTATCCATAGTTCGACATGTTTATTTAACGAACTGGCGAACTATACAAAATAACAAATACAATAACGATCATAATAATAACACACGTAGCACGAACACGGGACATAACATAACAATGAACCACGCCAACGGAGTGGAACACAGACATATAAGTAAGATCCCTAATTAGAGGTAATGCATAGCAGCTGCCTCTAATTAGGGATCCTACACACACACACCAGACAGAAATAGAAATGATAGATCTGCCAGACTCTGACCATAGAAATATAGAGAAGCAAAGCTTCTCTATGGCCAGAGCCTGACAGTACCCCCCCCCAAAGGCGCGGACTCCCGGCCGCAAGAAAATAAACACAAACATGAGGGAAGGGTAAGGGAGGAAAAAAAAAACATCACACGATCGCAGGTGGCGGTTCCGGCCCCGGCGAAGTGGCTAGCTTCCTCCCCATTTCTACTGGGCCCGGTGTGGCTGGCGACTCAGGCCATTTAAAGGGGCAACCCACTGGTCCTGGAAATGACCATGGTGGGGCAAAAGGCTCAGGCCAAGGAGCGGGGCAAATAACCGGGCCAGGACTGGGCGTCGGTGTAACAGGCGACTCCGGCCATATAAAGGGGCAACCCACCAGTCCTAGAAATGACCATGGTGGGGAAAAAGACTCAGGCCATGGAGCGGGGCAAATAACCGGGCCAGGACTGGGCACCGGTGTGGCAGGCGACTCCGGCCATGTAAAGGGGCAACCCACCGGTCCTGGATACAACAATGGTGGGGAAACAAGTTCAGGCCATGGAGCGGGGCAAATAACCGGGCCAGGACTGAGCACCGGTGTGGCAGGCGACTCCGGCCATATAATCGTCACGGAAGGTTCCGGGCTGTCGATCGTCACGGAAGGTTCCGGGCTGTCGATCTTCACGGAAGGTTCCGGGCTGTCGATCTTCACGGAAGGTTCCGGGCTGTCGAGCGTCACGGGAGGTTCCGGGCTGTCGAGCGTCACGGGAGGTTCCGGGCTGTCGAGCGTCACGGGAGGCTCCGGGCTGTCGAGCGTCACGGGAGGCTCCGGGCTGTCGAGCGTCACGGGAGGCTCCGGGCTGTCGAGCGTCACGGGAGGCTCCGGGCTGTCGAGCGTCACGGGAGGCTCCGGGCTGTCGAGCGTCACGGGAGGCTCCGGGCTGTCGAGCGTCACGGGAGGCTCCGGGCTGTCGAGCGTCACGGGAGGCTCCGGGCTGTCGAGCGTCACGGGAGGCTCCGGGCTGTCGAGCGTCACGGGAGGCTCCGGGCTGTCGAGCGTCACGGGAGGCTCCGGGCTGTCGATCATCACGGGAGGCTCCGGGCTGTCGATCATCACGGGAGGCTCCGGGCTGTCGACCATCACGGGAGGCTCCGGGCTGTCGACCATCACGGGAGGCTCCGGGCTGTCGACCATCACGGGAGGCTCCGGGCTGTCGACCATCACGAGAGGCTCCGGGATGTCGAGGCGCACCGACGGTCTGATGCGTAGAGCTGGCACTGGAGGCACCTGGCTGGGCACACGCACTGGAGGTCGAGTGCGGGGAGTCGGCACGGGACGTACCGGACTTTGCACACGCACTGGAGATAGAGTGCGGGGAGTCGGCACGGGACGTACCGGACTGGGGAGGCGCACTGGAGGCCTGGTGCGTGGAGCTGGCACTGGAGGAACCTGGCTGGGCACACGCACTGGAGGTCGAGTGCGGGGAGTCGGCACGGGACGTACCGGGCTAGGGAGGCGCACTGGAGGTTGAGTGCGGGGAGTCGGCACGGGACGTACCGGACTTTGCACACGCACTGGAGGTAGAGTGCGGGGAGTCGGCACGGGACGTACCGGACTGGGGAGGCGCACTGGAGGCCTGGTGCGTGGAGCTGGCACTGGAGGAACCTGGCTGGGCACACGCACTGGAGGTCGAGTGCGGGGAGTCGGCACGGGACGTACCGGGCTAGGGAGGCGCACTGGAGGTTGAGTGCGGGGAGTCGGCACGGGACGTACCGGACTGGGGAGGCGCACTGGAAGCCTGGTGCGTGAAGTCGGCACTGGTGACACATGACTAATAACACGCACTTCAGGGCGAGTGCGGGGAGCAGGCACAGGACGTACCTGACTGGGAAGGCGCACTGGAAGCCTGGTGCGTGAAGTCGGCACATGTGGCACAGGACTAACAACACGCACCTCAGGGCTAGTGCGGGGAGCAGGCACATGACGTACCGAACTGGAGAGGCGCACTGGAGGCCTGGTGCGTGGAGTCGGCACTGATGGCGCCGGACTGGTGACACGCACCTCAGGGCGAGTGCGAGGAGCAGGCCCATGACGTACCGGACTGGAGAGGCGCACTGGAGGCCTGGTGCGTGAAGTCGGCACTGATGGCGCCGGACTGGTGACACGCACCTCAGGGCGAGTGCGAGGAGCAGGCACATGACGTACCGGACTGGAGAGGCTCACTGGAGTGTAGCAGACGGCCGGACCCAGACTGGGCACCGGTAAAGCGGACTGCTCTGGCACTGGAGTAGAGCAGACGGCCGGACCCCGACTGGGTACCGGTAAAGCGGACTGCTCTTTCACGGGAGTGGAGTAGGCGACTGGGCACGGATTATTCAGCTCCGACATTTCCTCTTCAACCTCCTCTGCTATCTCCCACATTTCCTCCAGAACTTCTCCAAAATGTTTCTCCAAATATTCCTCCTTTTCCCTCATCTCTTCTAATATGCCTCCATAATATGCCTCTAACTCCTTCTCTTCCATCTTGCTTTGCGCCCCCCACTTGTATTTCGGCATCGTCATATTCCAAATGGATAGTGGTACTGGCGCGTCCTCTTCTTTGCCAGACCACCCCCATAGCCCCCCCCCGAAATTTTCCTGGGGTTTACTACGGGCTCCATTACCTCCATAACGCCGCTGTCTTCCTTTCTCCTCCTTCGCTCCAGTTTTCCGCTGCTTGGTCGGGTGGTGGTTCATTCTGTCACGTTCGGGTGTGTAGAGAGACCAAGGCGCAGCGTATCCATAGTTCGACATGTTTATTTAACGAACTGGCAAACTATACAAAATAACAAATACAATAACGATCATAATAATAACACACGTAGCACGAACACGGGACATAACATAACAATGAACCACGCCAACGGAGGGGAACACAGACATATAAGTAAGATCCCTAATTAGAGGTAATGCATAGCAGCTGCCTCTAATTAGGGATCCTACACACACACACCAGACAGAAATAGAAATGATAGATCTGCCAGACTCTGACCATAGAAATATAGAGAAGCAAAGCTTCTCTATGGCCAGAGCCTGACACCATCTATCTATCTGTCTGTCTGTCTGTCTGTCTGTCTGTCTGTCTGTCTGTCTGTCTGTCTGTCTGTCTGTCTATCTATCTATCTAACTAACTATCAGAAACACTGTCGCGGCCTCAGATCAACCATCTATCTATCTAGATGGTTGATCTGCCTCTCTCATGTACAATGCCAAAGTTGTCGAGAGGACCAATACCATTTTGAAAATATGGTCGATATAAAGATCAAGAATTTATTGGACTGGAGGAAATTGAAGAATATAATTTATGCAGCCGAGGCTCATTTTATCCAATAAGGTAGTGCTGGCTAAAATTGTCGCGAGTTAAAAAAAAATATTTTTTTTATTTGACGTTTACATCTACATGTACTCTCTTCTCCACACTAATAGCTTGTATAATTTCGACTGTGATTTAGATGGAGGGTGACATAACTCTAGTCTAGATAAACCATTTGTAGCTACAATGTAGCCTTCCTGTGCAAACCTGAGGAGTGCAAGTTCTTTGAGGAGGACCTTGAAGATATGCAGTGTGGTGGAATTAATCTTCCTTCACCAAGTGTAGCCATTTATGTCAATCTTAATTTAGGCGACACACAACCATCTCTGCCAATCAATGGAATGTTAATGAGAAAAAGGGTAACTCGTCACCGTAGTGTGACAGTCTAAATTGTCGTTTACCACCGTGAAGTTCAACATCAACAATGCTGTCTCTCTGTCTGCAACCACTCTGCACATCGATCTCACACCATCATTCCAGGAAATCGGTCACGGCCCGATGGTAATCATATATGTAGACAGTAATTGCTTGTTTACGCCATAATGGGGATGAGTCGACTGAGTCAAGACACACTTGAAATTGATCCGGATGCTGAGCAATGGAAATCCAACCCACAGTGGTAAGGGATGGGATGGGTGGACTGATTTCTTTGTATGATGGTGATGGCTGAATCTAATTGCTGTGGTTTGAATCTCCTAGGCTTCATTATAATATGGATGTTTCCTGTATTAAGCCATTATCTCAGACAGGAAATCTACTCCAGCCTAATGTTGGTTCCCAAGAGATCACAGAGTTTTGGTCAAGTGTAAATCTGTAGTTACAGTCATGTATCCACTGATTTACAGTAGACAGGGACCAACGTTGGTTGTCCTGTGAGCACCAACAAGGCATAACTGTGCCTGAACTTTTAAAGCCTCACCGACAAGCTGTCCTCAGGCAGCTTTTAGCTGACAATTAAAAATGCATTTTCTAGTGAGGAGATTTCCTGTCTTCTACCTCTTTCTGGTATCCTGTAAACTACTGTTCTATTACATTCTGTTCAGGCTTAATGTTGCTATTATTACAGAGATTTGTTTGCCTGTCTGGTTGGGTTTATGCTCCTCTTGTATCTATTTCAAAAATATAAAATATACAATGACATTCTTATCACTAATGTATGACTGACTGGCTTTTTGGTAATAACATTGTCTTTTTTTTTTTTTTGCCTGCGAGTTGTTTCTATGTGAAATATGAAGCATAAAGATTATTATTGGACTTGTTTTATGGAGATGTTTCCTCATTAGAGCCTCTTTGCAACGAATGGGCGGCAGAGGCCAATATCATGTCTGACTATTAAAACTAGCCTAATTTTGCAGGGCTTTATGTTAGCTTGTTTGTGTTTTCCTGCTCTCATCTGAATCTTGTCACTCCCTGTGGGCCAACCAACTCCCAGAGCTGAGGTGGCAGTGTAACTTAGGACTGAGAATCGTGCTGCTGCAGAGTCCATCGTGTTTAATTAGCTCCTGATTAAGAAAGGGCCAGGCTCTAATGATGTGAGGCATGCGAGAGGGAGAGAGACAGAGAGTCGGACTGCACTGCAGTAGAGTAGTGCTGACCAGGTGAAGTAGTGTCGACTCAGTCAGGTGAGGTAGTGTCGACTCAGTCGGGTGAGGTAGTGTCGACTCAGTCGGGTGAGGTAGTGTCGACTCAGTCGGGTGAGGTAGTGTCGACTCAGTCGGGTGAGGTAGTGTCGACTCAGTCGGGTGAGGTAGTGTCGACTCAGTCGGGTGAGGTAGTGTCGACTCAGTCGGGTGAGGTAGTGTCGACTCAGTCGGGTGAGGTAGTGTCGACTCAGTCGGGTGAGGTAGTGTCGACTCAGTCAGGTGAGGTAGTGTCGACTCAGTCAGGTGAGGTAGTGTCGACTCAGTCAGGTGAGGTAGTGTCGACTCAGTCAGGTGAGGTAGTGTCGACTCAGTCAGGTGAGGTAGTGTCGACTCAGTCAGGTGAGGTAGTGTCGACTCAGTCAGGTGAGGTAGTGTCGACTCAGTCAGGTGAGGTAGTGTCGACTCAGTCACTCTATCCTCCACTGCACTCTCCAGCCACTGTATATTGAAGTGAGTTGAAGGCTCCCACCTGTCTGGGTCTCTGGCCGTCTTGTCTCTCCCAGAGCACAACTAAATCACTCAACAAAAGATAATAAATAAATGGAAATGAAATTACCACCTACGCTCAAGACGGCTTTAACGCGACATTGGGAGCATGCGAGTGGGAATTTGTCGTTCAGGAGACATTGATTAATTACGCCACACACAATTAGCCCATCAAATCGAGTGTGTCCTCCTCTCCTGTGGAAAGGTGATGTCAGAATTTTATGGAGCATTAGGCATTAGTGTTCCTTGTATTTTCTCTCGGAGATCAACAGAGAGTTAGAGAGCTGGCTGTGACTGAGGAACTTTCTCTGACAGGCTGTTTTTAGATGAATAGTCACATCCTCAGGCCTTGCGTAAGGTAAACAGGGGGCTAACTGGACCTCTTAGGCCTTGTGTCAATACTGATTCTCATCACCATTTGCAGTCTCAGCTGGGTCTTTGGCCTGCATGTTCCGTTCGTTACCTCTGTGATTGAGAAAAGAAATGACAGTGAACCAAATGAGAGGACTAGGTGGCGAGATGGTAGTAGGGCTTTCCATTTAAGAAAGCGAACTGACTGAAAGCAAATAATGATCTTCTTCTCTTCATTACAGCCTTTAGATGAGTAAAAGTATGCATTAAACTATTCTCTAAATGACGTTATCATTGTGGTTGTTTTGATTAGCTTGGGCATCCCCAAATGTGGGACTGCGAATGAAAGACAATCTTGTCTGTGGAGACTTAAACCAACACAGTCAGAATTGAGGCTTTTGATGGTGTTTAGAGTAGTGATTCACTTCTGAGATCCTGCTGTCTGTTTCTTAATGCAATCGTAAAGTGCATATAAATCTCTCAGGGCACTAATATAAAAGTCCCTTCAGGCCGTTTGAGAGGTTGCCTTTGATCGTGTAACACTAGGCGATAATAGGGCATCGTCCCAGTTTGGCCGGTGTAGGCCGTTATTGTAAATAAGAATTTGTTCTTAACTGATTTGCCTTGTTAAATAAAGGTTAAATAAATAAATAAAAAAATATAAATAAATGTAGCCTCTCTGTCTCTCTCCCAAAATGCACTGTAAATGTATTGGGGTGAAGGAGCCACCACAAACGATCATCTTTAACCGTGGTAGCCATTTTCTTTTGAAGCTATCTTTTTTTTCATCGGGGTTGGTCTGGGCTGTCCTGAAAGAACGAATAAGCGTTACGAAAAAACAGCGCCACTGTTCGCCCCGATTAAAAAGACGAGAGGAGCTATCCAGAACACCCCACAGTAACACTCTCTCTCTTTCCCTTCTAGCCTTGCTTTCTTTGATGTGGTTGTTATGGCAATTGTGCGGGACACAGTCAGTGAGTACAAGTCATAGTCTGAGGAAGCTGAGGGTCTTACATGGTGATGATTTGGTCTAACCACACCAGACGCGATCATGACACTCAGGTTATCATATCAAAACCAACTGTTAACCAACTATATTCATTTGGGGGAATGGCGAAACACATACTGTGTAAAACGTTCATAGACATTTAGCTAGCTTGCTATTGCTAGTTAATTTGTCCTGGAAGATGAAGATTGGGTTGTTATTTTACCTGAAATGCATATGGTCCTCTTTTTAGGTGTCTCTTCATACAAAAATCATGTGTTTCTCGAGTACGACTTTTAACACCAGAAAAGCTGGGCATCGAGCCATCCCGTTCTGAACCAATGCATTCTAACAGTCTAATAAATACATTTCATGCTATTTTAAAAATAATAATTTAGTTGTGTTTATGAAGGTGTTAGGTATTAATATAATATGAAAAAAGCATTCTCATTTGTTTATGTTATAGCCGATGTAAAATACATGTTACAGTGTTAATACATCACAAAGGAATTCATTGTTATTTTCTCAAACATTAAACAACTAATAAATTGTATTTCAAATGAACAGAATAGCATATTTTATATTAGTTTCATTGTGTCACTATTCTGTGCTTAGTAACCTTTGGCTATGCTACCGCAAGTGCTGACATGTAGAACGCATGGAATGGTGGTTATTCAACAAAAAAAGGTATATTTTGAAATAGAGTGGAATTTTAAAGAGTTGTTTAGCAAATGTATGTGTTTTTGAAAACCTTAGAACCTGCTCTTTCCAGCTCTTTCAAACCGGGAAAGTCGGGGGAACATGACTAATTAAAATGTTAAATTCATATGACCTCAAAATTATGCTCCCAGCGCTTCAAGCATTAATCCACATATAAAAAGGCAAACCTAGTTAGTTATCTATGGTAAGTGTTTGGGAACGTTACTATGGGAAATAACTCATTACCAAAAACAGCAAACCCTCTGAAGATACCTTGGTGTCTTGGTCTTTCGTTCTTATTCACATTAAAGGGCGCAGACTAACTTTGAATAGCTTTGAATGTCTTGCATAGCCTACCGTCCGTCTCTGCCATCTCGCTAGCAATCTAGCTAACAGCTACCATGCCAGCTACCTGCCACAACGTTTGTACCAACAAAGAAAAAAGGAAATAATATTGTGAATGTAACGTGTTGCTTATTTTTAAAAGCATTTAAATAACTGATTACTTAAATTGATTAAACGCGTTAGGTAACTTGTTACCACAAAACTTGTAACTTGTTACCACAAAACTTGTAACTTGTTACCACAAAATAAGTAATCTGAGTACTCTAACATGTTACTATCTGTGATTAATCTCTCACTCATCGTGGGTTTGTATGTTCCTGATGGGAGAGGCGGGACTTGTACCGTGTTAAGCGTCTCAAATGGAACTAAGTTTTATTTTAGCGCCTGGCAACGCAGACGCCCATTAACACGTGTGAGCATTGTGGATGAAAGGATTGAATAACATGTACGAGTAAATGTATTTTGCTTTGCTCTCGCGCACACAACGTGGTCGGTCTGGTTTGGGTGTTACCCTGAAAGCAGAAGAAAACTCAGAAATCTGCGCACCATGTTTCATCTTGAGAGAGTTGGATCAGGGTCTTCAAGCACTATTCAACAATGGCTATGAACATGTCCTCCAAATCCAGAGCAATGCACAATGTGCAATCACTTGGCTATTTTATGTACTGCCTTGAATAACCAGACTTCAACACTGTAGAATACACTAGCCCAAAATACTGGAATAAATATATTCGGAAAAAGTGTGTGAACTCTAAATAATTTACATATCTAAATGCGGGTCCCCACAATGCAGAGCAAAGTTAGCTTCAGGCATCTAGCTAGCTGAACCTCTGACATTTTCTGTTCTTGTGTGTTTAACCTGTTGAAATCACCATGAAGCTGGATAGAGGATGTCATTCTCTGGGAAATAGAGCATGATGGTCAGTATTTGGCAAAGAAAAATAGGAAGGAAGCCTCCTTGAGAGAGACATGTTAATAATCCATGGATTGATGCAGCTGGCCTCTGTGTGAACTGGTCAATGTGGGTAATATGCAAATGTAACGAGGATAATATACCACATGCTCAAATGGACATTGGATTTCCTGGTCAATCATGTGTGTGAGGGTCTGTGTGGTGAAGGAGCAGAAGGCACTGCATGGTGCTCCAGAACAACAGAATGCTGTGGTTAACGTGTCAGAGCTAAAGCTTTATCAAGCAGATGCTAGCCTGCTACCAAATCACATGCCTCATGCCCTGAACCTGCTTATTCTCCTTAGTGGGTGGTGGATAGGCTCAAGGCCCCCCAAACTAACTGTCAAAACAAACCCAGATCTCTGACAGCACACATCCCACTCAACATCCAAACGACTTCACACCACCACTAAATGACGACATAGACTTCCAGACTCGTAGAATACTTCCCCAGCTGTTAAAGAGTGACTGTTTTGTTTTGAAAATGGCCCTTCACTATAAAGTGTAAATAGGATAATTTTGGCCATAAAGTCAGACTTGTCCAAAACAGAGATTTGCTAAAATAAAATCTTATGTCACGGAATGAAAGGTACTGTAACAGTTTTCCGTGTGTTGGGATTATTTTCATCCTGCCCACATGCCCACAGCTGGCAGCACCCAAGTAATCATTCATTTGGAGCGCAGCTGCACGCGACCCGATCGTAATGTCCATTGTCAATTTAGTTTGACATTCGATATCCCTATGCGGCAGGTATCCTAGCGGTTACAACATTGGGCTGTTAACCTAAAGGTCACTGGTTCGAATACCTGAGCCGACAAGGTAAAAAACCTGTCGATGTGTCCTTCAGCAAGAAACGTAACCCTCATTTGCTCCATGGGCCCTGTAGGTAGGCTGTCATTGTAAATAAGAATTCGTCCATAACTATCCCCAGAGATAGGCTATCCAAAGTCAAACCAACATCGCCATGGTCACACACCACCCTGCTGAAGCTAATTTTGCTAAATGATTTGGCTAACTCTTACCACCTGCGAGACACCCACAGCAAACCACAGCCTGAAACCAACTCACATTTGAATTCTGTCTATAACAAGGTCAGTTTAGGAAGTCCATTTTAACACATGGGTTAGTGTGCCCCTCATTCCTCAGTGGAAATCTTTCCAGAGTTGAGAGGGAATCAAGTAGGCTACTCTCTGTGTTTTTTTCATAGGACGCCTTGGCTCCTTTCCTCAGAGCTAATAATTTATGCCTGTAATCTTCATATTTATTTATCTGGCCACACAGGAGGAGCAGGAAGCAGGCTATGTCCAGGCATGTACTGTATGTCTGTATCGCACAGACTAGTAAGTCCAACTCCTGAACCCTGCCAGGTACTGTAACCTCTTACCACTTCCTCTCAGCCCTTGAGCTCCACTCTGATAAATCCCAGCAGCACCTGCCTTGAGTGATGCTAGCGTTACTGCATTTGTATCCCGTCCAACAAGGGTTGGGGGAAACTGCAAAAGCTGCACTTCAAAATCTCATTTGTTTTGCTAAGGGAAGAGAACTGTACATTTATTACGCAAAAGTTCCATGGTTTTAAGAAAATAAATGTGGTTGAGGAAGACGCCTGGCATTGGCAGAATGTGTGTGAGAAAGAGTTCAATAGAGGGAGGTTTTAAAACTGTTTGGGCATTGTGCCAGCCAGAAGATAAATGTAGCCTAGGTGTCCAATTCATTTTTGCTATTCAAAAGCCATAATTAAGAGCTGAGAATTTTGCCTACAGATCCATTCCACAATTAAATATTGCATTTTTTTAGTGTAGTACATAGCTATTAGATAGTAATTACACAATGTCATTTGAAAAGTGGATTCCAGTTGCTGATTATGATCAGAATGTATATATTTCTATGGTGGAGCATTAATACTCAGTCCAGTTCTGTGGCCCATGGTCTCCTTTTTGAGATTAGCAAGCAGTTAGTGGTGTTCTAGGGGGGACTCACCCTGCTCCCTCACCAGGCTGCTCTTTTCACAAATCATCCTTCTGAGACAGAGGGCGTTGGGGGGAGCTGGTCCTGAATCCTGGGGTTTATTTGATCCTGCATACCTTGTACGTGTGAAAGGTGAGTTTCCCTTATACAATGTACAGTAAAGCACTTTGATAATCTAAAGAGCTATATATAACTCCAATCAATTGAATACTACCAATCTCTCTCTCCAACTTATCCTTCTTCACAGAACCAGGAGCCTGTAATATGGATTCAGGACTCAAGCCGAGGCTTTCCTCACTCCACGGCCAAAAAGCCTTCAGTCTCAAGACAAAACGACAGAACACTTGAGGGATGTGTTCAGATTAACAAGCTCTGTGCCTGCCTGGTAAGTAAAGTAGGGGACTAGTCCTTGGATTCTACTAGAGTTAAGAAATATCAAGAGTGCATGCTCTTTTGTTGTTTCCTGTTAGCTGAATCTGTTTCTGTTTGTATATGAATACATTTCTCACTGCATGCACAAATAGCCACATGATGAAGATATATGCTAGACTTCAGATGAATGAAGTTGCAAGGTGACTTTGTGAAGTGGAATTTTGCTAACAGAAAAATGAGTTTTGTCATTGTGCCAGGGAGGTGATGGTGGCAGTCGGGTCCCCAGTCAGACACATGCTGCCAAGGCTCTGGGATGATTCCAGGCTGTTTGCAGGATATTGGGTAACATGGGTCATGACACAAGCACCCTTCTGGAACACCCTGAAATAGCAACACATATGCCATGTTGCGTATCCCTCCCACCAGAACAAACTGTATGGTCTGCATTTCCTTTATTTCCCGCCGTTTGGATTTGTTTCCATCTGTTGTCACTCAGCGAGGTGCAGTTAGGCGACATCATGACTGGGCGTCCGAGGTAGGGGACATGGCTGGGCAGCCTTGTGAAGTTGAGCAACTGTGCTTATCTGCCAAACATCAATGCCTCAAGTCCCAATTAAACGAGAGGGGAAAGGGAATATTTGAGGGGAAAGTGTGAAAACAGCATGTCTGACAAATCACAGAGAGATGTTCTGGTGAAAAGGCAGCACGTGCCTTTTAAAGTAATTGTGTCATACATTTCCCCAAAGGCAGTGCATCAGACCCTTATTTTCAGCTTTTGACCTCAGTGAAATGCATTTCTTTATACTGCTATTCAGTCTCATGACTGGCATGTAATCCTTTTAAATATTTACAGATGATCACATAGCTATGTCCCGCGAACAAAACAATTACAAGTGTTTAATTGAAAACCCATCAAAGTGAGAGGCAATCGCTTGATGAGTAGGAGTTCAGAAAGTCAAGAAATGACAGCGCTTCAACTCTGCAACACTGTCTGTTTGATTTCTTTAGACATTATGGGTAATTCTGCTAATTTCCTCTCTCTCACTGCCGCTTGCAGCAATTATGACAGATGGATGGGAGAGAATTCAAAGGCTTATTGGACCTTGGTGTCAGAACATTGGCCAGTCAGATTGGGATAATGAGAAGCCTTTTGTCAGGAGATGAGGGTGTTGTCCTGCCAGGCTGTGTCGTGTTGAAGCATGTTCTACCATATCTGAAACATCTGGGCTTCATCAGTCCCTATGTGACTGTCACTTCACTGGAAACAGTAGGAACAGTAGGCATCAACCTCTGTTTGCCCAGGTGGTCTGACGTGAATAGGACAGAATGTACAGTAAACGTGGGTGGGTGTGGGATTCATGTGTGGATTAATTTATTTATGTCTGTGATAGAAGTCACTCTCGCCCCAGATAGCACCTGTCTGCCTTGTATCTCAGCCTCCCACATGTATCAAGCACAGGAAGCTGATATGGGTATATGTATATAAGTAGTATATTATACTGTGAAATGGACAGAGCAAACTCCAGTCCCTTTATTATGGCAGAAAGGACCTTTTTCTCCTATAATCAGATTTTTTGTTCTAATTAAATTTTAATTAAGGTTTGATTAAAAAGAATAACGGATACATTAATATTATGAATAACCCGCTCACATCATCCAATAACTAGAAATGCGGAATGTAAATTGGGGAGGGTGGCGGGTTGGTGTGGTTCGGTACCAAAAGTCATAAATATAATTTGTGTTAACCCGTCTCTCCCTGGTACGGCGTGCTCTGAGCGCGTCTGCCATGAACTGTTAAGTGTTGCTCTCACTCTCGCCATCCATCCGTCTCCACCAGAGGGTGAAGCGTGTGGGAGAGCATGCATGGATTTATTTTTCTCTGCTTTCATTGGAGCAGGGCCAGAAATAGTCCTCCTCCCTGTCATTGCATTACTGTTCCTAAGCATGTGTATTTATTTACCGACATTACCATTCTCTACATTCTCCTCTCACACTGTGCTGTCTGTGCTATACATCTGCACATGTACCTTGTGTTTATCTAATAACATGTGTACTTTGCACTTGTTCCAATTAGCATAATGCAGTAGTCTAACTAATACAGATTTGTGTTGACATCAGTTGTATAATTTACCATCACAGCTTTTAATAAAACCTCTCCTCTTGATACTTAATTTTAACTGGGAGAAAGACATGCTTCTTGGTTATTCACTGATCACCCAGCTGCAGGGTCAATTGAATAATTAAGATTTTAATTAAGCACTGTGGTTGGATCGGGAGCTTAGGATGCAATTCGTGGTGCTTCACACATAACGTGAGAATAAATATGAGAGCGGCAGCAGGACTAGGATAGAATGTTAGAACTGATAAAACAGAGTGCTCTCATGCACTCAAATGAAAGTTCTAAAGTGGCTTATCCATGTAATCTGTGCTCCATCCTCCAGTTCCATTCCATGGAGTAGTGCGGTTATTTCAGCAATCCTTCCTTCCCCATATACACACTGCATTTCATCCCATAGGATCCCCCTCAGACTGTTCACCTCATCATTGCCAGCATGTAGTACAATACGTTGTATCGACTACCTGGCCACTGGCTCTCACAGAAAATGTATCATTGCTGCTTTGGCTAAAAGCAAGCTAATTCCACTCAATGGTGCATAACTAAAAGTTACATGAAGCAAGCCAACCATACAATAAGGGAATAATGTAGTCCTCAGTAGTAGACCTGAATATTTTAGTGTACTTGTTTTAATGTATTGTGTCTTTGTAGTGTACATGGCCAAATGTCCAGCGGGATGTTTCAGCGCTCGGATTGGATATACCAGGAGAATGGCTTAGTGCAGACCTATGTTTGGTAATGAATAAACCATAAACCAAGTCATATATCATCTGTAAGACACGATCAATGCTGTCTTTTGCAAGGACCTGTCTTTTGAATATTTTATACCCATCAAAGTAGCCAGAAGAGAAAAGTGATGACAGAGTGGAAATCAAAGGAACTGGCATCATTGTAATTTATTTTAGAAAATGAACACAGGGCTTTCAAAGTAGCAGTTCAGGATTTAGTGTCCGATGTCTGTAGTCAGCCATTGTCTGTGGTAAACTGTATCACCAGGGCAGTAGCTGTCATTTAAGAAAGACTTGAAGTGGATGTACTAGTCTTCTGAGCATCCCAGTCCATTCCGCAGGGACTGCCAACTCTGATATAGAATCACAATCATCTCCACCAAACCCACGGGCCACGAGATGTCTGGAAACACAATCAAAGCTAGCTATCATGTTTCAAACACTCAACCCAATATTTACTGTAAAGATTCATAACTCAGTTAAGACCCATAACTCAGTTATAAAGAGTGAAATATAGAGTGAAATGTGAGAACATTATTATATTATAGTATTACATAGTATTACATTATTATAATATAGTATTACATCATTAATTCAGGTGGAATTACATTAAAGTGACGTCAAATACATTGAATTTGAATCCAATCAGAAAAAGTGCCTTTCTCACAAAACTATTATATTGAAGAGCCTCATGTGACTGAGATTGACGTTTGTGTTCATTCCTGACGAGCTGTTCTGAATTCAGCATATAGAATTCACAACAGAGCAGGGTGAATGGATGGAACGTCAGGACCTAATGATATTTACCCAGTACAGAGAAGAGGAAACGGAACGTGGTTTCGCATGCTAACAGCTCATTGTGCCATGCGATCTAATCAAATGTAATTTATACTCTGATGGGTTGTAATGGGGAAAAAGGCTCTTATATCATATCCCGTCCTGCCTCAGTTGCACAAACACACATCAGCTGCAGCAGAAGCACCTCCTCCTCAGTCGCTGCTTCCTTTGTCTCAGAGACAGTTTTAGTGCATTCCAGCTCTATTATGAAGTGCACTCTTTGTAAATGAATACCATTAGTATGCACTAAAGAATAAAATGACAAGGCAGCGTTTAATCAATTATAATCGCTTCCTCGCTCTCAACTTAACGTCTGCCGCTGCTCCTGACAGCACTAGCACGGTGGGAACATACATCTCTCTCCTCTGTACACACACTCTCTCTCTCTCTCTCTCTCTCTCTCTCTCTCTCTCTCTCTCTCTCTCTCTCACCCTCTCTCTATCTCTCTCTCACCCTCTCTCTCTCTATCTCCATAGGCGTACAGAGGCCCATTATCAGCAACCATCACTCCTGTGTTCCAATGGCACGTTGTGTTAGCTAATCCAAGTTTGTAATTTTAAAAGGCTAATTGATCATTAGAAAACCCTTTAGCAATTATGTTAGCACAGCTGAAAACTGTTGTGCTGATTAAAGAAGCAATAAAACTGGCCTTCTTTAGACTAGTTGAGTATCTGGAGCATCAGCATTTGTGGGTTTGATTACAGGCTCAAAATGGCCAGAAGCAAATAACTTTCTTCTGAAACTCGTCAGTCTATTCTTGTTCTGAGAATACTCCCTTCACAGAACAGCACAAACTGGCTCTAACCAGAATAGAAAGAGGAGTGGGAGGCCCCGGTGCACAACTGAGCAAGAGGACAAGTACATTAGAGTGTCTAGTTTGAGAATCAGACACCTCACAAGTCCTCAACTGGCAGCTTAATTAAATAGTAGCCGCAAAACACCAGTCTCAACATCAACAGCGAAGAGAGTGATGTTTGCTGATAATGGGCCTCTGTACGCCTATGTAGATATTCCATAAAAAATCTGACATTTCCAGCTACAATAGTCATTTACAACAATAACAATGTCTACACTGTATTTCTGAACAATTTTATTTTATTTTAATGGACAAAAAATGTGCTTTTCTTTCAAAAACAAGGACATTTCTAAGTGACCCCAAACTTTTGAACGGTAGTGTATATGCATGTACAAAGCTATGTGATCCCCCACCAGCTCTCCACCTCAACCACTATACTATACATACTGCTAGAGCAACCTTATAGAATGCAGTTCAATATACTGCTGGGTCATGGCCTTATAATAGGGGGTTGAATTGGGGCACGGTGCAGCTTCTGAATACAGCATAAAGAGCACTTTTATATCACACAGCCCCGAGAGATACACTGAATGACAAACATATGGAAATGATCCACATTGTAATCTCCTTGGAGAGCTATACAGTAAATGCAGACTGCATAACACAAAGAAAGGAAATGGATTTCTTTATGAATACGTATAAATCTTCAGAGGTTTAAGCAGTTGGTACACATTCAGCAAAGTAGCCAATGGCCTGGTTTGTGAGACCTTGATGATGACATCCTTGCTCTGTTATCGTTAGCCTATTTGAATATTTATTGTGTGTCTTTTTGCTCAAAGTATTGTGTTGCATATGAAATACTGGCACTACTGTAATGCATTTGTTTCTCAGTTTCCATCCGATAATGGATTCATACTGAATAAGGCGCTTTCTACTGGTGCTATTGGTTTCCCACACAAGTGGAACGATGTTCATTACTGATGGAGTCTGACAGCCAGTCAGAGATGATCTGAGCATGACCTATACATACTGTATGTCAACATATGGCCGTAATGGCCGCTCCCTGTGCAGTTATTACTCCATGGAGGTAAATGGTTGGAACAGTTGTCAGATGTGTTCATAAACACACACCTCGGGCAGAGGATAAAAAGCAGATATTATTGTTGTTTTCTTACCCCTAAAAACCCATGCAACACGTCTAATTCTCTCAGCATATTTAATTATTTGCTTATTTTATGCCAGTGAAAAATAAAATAACTATGATACTTCACAATCACAAGCCATTTCCGTGGGATTATGCAAGCTTCTCGGCTGCTAAAGGGATTTAAGACACGATAACAAAGATAAGGAGAAACCAACATTAACAATGTTTTGTTCCGTTAATTAAAGGCAAGAGGATTAGTAACAACACAGAAAAGAACATGTAGGGCAACAAAGAGGCTATGATACTGTTTCAGAGCCATTAATAAAACGTGCCTTCAGTCTCTGCTGTGATCAAACAAGTTCATCTGGGAGCCTAAAAAAGATTCTCATTCCGGAAGTGTACCATAAGTAAATATGAATTCCAGAATCTCAGGGTCAGTGCACAGAATGTGTGCTTGTTACTTCATCAGATGTCATTGTCTAACCATTAACCATTCTCTTTATCTGTTTGGTTGAATGGGCGGGAAAAAATTGTGTACCATTGTGGCATTCGCTTGATTGCAGGCTTAGCACCCCAGAAATTGATCTGCTCCATGTTGCAGAGAGAGAGAGGCTGGTGATTAGAATGTGTATCATCCCACTAAAACTCAATCCTAATCCCACTCGTGTGATGCTCCTGGGAGCTGGTGGAAGCCTAGCCACATAGCCTAGCCACATAGCCTAGCCACATAGCCTAGCCACATAGCCTAGTTTGGGGGCTCTCTCTCTCTCTGCTCTGATGGAATGGGCGCGATAAATACTGTAGATAAATAACATTGACATTAACAGGCTGGCCAGTGATGACTCCTAATCTTCAGCATCCAGGCTATGCCAGCACCCCAGGTGTGGGATTGCTATAAGGCAGCCTCTCTGAGCGAGAGTGAGAGCCGAAAGGTGTGAAACTATTCTGCATATTATGCTTTCTCCATGCCAGAGAGGGGCTGGGGCTGTAGCTGGTATTAGAGTATTATACTTTTAAAATGGACTCCATTTGAAGGGGGTTATTGTATCAGGATATATGAAGTAAATGGTTGGTGTTTGATATGTCAAATCTGATGATCAATGTGGAATGGAGCTATTTCTAACGCTACCGGAATGTGTAATGGGTATCAACTCAGCATTTCTTCTCCATTACGGAGTCTAACATGAGGAATTTAGAGCAGCCTGTCCATGTGAACCACTACAATGCTCAAACATACAGCTCACAGGCTGATGCCCTATGTACATAGACATGGAATCACTGGTCACTTTATTAATGGAACACTATACACTTTAATAATGTTTACATACTGCTTCTACTCATTTCATATGTACGGTGCATTCAGAAAGTACTCCTCTCCTCTTCTCCTCCTCTCCTTTCTCTCTTCCCTCTTCTCCTCTTCTCTCTCTATTTCCTCTCCTCTCCTCTCCTCTCCTCTCCTCTCCTCTCCTCTCCTCTCCTCTCCTTTCCTCTCCTCTCCTCTCCTCTCCTCTCCTCTCCTCACACTCTCCTTTTCTCTTCCATCTTGAGATGAGAGAGTGGCTTTCACACAGCTTTGACCTCAATGTGACCTTCCATCACAAAGCAACGGTGTAGCCACACACACATAGGGCACTAGTGGTGGGTAACAGGGCTCTGGGTTTTGGTAACCCCAGTTAGTACTGGATGTCAAAGGGTAAATTATACGGTCAGAGCGATGGACACATACAGTGCCTTCAGAAAGGCAGTTGTTACTGTGGCTAAGAGAGATCAAGAACGAGGCTGGGACCTATTTACATGGGTAAAAACTAGCATGGGGAACTTAGGAACACAGAGTCTCCTGGTGCTGGTTGGATTCCTTTAGCTGTCCTTCTGTCTGTTCTCATGCCTGACGGCCTTGGTGAGGAGATGGTGTCAAACCCAACCAGATGGTCGTGACGACAGTAGTGAACTTAAATGACCTGACTGAGCTCATGGGAGACGATAGTGCCTGATCCCTATGGGAGACGATAGTGCCTGATCCCTATGGGAGACGATAGTGCCTGATCCCTATGGGAGACGATAGTGCCTGATCCCTATGGGAGACGATAGTGCCTGATCCCTATGGGAGACGATAGTGCCTGATCCCTATGGGAGACGATAGTGCCTGATCCCTATGGGAGACGATAGTGCCTGATCCCTATGGGAGACGATAGTGCCTGATCCCTATGGGAGACGATAGTGCCTGATCCCTATGGGAGACGATAGTGCCTGATCCCTATGGGAGACGATATTGCCTGATCCCTATGGGAGACGATATTGCCTGATCCCTATGGGAGACGATAGTGCCTGATCCCTATGGGAGACGATAGTGCCTGATCCCTATGGGAGACGATAGTGCCTGATCCCTATGGGAGACGATAGTGCCTGATCCCTATGGGAGACGATAGTGCCTGATCCCTATGGGAGACGATAGTGCCTGATCCCTATGGGAGACGATAGTGCCTGATCCCTATGGGAGACGATAGTGCCTGATCCCTATGGGAGACGATAGTGCCTGATCCCTATGGGAGACGATAGTGCCTGATCCCTATGGGAGACGATAGTGCCTGATCCCTATGGGAGACGATAGTGCCTGATCCCTATGGGAGACGATAGTGCCTGATCCCTATGGGAGACGATAGTGCCTGATCCCTATGGGAGACGATAGTGCCTGATCCCTATGGGAGACGATATTGCCTGATCCCTATGGGAGACGATATTGCCTGATCCCTATGGGAGACGATAGTGCCTGATCCCTATGGGAGACGATAGTGCCTGATCCCTATGGGAGACGATAGTGCCTGATCCCTATGGGAGACGATAGTGCCTGATCCCTATGGGAGACGATAGTGCCTGATCCCTATGGGAGACGATAGTGCCTGATCCCTATGGGAGACGATAGTGCCTGATCCCTATGGGAGACGATAGTGCCTGATCCCTATGGGAGACGATAGTGCCTGATCCCTATGGGAGACGATAGTGCCTGATCCCTATGGGAGACGGTAGTGCCTGATCCCTATGGGAGACGGTAGTGCCTGATCCCTATGCCCCTCCTTCTTTCCCACATTATTAATATTAAGTTGCCTTTCAGGATTTCCATTTAGATTACCCCTTTTAGTGTAAAAATGCCAAGTTCCCAGAGTTTCAAGTTCTGTCTGACAACAGCTCAGATATATAATGTATGGTGATGCTTATGGTTTCCGTAGCATCAAAGAAGGAATTGTGGTTGCAGAATTTGGGGGTAAGCTAAGTTGGAACTCTTGAAAGTTGTATTCTGTCCTTGCATGAACTGCATTTTGTACACTCAGTTGCCTGTTATCTGTCTGCACCCTAACACAAGTCCATTGTTTTCTGTAACTTGCTTGCATATACAATATTACTGTATAATCACCTCTCTCTATACGAGGGGCATGTAAGTATCTGTACTCCCAGAGACAGACCTCCATAGCAATTACTTGATTAAAGGTTTACTATTATACTCATAGTCTTTGACTACTCTTTGAATAAGAAACATCTATTTAATTAATTTTGAATTCAGGCTATAACAGAACAAATTGTGAGATAAGTCAAGGGGTATTGAATACTTTCTGAAGGCACTGTACGTGTGTCATACATTGCTGTCAGTCATTACAGTATATTGCCTTCTCGATCCCTTTCTGTAGCTTTGTATCACCTGATATGACTGTCCATACTCTACTAACATACCGTACATGTACTACATGGAGGGCTAAAGGCAGATTGAAATGCTAGGTAACTGACGTTACCAGAGATGAATTGTGCAATAGACGACCCACTGTAAGAAATTACCGATTCCACTGTGGCTGCCTCTCTCACGCATGATGTCACGGCTAAATTAAGTTCCCCACAGTGACAGGTGCTTTGGGGGCTCAATGCTGGGGCTGACATATGAGACCTTAGCTGTATGTTCCACTCAGAGGTGACCTCAGCATTTGAGGGGTTAATAGTCCAGGCCTGAGCCTCGTGCCTTCCTGCTTTTTCAAGGCTAATTGATATGTTAAATAGATTTTTGCATTAGATAGCATAATGACATGGACAGATTTAGCTGATTTTGGGCAGTTTGGTTATTGACAGTGAATAGCTTATGAAAATGTAACGTTGAGAGCTGTGTTTGCTGACCCTAACTTCTGATTACAGATGAAATGGGGCGTCCGCTTCCGCTAATGACACCACTCCAGACTGGCTGGAGGTTGGAAATGAATGTGCTGTGAGTCACACCAATCCTTCCAAACTGATAATGGCTTCGTGAAGGACGAAAAAATATGTCTAATTTAAAACTCCATTCGGCAAACGTTGGGAGTATCAGATTAGAAAAAGGAGAGAGAGAGAGAGAGAGGGGAGAAAAAACACATTAATGATGTTTTGCATGGAGGCTTCGAAAATATAGGATGCTTAGCAGATTTAAATATCTCAGATGGATTTTGGAACCGGGCTACAAAGATGTGCAATTGTGTTTAATTGATGTCGTTTATAGCCTGTGGTTCCGTGGGTGTTAAAACATATTATCAGAGGGAGAGCGATAAGGCTCATTCTTTTATTAATGTTTTGACCGTTGTCCTCTGAGGAATAACCTGACCCTGGGCTTGTGTGGAGTCACAATACTGACGGTGTAGATGAACAGCTGTGCTTGTTCAGAGAACAGAGACCATTATTTAAATCCTATTTACACCTGGGCAGTGGGCGGCCCTCTCCATTTAAGTGGTCTTAATTTCCCTGCCATTTGAATGAATGTCAGAAAAGCTCACTACTCTCCAGGAATGGAATGTCTGCCTAGCTGGAACAGCTGGCACAGAGTGCTCATCAATGTACCACAGCTGACGCCCGGGCCTCCGTCGATCTCCTCTTGCCTTTTTCAAAAGCATTGGAACGGAGAAAAGGCGGATGGTCCCCCCCACCCCCCCCCCCCCCCACATCCCATCTCTGCCTCTGGCTGAACTTCACAATGAGTAAATAGGTAGCCCATTTGTCTCCTCACCATGCTATCAAATTCAGGCAGCTAGCCTAGGCTGGGAAGCTGAGAGGAGAGGGCTATCAGGGAGTGGGCATCGGATCACGGAACATGCCACGGTTAATGATGATAAAGTTGCTGAGGAGTGGGGTCAAGAAGCAAAGAGGAAATGACTTAATCTTGCGGTGGGGGGAGGGGATCCGGTGGGGTGGTGCGGGAGAGACTAAAGTCAGATGGTCAGTAGTGAGATGCTGCTCCAGGGAGCAGGGAGCACCCCCAGCCCTGGACACATCCATAAAATGTATGAAAAATTATTAGGCTGTGACTAATTGCCCGTTTAGTGTCGTGGAAAGTTGTTAAACAGACCATTGGCTTTTAATACCTAAAGTATGAAATAGGATTAATTAAGCAGAAATATATTCTTATAGCCTGCCAAGCACCTTTCTCTACACTTCTCCAAAAACACTGTGTGATGGGGCTTCTCAGACCGGACCTTGGGGAAATAGCTGTTAATGGTCTGAGAATGGATCTCCACCCTCAATTCACCCGTCCAGTCAGGGTGAGGGGATGAATGAGGGAAATAAGTACATGAGCCACTGACACTAAAAAGGTAGAGGAAGCAGGAAATGAAAGTGGAAGTGAAGGATGTAGGATATATTACTATCCAGTTCCTGTTCCTGTTTACTATAATCATAATTTTGATAGCAGAGAAAAGAGAACATGATAGACATATTTTCTTCAAAGAGACAGGCCTGAAAATGAACAGTGACTACTTAGAAGAGCATTTTACAGCATGTCAAAATTAACACTGGACAGCTAGGCTAAGATATATTGTAGAGTATATGAGTATTTTGAGGAAACAAAACATCATGGTGAAAACCTTAGTGCATAACATTCTAAGAACCATATGTTTCTTAGAGCTTGGTGAGAGCATGGTTGTCCTGTAGTTATTTTGCATACAACCTTCCAGTGGCAGGTGGGGGCACCTGTTTTGAGCCCCACATTTTGACCTAAAAAATAAATAAATCATTTTTTTTGCGGGGGGTGGGGGTCGTCTGTTTTGCATGTTATTTTGGCATTAATACGTGTCACGTATCAGCTTGTAAAAACAAATAAAAACATTATTTAGTTAATAAGGCCGCTGCATACAAACATGGTCTACACTAAGCCGTGATTGGCTTAGTGTTCTGTCACTCATGGGGACACTATGTCACCGCAAAATCTAAGGGCAGAGTTAGAAAATTCAAGCGCCTTGGGTGCTGCCATAGAGTTACATTAGAAGTGCACATCCAAGAAGGCTCAAGGTCATTGGCCACAGATAAAATGATGTTAAATCACATTATATCTACAGTAGCTTTGATTGGACTGATCATGTCAACATCATACTTTCAAAATCTTAGTAAGCAAGCTAGCAGTCATCATGAATCAAGTCGACAATCTACTGTCAAATCCTTTTTAATCCTTGTCATATGAAGAGAAATAATGAAGAGAAATTATAGATAAAACGTATCGGTGCTCATCGGCCATTGGACATAAACATCACACAACAAGTTGGAAATCGCAAATTCAACAATGAGTGGTTTGGAAGGAATTAGTGGCTAACTGCAACCATTGCAAACCTGAAGCGACCTGAAGATCACTGACGTCATCATGATTTGACCTTGTTTTTTTTCAGAGTTCCCAGTTGTCTTGAAAGCACCATAAATCCAGAGAATGCCAGACTTTGATGACAAAGTTTGATGACAAAAGTTGCCCACGAAGGACCGCTGCGCCACCTTCCTGTTCAAGTGAGCACAGCAGAACAAGGTGAGTACAAATGTATGTATTGTATAATACTGCATAAATGGTGTAATATGCCAGGGAGATATGTAATGTTATACTGTAGCTAAGAAATACTAAGAGTATGTTGTGTAGTAAGCTGTTAGTAGCCCATGTTCTGAATTCTGTCGCTGTACATTTCAAAAGTACTAAACAAATAGTTGTGTTGACTACGTATGTCCTAGTTCGCTCATTAATGTCTTAATCAAAATTACAGATTGCCTCTTATCCGCTTGTCATCCCCTTATGCCATAGTTTGTACAATTGTCAGTAGAAACCACATTTGTTTAAGCAAGTCAGGCATATCAGCTATGTTTTTTAAAAGGCAGTAAATGAGGCTGAATGAACCGTTTCGCTGCCAGACAAGGCTCTGCTGATAGCCAGGTGTAGCAGTGGTAAGGTGTTGGGACTGCTGTTGGGACTCTGCTGTTGGGACTCTGCTGTTGGGACTCTGCTGTTGGTACAGCTTTATGGAGGCCCTAACAGTTTGTGGGCACCGTTTGTCACCGTTATAGTGCAATTAATGTATTGTTTAGTGTTGTGTTATGTAGTGGCTTTGCTGGCATGCATCCCAATTTTTTTTAGTTTGCCCCATCAAGAATTACCTGCTAAAATCGCCACTACAACCTTCCCACAGCATTCTGGGAATGGTGTAGCATACCCAGCTAGCACATCATTTTAGTACTTCAGCATAATGTTTTCTTCATGTTTCCTGATGAGGGAGTGGGTATCTGATCATGAGGGAGTGGGTATCTGATCATGAGGGAGTGGGTATCTGATCATGAGGGAGTGGGTATCTGATCATGAGGGAGTGGGTATCTGATCATGAGGGAGTGGGTATCTGATCATGAGGGAGTGGGTATCTGATCATGAAGGAGTGGGTATCTGATCATGAGGGAGTGGGTATCTGATCATGAAGGAGTGGGTATCTGATCATGAAGGAGTGGGTATCTGATCAAGAGGGAGTGGGTATCTGATCATGAGGGAGTGGGTATCTGATCATGAGGGAGTGGGTATCTGATCATGAATGAGTGGGTATCTGATCATGAGGGAGTGGGTATCTGATCATGAATGAGTGGGTATCTGATCATGAGGGAGTGGGTATCTGATCATGAGGGAGTGGGTATCTGATCATGAGGGAGTGGGTATCTGATCATGAGGGAGTGGGTATCTGATCATGAGGGAGTGGGTATCTGATCATGAGGGAGTGGGTATCTGATCATGAGGGAGTGGGTATCTGATCATGAAGGAGTGGGTATCTGATCATGAGGGAGTGGGTATCTGATCTATTTAAAGTCATGTTCTCAGAACATTAAGACAACTCTCCATACAAACCACAGCAAAAAGTGTGTAACATTCAAATATAGTTCTAAGACTGTTATTTAAAAAATATATAACTATGCATTCTGTTCTCAGCATCAACAAAACTCTCTCAATCCTCTATCTTGTTAAGTGTGTTCAGGTGTGTTGTCCGCACCCACTAATTGGCCACACCTGATCTTAATGAGTGCTTAATTTCCTTTGAAATGGGGTCTGTTTGAATAGACAAAAATTATCAGCTTTGTATGAGTTTAAAAATAAACGGACATGTTAGCACATTCCTCTTGGTGCAGTGGATTCGTTCCATGATTGGGAAACAGAAAAGCACAGGTCCGAATCTCACTGATGCTATAAAAGTAATGTGTTTGCATAATTAATGCCTAAGCAAACTAATTTCCATGTGTCCTATCTGTGCTTGGAGTTCAAAACAGTTAACCTAAGCTAGAAGTCTTATTGAAACATGTTCTCAGAAGGTTATTTAATTACTTTCAAATAACCTATAATTTGCATTCTCAGAAAGTTAATAAAACCTCCCAGGAAAATTTTCAGGGAACCATAGTAAAATGTTCTCAAAACCCCTGCAACCTAAAAAAAACTCTCCCAGAAAAGGTGACATTTTCACTCCCGTTCTCAGAACATTTACAGGTCAGGAAACTTATGGCCTCGTTCCCAGAACCAATGGGAAACCAAAAACCTACGTTCCCACAACTTACAAGTGTGCTTGCTGGGGAGACACAAAAAGGACAGGGTCTGGACATCACTTGTGCCAGTTGATTTGAATTGGGTATTTGCCATCACTCAAATTGCTAAAAGGCTAATTAAATTTGACTGCCTAAAAGTGCTGCCAGTCTTAAATTTGTTTTGTGGTTTGATGTTAGTCTAGAGTCTTTATCCTTGCAGTGGAGCACTTTAGCAGAGTTTTAGTGCATGCTCTGTTTTTCTTCTTGTGGTGTTGTTGTTGACCTTGCAGTTTCTTCAGCCTCACACTCTGACAGCTCGCCTTTGGTCTTTTCTCATACTTTATTTGTACTTGTGGTAGACACTCTGCCTTAAATATTCCCTTTTCTTCCCACAAACTGCCAGTGACAGTTTTGTGACACATTCACAGAGGAATAAAGCTTTAAATGCCACAGTAAACCATTATCCAAAGTGAATGTTCCACAGTGTCAAAAACACTTTGCCTCGTTCTTAAAACCACTATATACGGACTTATTCCGAATTTTAAGGATTGTAAGTCTTGTTTAAATGATCAATGCTTGATTGTTAAATGTCTATTGCACATAAAACAATTATTGATCTAATCACTCAGTGTTGCTTGGCATCTAGTGAGGTTGTCCTCTCACTGTGCAGGTGGTAAATCCTAGCTGGAGACATGGGAGATCAGTGAGTCAGCCTGGAGATTTACACCTGACATGCTCTTAAAACGCCTGGCCTAACACTGAGGGTGGCAGAGGGCTTGATGCCGAACACCAGGCCTACCCAGACCCACAGAGCAATTTAACTGCTGTGTTTTATGGGTTTTATAGGTGCATCAGGCTCAGTCTGAGGCGTGTGCTGGGGCGCCGTACTGAGCAAGGACAAAAGCAAAAGAGAGCATTGATTGACCAATTCACTTGAACACACTTTTGAAAGGTTGCCAAAATGACATAACTTACAGCTGCTCTCTGAATGCCTTTGCCTAAGGTGGCATTCAGGCTAAACACTATAGTACAGTGCTGGGGGTGGAGACCATGTTGATCATATTAAAATCAGGGGCTTTTTATAGTGTATTTTATGATACTATTAGCATGTCACTACTTCCCTGAACTAGACAGGTATATGGCTGTATCAGTATTGTCTAGCTGCAGACTCAGGATAGGTCGATGCCTCTGAGTGTTCAAATGTCACCGGTGCTCAGTGGCTAATTATGAAAGAAACTTAAGAGACGCTATTTATTTTGTTTATTCGTCCAGTTCTATTGAAGCAAGATGACTTAATGAAATCCCACAGCTATTCATCTTTGGACGTACTGTACCTCTGAGCGACTTTCCACCCGGAGAGTGCGAGCCGGAAAACCTGACGTTTGACTAATTGCTCTGATGTATTGGTGATGCACAGCAGCGACAACACAACTCACAGGAACCCCTGCAATTAATTAATTAATTAAACAGCATTAATTAGGTAGGAAAAGAGCAGAAGAGGTGAATAGAATGGAAGGAGGCCCCCCAGGTTGGCAGTAATTATTGCAATCATTGGTTATTTCAGGGAGATTCTCATTGGAGCCCAGCCTTGTCTCTGTGTGTATAAATAAAGAGCGAGCCTAATCTATACGACAATCATTAATCTCCCTGTAACATCTGCTGTTGCAGAATACTCAGCTGTACCATCACCCTTCTCTCTCTCCTCCTCGCCTCCTCTGTCCTAGCCCTGTTCCAGTGACCCTTACCTGTCCTTGGCCCGCCGTCGATCACTTTGTTTGATGAAGACCTCCATGATGGCCTCCAGAGCTGCAATGGAGGACACGTTAAAGCTAGAGGAGGCAGTAAAATAAATGATGTACTATCGAGAGGAACAGACAGAAGTATACAGAAAAACATTTTAAGTAAGAGATGGGGAAAGCCTTCTCCTTGAAGGTGAACATAAGGGCCACTTGGGGAGTGCCTTGTACATACTGTAGCATCTGTCTTCATCATCATTTAACTCTTGTTTGCTGGTCTTACTAAACTGTCAGCAACGCTCTGCCCTCCTGGCCTTTACCTGTAAATGCCATGAAAATGCTGACAGTCTGCCAAAGCAGAGCTCACAGGAAAGAATTGCTGCCTGCGTCTTCTCAGAATTCTACAGTGCTTTGTCAGAATTAGAGTTGCCTACCTGCACTTACCATAGCTGCTGCTGCACTTAGCTGGTCTGGGCATTTATATTCTGGTTATCTATTCCCATGGGCCTATTGCAAATTAATTTAGTAGTGGTTTTCTGTTAGTGAAATTGACTGTGTATTGAGGTCATCCAGGTTCCACGCTTTCTCATTCAGGGCTAATACAGAAAGTTACTGCCACACATTACTAGACCACCATATAGTTGTTTGAGTGTCACCATTACTCATCCATCTTCTCTGTTATTTCAACTAAAGGACGTTCCATGGGGACTGTGTGTCTTTTTCTTCGTTGCAGTTTTACTGTTTTGTCATGATGTCATCATGACACTGTCGCCCGGCTGCTGAGTATAATTGTTGCAATTTCATGCAATATATAACTTGTATGCATCTGTATGGCTGGATAATTTGAGCAGGTACTGGGGGTTCATCAGTTGCAATCACCTTTCTCTCTCTACAGGAAATGGCTTCTCTCTTACTTGCTTATCCTCAATCATAAATGCACTGCATGTGATTTTTCTTGGGAATCGTCAGTCACAGAAGGTACCAGTAACTTTCAAACAAGAGTACCTTAAATGTATTCATGACAATCAATTGATTAAGTGCAGATGAACAATCCAGAAAGAAACTGAAGTCAGTGCCTAGCATAAATTAATTGCATATTGTGATTGCTTTGAGCCCATTTCCTTGGGTATTATACAGTACTCAGTTGATTTTGGGGTAACACTTTACTTTACCTGACATAACAGCTGACGTAACTTGTCATGACATGTCATAATATGGTCACAACACTGTCCTGACACATATATGTAGACCTGTTGTGACATACCTTGCATTATTTTATGGCTGATTATGACACCTACATAGTTCAGGGTCTGAGGTGTACAGTATTTGTTCTGCCCTTTGTTTTGTGGCTCTAATACTCTACTGATGCAGTCCAGTTCTGAATGGGTTTTAGGTTCTGGTTACACCATACTGTAGTGATGAGGCTGAGGGAAGCATGGTTGGGGCACCTTGGTTTTTAGAGCTCAGTCTCTCCACTCCCAGATACCAACTATTTTTCCGCCATTCCACCACTGAGCTGAAATTACACTTACTTACTTCTTCGCTTATTTTTCAAATTCATTGTTTGTTCTGCATATATCACAGTGTAGATCTATAGAATTATATAATAATATAGTAGTAGATATTTAATCTCTCCTCCATCGCCACCACTGCTACCACCACCTCCCCGCCCCATGTCCTTCATCACCTGTGAAGGTCTAATCTTATCTGTGGCTGCTCCATGGCTGTTCACTAATCACTCCGAGAGCCTGTGGCCTTGTCCATATCCCCCTCCCCATATAGGCTTTGACTGGGCTGGTTGGAGAGAGGGAGCCCTCCATGTATGGATCCAGTACCCCATTGTGGTTTTCAGAGGCATGCCCACCTCCTCACCTCCTGGTTGCTCCCCTGTATGGGCTCTCTGTATGCCAACCCTGTGCCTGTGGTTATCAATCCAAAGGCCCTTCCTTGGTTCCATTTAATGTGTTACTTCAGCCCTTATCCGATCAGTATATACTATTTTCCAAGATACATTACATTGGAAAATTACCTGCCACACGTGCAGCTTTCTATTAGTAAGAGAAGGTCTTAAGTTGAAAGCATTCCCTCATTCCAAGCTCTTTCCAAGGCTTTTCTTCCAAACTGTAGGCGATATCATACAATGATATACAGCGGGTGAAATAAGTATTGAACACGTCACCATTTTTCTCAGTAAATACATTTCCAAAGGTGCTATTGACATGACATTTTCACCAAATAAGTTCAGACATTAAGTTATGTGTAATAATGTGAAATGACACAGGGAAAAAGTATTGAACACACTTACTGATATTTATTTAATACTTTGTACAAAAGCCTTTGTTGGTAATGACAGCTTCAAGACGCCTCCTGTATGGAGAAACTAGTCGCATGCATTGCTCTGGTGTGATTTTGGCCCATTCTTCCACAAAAACAGTCTTCAAATCTTGAAGGTTCCGTGGGCCTCTTCTATGAATCTTGATCTTCAGTTCTTTCCATAGATTTTCAATGGGATTTAAGTCAGGTGATTGTCTGGGCCATTCTAGCAGCTTTATTTTCTTTCTTTGAAACCAATTGAGAGTTTCCTTGGCTGTGTGTTTAGGATCATTGTCTTGCTGAAATGTCCACCCTCGTTTCATCTTCATCTTCACCCACACCATGATGTTCCCACCTCCAAACTTCACTGTTGGTATGGTGTTTTTAGGGTGATGTGCAGTGCCATTTCTCCTCCAAAAATGGTGTGTATTATGACATCCAAACAGTTAAATTTTGCTCTCAACATGCTTTTCAACATGCTTTTTTTTCAGCAATGGAGTCTTGCGTGGTGAGCGTGCATACAGGCCATGGCGGTGGAGTGCATTACTTACTGTTTTCTTTGAGACAACAGTACCTGCTAATTGCAGGTCTTTTTGAAGCTCTCCACAAGTGGTCCTTGGCTCTTGGACAACTCTTCTGATTATTCTTTTCACTCCTCTGTCAGAAATCTTGCGAGGAGCACCTGGTCGAGGCAAATTTATGGTGAAATTATTGTCTTTTCACTTCCGTATTATGGCCCCAACAGTGCTCACTGGAACATTCAGAAGCTTAGAAATGCGCCTATAACCAATGCCATCATTATGTTTTGCAACAATTAGGTTGCGAGGTCTTCAGACAGCTCTTTGCTTTTACCCAACATGAGATGTGTCTTGTATGACACCTTGGCGATGAGACCTTTTTGTAGGCCATCAGTTGGGACTGAACCAGCTGATATTAATTTGCACTGACAGGGGGCTGGATTGCTTTTTAATTACTGATAGTTTTCTGCTTTTGTCTGGGCTTTCCATGCCTTTTTGCACCTCCCTTTCTTCATGTATTCATTTCACATTATTACACATAACTTAATTTCTGAACTTATTTGTTTAAGTTTCTTTGTATGTATGGATTACTTGGGTTGTTACCAACATCTGGTGAATAATTCATGTCAATAGCACCTTTGTAAATATATTTACTGAGAAAAATGGTGACGTGTTCAATACTTATTTCACCCGCTTTATGAATTGGAGATAGTTAAGGGGCTCTGAATTTGATGACTGCTCACTGACACATTACAATGTCTTTGTTCTTGTTGGATCAACATTGCAGTCTCAATTATTGTCTTCTCACTGGTGAGGAGGGTAGACATGAGTCGTGCGGTGACTGAGTGCCAAATTTAAAGACGTCACAAATTGGAATGGGTGGGCTGCAGAGGAGGATGGAGGATGGAGGATGGAAGATGGAGGGAGGAGTGAACATAAATAGTTTGTTCTGGAAGCAGCGGGAAATTTATGACACAGAGATTAAACAAATCGACCCTCAGTATCCCCAGCCGTTAGCTAATCTATAGTAATCAGAGTGACTGTATTGAGCTCTCCACTTCATGGACCCTCTCAGCAAAGAAAACACAGATCCGTCATCCATTTTCTTCAAGGGACCTTTAAAGACAGAGAAAGTGTGTGTCTGTATGTGTGTGAGATATCTGTGTGTGTATAAAATCACTAGGGTGGAAAGGTATGAAAAAAACAAATTTCCAATTCACACGTGATTGATCTGCTGGTGACGTCAAATCAAGTCCTATCACTCAGGCACACACACACACACACACACACACACACACACACACACGCACGCACGCGCACGCGCACACGCACACACACACACAGTATCGCCATAATTCCTCACATTCAGCACAGAACAACCTCACCTGCTTGTCCAGGAAGCATTAGCATCAGTGTGCTTATATTCTTGAACCTTTGGATGCCTCCCCAGTTTGTCCTACAGAGGACCAGGGACGATGAGATGCCTTATTACATATAAATAATGAGCCTACTGGCAAGATAAACATACCCAATTTTTTGTCCAAATATCTAGCATTCATCCTCAATGATAATGTATCCCGCTCTGGTGCCAAACAGCTATATACTTGCAGCCAGGGGTGATTTCATCATTGATATGATTTATAAAAGACTAGAAGTTCAAATTCCCTTTCTATAAATGAAATCTCCCGGGGCTGTACAGGCATCTCAATAAGGGTATAGCTTGTTTTGCTCTGATTGATGCTTTTTCTGCGTATCACTCCAGCTTTGTTTGTTTATGATAATGAGTGTGATGAACTGTTTCCTTCTAGCAGTGAAATGGCAGCCAATGCTGCGGGAGTCATCCATTGATCTCTGTTCAATGCATCTTTCTCATAGACAGACACAGACTGTTTCCTGGATTAACAGAGCAGGACGGAAAGAGAACGTGAAAGCGTGCCACAAGACAAGTGCATTCCTGCTGCTTAGATCATTTATACAGGATTCCATCCTCACCATTTTCTCTCAGCGTCACATTTGAAACGATCGTTGTACCGATTATTAATTAATTAATTTAATTTCTCAGTCATCACCAAGATGTGACCGTTGCCAAGTGGGTTTGAAATGTATCCTGACCTAAAGGAGAGGTCTGCTGTGTTTCTACTGTATGCTGTGGCTATCACCTTCCTTTAGTGCAGTGCTTATCATCTTATATTGGGTTTAAAGGAAAGACAAAACACCTCTATTTTTCACATTCAAAACCCACAACCAAAATCTCTGAACATGTGCGACCTTTGACAAAATACCTATGTATTATTGCGTTGCATTATGCAAATGCTCTCAGGCTTGTTCACCAAATACAGGGAGGGCACTTGTATGCCATATAATGAGTTGATGCATTGTTATTTCAATTATTATTTTTTGTCAGAGAGTGTATTATAATGGGTAACCCTTTAAAATAGCATGACATTGTTTCCCTTATCTTTGATTATTACGCGGCATTACTCACAGTCTGTTAGGTGTGGCAAACTCAAGTTAAACTTTCACTTGTTCCCCGGCACAGCACTGAGACTAGAGGCATGCCTATGTTTCTCATAGCAGGCGACCAGACTAGATACAGTGCTTCACCGAGCAAAATATTTGGTTTTGTCTCAGGCTATGCTTCCTTTACTCCAGCCTGCAGATCAATAATGTCTTTCTTTAGTAGGAAAACATTATTTGTGTTCATTATGTGTGTTTTAACAAAATCCCTTTATAATATATAATTGAGATGTAAAATAAGTGATAAATATATGGGATGTGTAGGCAAGGATAGGTCTTGAAAGAGTCCAACCCTGACTATGTGTGTGTTCTCTTCTGCACTGTAACCTGGGGCCCAGGACAGTTGGGGGCCTATGGACAGTAATAGATGTGTATCTGAGAGGAGAGTTCTCTCTGGCTATCCTCAGAGACATGAGTCAGCACCTAGTGATTAGACAGGAAATGATTGTGTTCCAAGGGTTGATTAATATAAATCTAACAGCACATTTTCTTTGTGAGGTCACTCTTCCTCTCTCTTTCCCCTTCTCTCCATCTCTCTCTGTTGGGGTGTTAGGACCTAGTTTAACAACTAGGCGTCCATCCGTGAGTAACTCACGGATGCTGTAATCACTCATTCATTCAGGACCTATTAATTCAGCACTCATTCATTCAGGTCTGTATATACATATTCATATAAAGTTGTTATATCATATACCCGTGCAATATTGTAAGTAATTCTTGGACTGAACTTGCGTAGTCATTCACTCAGGACTGTATACTAGTATCCTGTCAGTAGTATGTTTTTTTTTCATTGCATTTAGTATATCGAATGTGCAATACTTGCATTTATCTGTAATTAACCCTGTTCTAAGGACTGTATTTTAGGAGGTGCAATACTAATTAAGGGAATTAGTATTATTACCCTAAATTATATCTTACGCACATTTAGCTATTTAAGTATCTCTTCCTGTCATTTACCTGTACAGTTCATGTAACCATGCAAATATTAATTTACCTGTACAGTCATTCACTCATACTATGCAATGCGTTTCTATAGCTTTTTGCACTCCGGACTTATACTGCCTCACTATGTATCATGTATCGTGTATCTGTCTTTTGTGTATTTTCGTTCTGGCATTTTGCACCTGCCCTGTGTTTATCGTAGCTGCTTGACAAATACATTTTCCCTCTGGGATCACTAAAGATCTATCTATCTATCTATCTATCTATCTATCTATCTATCTATCTATCTATCTATCTATCTATCTATCTGTCTATCTGTCTATCTGTCTATCTGTCTATCTGTCTATCTGTCTATCTGTCTATCTGTCTATCTGTCTATCTGTCTGTCTGTCTGTCTGTCTGTCTGTCTGTCTGTCTGTCTGTCTGTCTGTCTGTCTGTCTGTCTGTCTATCTATCTGTCTATCTGTCTGTCTGTCTGTCTGTCTGTCTGTCTGTCTGTCTGTCTGTCTGTCTGTCTGTCTGTCTGTCTGTCTGTCTGTCTGTCTGTCTGTCTGTCTGTCTGTCTGTCTGTCTGTCTGTCTGTCTGTCTGTCTGTCTGTCTGTCTGTCTGTCTGTCTGTCTGTCTGTCTGTCTGTCTGTCTGTCTGTCTGTCTGTCTGTCTGTCTGTCTGTCTGTCTGTCTGTCTGTCTGTCTGTCTGTCTGTCTGTCTGTCTGTCTGTCTGTCTATCTATCTATCTATCTATCTATCTATCTATCTATCTATCTATCTATCTATCTATCTATCTATCTATCTATCTATCTATCTATCTATCTATCTATCTATCTATCTATCTATCTATCTATCTATCTATCTATCTATCTATCTATCTATCTATCTATCTATCTATCTATCTATCTATCTATCTATCTATCTATCTATCTATCTATCTATCTATCTATCTATCTATCTATCTATCTATCTATCTATCTATCTATCTATCTATCTATCTATCTATCTATCTATCTATCTATCTATCTATCTATCTATCTATCTATCTATCTATCTATCTATCTATCTATCTATCTATCTATCTATCTATCTATCTATCTATCTATCTATCTATCTATCTATCTATCTATCTATCTATCTATCTATCTATCTATCTATCTATCTATCTATCTATCTATCTATCTATCTATCTATCTATCTATCTATCTATCTATCTATCTATCTATCTATCTATCTATCTATCTATCTATCTATCTATCTATCTATCTATCTATCTATCTATCTATCTATCTATCTATCTATCTATCTATCTATCTATCTATCTATCTATCTATCTATCTATCTATCTATCTATCTATCTATCTATCTATCTATCTATCTATCTATCTATCTATCTATCTATCTATCTATCTATCTATCTATCTATCTATCTATCTATCTATCTATCTATCTATCTATCTATCTATCTATCTATCTATCTATCTATCTATCTATCTATCTATCTATCTATCTATCTATCTATCTATCTATCTATCTATCTATCTATCTATCTATCTATCTATCTATCTATCTATCTATCTATCTATCTATCTATCTATCTATCTATCTATCTATCTATCTATCTATCTATCTATCTATCTATCTATCTATCTATCTATCTATCTATCTATCTATCTATCTATCTATCTATCTATCTATCTATCTATCTATCTATCTATCTATCTATCTATCTATCTATCTATCTATCTATCTATCTATCTATCTATCTATCTATCTATCTATCTATCTATCTATCTATCTATCTATCTATCTATCTATCCCACTTTCACGTCCTGGCGCACATTTCTGAAATGCCAATCTCTTTGTTGAAGGCTGTGTCTGTCCATCTCTGCCACTAATAGCAGAGGAAGTAGATGGAGGTCTAACTGTGAGTTCTTGTTGTGGGCCCCCAGGAGCAGGGTCTGCCTGGTCAGCAGAGAGACGTCTCACAGCACTCTCTCCATCAGCCCTATTGATCAGCACTGCTATTGATCAGCACTGCTATTGATCAGCACTGCTATTGATCAGCACTGCTATTGATCAGCACAGCTATTGATCAGCACTGCTATTGGCATAATCTCTGTGATTAAAATGCTGCTCTATTGAGTCCAAATCCCTACTGTGATTCAGAATGGAGAGACATAACCTTTTGCATCTTGGCTTTGTGCATTTCTATTCAAGTCGTCACCCCTAACAACCTTCCTCCCTTGCAGAGAGGAATGGATAGATAAAGTGCAAATGTCACAAAGTGGAGTTGGGAGTACAGCCTCTTGCAAAAATACCTGTTTTTCTCCGTACTTTCTCCAACTACAGTCTCAGCTGGAGAAAGTACGGAGAAAAAAATAGATAAATTATTGAAAGGATTAATAAAATCAAGGGCAGGTCAAACCATGTTTTTCTGGGCCTTGACTCACTCGTGATGACATCAAAGAGAGAAGAAGGCTTGACTTGTGCATCCAGATACCCTCCCTGTTGTTACAACAGGAACCCCCTTGACATTTGAAATAATTGGAAGATGAAAAATACAATGTTTATACAGATTCTCAGTGTACAGAATGTGCAGTGTTTTTTAACCACATCTTAAAGAACAAGCATTATATTTTCTTGTGATGTATGCACGAGGAGGGAAATGACCTCTTCCACTTACTTTCTGATTTCAGAACAATTTCAACTTCCTAGAAAAAAAAATGCTTTAGTAATCTCAATAAGTGTTGCAAATGATTGTAAATAGGGAATCCATTCTGTCAATTTCTTAACATTAGCAGGCACTAGCCTTTTGGTCTGTCAAAATCCCTTTTCTCTCTGTTACTGCCATAAGGAACTGCTTCTCTCTGTTACTGCCATAAGGAATCCATTTTCTCTCTGTTACTGCCATAAGGAACTGCTTCTCTCTGCTACTGCCATAAGGAACTGCTTCTCTCTGTTACTGCCATAAGTAACTGCTTCTCTCTGTTTCTGCCATAAGGAACTGCTTCTCTCTGTTACTGCCATAAGGAACTGCTTCTCTCTGTTTCTGCCATAAGGAACTGCTTCTCTCTGTTACTGCCATAAGTAACTGCTTCTCTCTGTTTCTGCCATAAGGAACTGCTTCTCTCTGTTACTGCCATAAGGAACTGCTTCTCTCTGTTTCTGCCATAAGGAACTGCTTCTCTCTGTTACTGCCATAAGGAACTGCTTTTCTCTGTTACTGCCATAAGAAACTGCTTTTTTTTCTGTTACTGCCATAAGGAACTGCTTTTCTCTCTGTTTCTGCCATAAGGAACTGCTTTTCTCTGATACGGCCATAAGGAACTGGTTTTCTCTCTGTTACTGCCATAAGGAACTGCTTTTCTCTGTTAATGCCGTAAGGAACTGCTTTTTTCTCTGTTACTGCCGTAAGGAACTGATTTTCTCTCTGTTACTGCCATAAGGAACTGCTTTTCTCTGTTACTGCCATAAGAAACAGCTTTTCTCTCTGTTACTGCCATAAGGAACTGCCTTTCTCTGTTACTGCCATAAGGAACCGCTTTTCTCCCTGTTACTGCCATAAGGAACTGCTTTTCTCTGTTACTGCCATAAGGAACTGATTTTCTCTCTGTTACTGCCATAAGGAACTGCTTTTCTCTGTTAATGCCGTAAGGAACTGCTTTTTTCTCTGTTACTGCCATAAGGAACTTTTTTTCTCTCTGGTACTGCCATAAGGAACTGCTTTTCTCTGTTACGGCCATAAGGAACTGCTTTTCTCTCTGTTACTGCCATAAGGAACTGCTTTTCTCTGTTACTGCCATAAGGAACTGCTTTTCTCTCTGTTACTGCCGTAAGGAACTTATTTTCTCTCTGTTTCTGCCATATGGAACTGCATTTTTCCTTTCACCTTTATGTCCCTGAGCCTCAGAATGACTTTAGGTAGTCGAGTAATTTCCAATATCATGTATTTATTCAGTAATTAATATGTATTTATTTATTTGTGTATGAATCTATGATCTATGTATTTAATATTAAATAGTACACAGTCCTTTTTCATTATTTCTGTTGTTGTAAAGTTACTGTATCTCAGTGGTTTTCTGTTTGGCTGGAACATAGGGCAGTACAGTTTGGGTGCTTTTATCTGAAACAGTCTGTGTGCTGCTGTTCCGTAGCAGTTTTTTCCGGCAGCTTGCGGGATTGAGAAGACCCTTTCTGGGCATTGTGTGAGTCCCTGCTGCCACGTTCACTGGGAATGAGACATAAGAAGTGTCCAGACAGTTATGGAGGACGGAGTGCTCTGAGGAGGAGAGTGGCGGTGTAGGCGAGCCGGCCTGACTGGGACTGGGCTCACTGTCGTCAGTGTCTGGGGTCTCACAGCCGCCCTTCTCCTCCTCTCCCTCATCTTCATCCTCCTCATCATCATCACAGCACAACGCGTGGTATAGGATCTTGTCACTGAAGCGGACCCTCTCTCTGGTGCCGGACGTGCGGGAGGTCTTGTGGCTGTGCGTGGAGCTGGAGGCCTCTTCGCTGGACGAGTCTGGTGTGAATATGAGAGGTCCGTTAGGGATGGGCAGCCCCCCGTTCATTTGGGAGTAGGCTGAGGCGGTTTTGGGGGGCGGGGTTGGGGTCTGGGTGGGGATGCACCCACGGCCCGCCCTCAGCTCCAGCCCTGTATCCCCGGGCTGCTCCATTGGGGCTGCTTTGTCGGCTGCGTTTGCTGCAGCGACAGAGGCCTCCAGATAGCTGCAAAACTCCCAGCTGTCTGAGAGCACGTCGGGGTTGAGGAAGTCCAGCCTGAATGCCTCTCCCAGGCCCCTCTCGCTGCTGGACGTGCTGCTTGCTGTGGCCACCGTCCAGTCATCTGGCTCCAGGTCAAAGTCAAAGTCTGACGTCAGCTTGTCGATCTGACCCACCACCTAGAAAAGTAGAGAGAGCAGATGTTTAGAAGATATGGTCTTCATCATTATACGTTATGTTTTCGACTTAATATGCTGTTAACTATACATGAATATGCTTTCCACTATGAAGAAAAATACTTCACACACCACCTGGGATAGCAAGGAGGGAGGCGAGAGGGGGTGAACAGATTACTTGAAGTTATAGACATGTTTTTAAATAAAAATGAGCATATATAACTTCTGCTGTACACACCTTTTCAATTCATACACTGTCTATACTGTCTATACACACCATCATATATAACTACTGCTGTACACACATTTTCAATTCATACACTGTCTATACTGTCTATACACACCATCATATACATACATGTACATATTTATATTCCAGACTCTTACAATGCTTGTTCGGATGTCTTAATTGGCATTATGTGTGTGTTGTTTTTATATTGCTTGATATTGCTGCATTGTTGGAGCTAGAAACATAAGCCTGCGATAACAACGATAAAACTGTGTCCGCGACCAATACACTCGATTTGATTCTGATTTGATCTAACACCGTATTTTAGAGTAGGTATGGGGTTCTTTTCTGCTCATGCATTCTAATTCCGACATCAAACCCATCACTGGTGCGCATGGCAAAAGAGCACATTTTTCATGTCATCCATCAAATGTAAATGCCTGGAGTTGCTAAATGGCATTGGCCTATGGTCTAAGACACTGCATCTCAGTGCTAGAGGCGTCACTACAGACAAACTGGTCCAAATCCAGACTGTGTCACAACCGGCTGTGATTGGGTGTCCCATAGGGCGGCACACAATTGGCCGGCCATTGTAAATAAGAATTTGTTCTTAACTGACTTGCCTAGTTAATTAAAAGTTTAATATAATAATAATAATAATAATAATAATAATAAATGTATTGGAACCTGTGCTTTGGTCAGATGACATGAAAATAGCATCCCACACCAGTGGTGGGTTTGGCATCAAGATGATAATGTATAAGCAGAAAAGAACCCCATACCTATTAAAACTATGGTGGTGGAGAATTGTTGTTATGGGGCTATTTTGCTTCCACTGGTACTATGGCCCTTGTTAAGGTCAACAGCATAATTAACTTAATTCAGTACCAGGACATTTTAGCCAAATACCTGGTTGCCTTTTTCAATGGCCATCTCAGTCTCCGGACATGAAACCCATTAAAAACCTGTGGTTTGAATTGAAGAGGGCAGTCGATAAGCACAGACGAAGGATATCAAAGATCTGGAAGGATTGTGTATGGAGGAATGTTCTAAGATCCCTCCCAATGTGTTCTACAATATGTTTTTTAAAGGCTCAGTGCTGTTAACCTCGCAAGGTGAGGTATTGAAAGGTATTGAAAACAGGGGTGTCAATCATTTTGGCCTCTACCTTTTTTGTATTAGTATAAGATAATATAATTTCCCATTTTTTTAAGCGTAGAACTACAATATAGCTCAGTAATATAATTGAATTTGCACTGTACATGCCACACTATGATGATTCAATGTAAGATACTTGATACATTCTACTAGTATGAAGAAAAATGACTTCACACTAAATCAAGCCATAATGAAGCTTGACTTTCACCCACTATACAGGGAGTCAAACTAGCAGGGTAGTTTATCAACCTGGCTTGGCAAAATCAACCTCAATACACCTCATCAGCACCCACCCAAGCTCTATGAGTGTTTATGGTCTCATGAACAGAAAGCACTTGAGCCCACAACACCATTGATTTTGTTGATTTGCAGATGGCACATAAAATTCGAGCCTCAAACACTTGACATTTGAGCACCTCAATCAACACATCGTGCTCTCATAAGCAATCTGTTCTAAAATGGAAAAATGCTCAGCATTCATGTAGTTTGTAAGTGATACATTTCCCCAAACCGTTCCACAATTAAGACTCGTGTTTCTCAGAACAAGGGCATATGGAATTAGAACCAAATTGTTGTTGAAGAGCTGAAAAAGTGTTAGCTGTACCTTGAGATTTGCTGTAAATTATCCTTTTTTCCACCTCTATAATTCTGCTATTTGCTATTTGCCTCTGTGCTTTCAACTGCTCATTGTGACATCAAATGAGTAGTACCAGAAAAACAACCCCCTGTCTGCATGAGGGATTAAAACCCTAATTAACTGTTTCAGCACAATGACTTTAAAAGAGCAATTAACAGTCCCAAAGACCTCACCACACAAATACCCTGATTAAAAACCCAGTATCATTCAGCTGATGTGCTAACTGATTGCTCAGGTGATTTCTAGTGCAAACACAGCCATTTGGCATCAAAGAGCTTCATAATCTCTGACAGATCTCGACAGAACTGAATCCCACATGAATATGTAGAGTGTGTACTTAGAAAATAGAAAAAGAACAAAGCCTTGCATTGCCCACCAACAACTGTTCACAGATGGAGGAAAACATTTGTGAAGGTCTCACAGGGACTATAGGTAGGCTACAGTACATTGTATAGCAGAGGAGGGATGGAGGGTATTATCATGCAATATTTGTGCAAGATTGACAGATTTGTATTGTTTACAAACCCAAAGCGTCCTGTTCTTAACATAGGCCATATCGTGGTAGTGAATTGAACCATCTTCATTTGAACCAGTCTTGGAACAGCCCATCCTCATTTTCCTGACTTCACTCATTCTCGTTTCTTTGTGGTTTATCTAATACAGTCATGTGAGGTGTGTATCTGTATAGAGCTTTGGGTAAACAGATTGCCAGGTTTGTGTATGGTGTGCATAGGCTTCTGTGTGGGTGTGCCAGGCCTTGCCGGGCAGCATTGCATGCCACAGGAGCTTCAGTTCTAGGGCTATGTTTTCCTCAGTCGACAGTCAGCCCTGTTGGAGCAGATCCTCTGTGGGGGCACTAAGCAGTGAGCTGAATGGGTAAACCAACCTGTCTGTTGAATGATTTGCAGACTTTAAACTAATGCAAGATGATTCTCACACCCAGAGGGAAAGGAAGGGTTTTGTTTAGTTGATTACTCATCCGGAAAAAAAAAGGGATTTAATTGAATCAATGTGTTTAGAAAAGTATGGTCTGTCAGAATAATTTCACGAGTCTGCCAGAACGCCTGACACTGACCTAATTTAACTGCCTTAAATTGGGTAGCAATTAATAAAGCATCCAATAACAGAGGCATATAATTTCCAGTCATTATATGTTAAGGATTGGACTCTTTTTTTTTTCCAATTTTCGCCTATAATGACATACCCAAATCTAACTGCCTGTAGCTCAAGACCTGAAGCAAGGATATGCATATTCTTGATACCATTTGAAAGGAAACACTTTGAAGTTGGTGGAAATGTGAAATTTATATAGGAGAATATAACACATTAGGGGTTTTTTGTCACGTCATCTTTGAAATGCAAGAGAAAGGCCATCATATTACTTAGGAGTCCAGGCGCAATTTAGATTCTGGCCACTAGATGACAGCAGTGTATGTGAAAAGTTTTAGACATGTCCAATGCACCATTGCATTACTGTTCAAAATGTTGTATCAAGTCTGCCCAAATGTGCCTATTGGTTTATTGATACATTTTCAAGTACATAACTGTGCACTCTCCTCAAACAATAGCATGGTATTCTTTCACTGTAATAGCTACTGTATATTGGACAGTGCAGTTAGATTAACAAGAATGTAAGCTTTCTGCCCATATAAGATATGTCTATGTCCTGGGAAATGTTATTGTTACTTACAACCTCATGCTAATCACATTAGCGCACTTAGCTCATGCGTCCCGAGGGCGGGACACGATCCTTTAGAGGTTATACAAATCCCTTTTGTAAAAACGTTAAATTATTTGAATACAAAAGAATAGCAAACACTGACTACCAACCAAAGCCTTTTTGAGTGGCACACATCCGCTAAGATAAGGTACTTTAACATTTTACAAATTTGGGGCGGCAGGTAGCCTAGTGGTTAGGGTGTTGAGCCAGTAACCGAAAGGTTGTTGGATTAAATCCACTAGCTGACAAGGTAATAATATCTTGTTCTGCCCCTGAACAAGGCAGTTAACCCACTTTTCACTGGTAGGCTGTCATTGTAAATAAGAATTTGTTCTTCACTGACTTGCCTAGTTAAATACAAATGTTTATAGTTGTTGAATAACATTTGAGTTTTAATCTCCATGGTGACCCAGCTCACGTCCTATCATGATATCTTTTCCCCAGGATGAACCCACTGAGAGCCCTCTCTCCCAGGCACTGTTACACCGTCATCAGCCTCCAGCATGTAGGCTAATTTAGCTTGATAACAGTCTGAGCTTGAAGGATTTGCTAAACATTTCTGGGTCACAGATGGTCTCAATGCAGCAACAATGATCAGTAATCTCAGTCTTTTCTTCCAGGAAGAAGAAACATGTGGGATGAGTGAGCTATGGAGTGAATTATTGGGTAAACAGATTGCCTAAGCGTAAAGGATGAATGATCACATCAGGAACAAGTCATTAACGAAGGGACACACTGTGTTTGAAATGGAGAGATCACATTGAGGACCAGCAACAGTAATTACATGCTTTAGAGTAAAAAATCACATCCTTTTGTTGGGTTCCATAGCTCATGATGTCACAGCAGATTGCAGCTGGACCACAACACAGAATCGGCTTTACACCTGACATGTAGGAAAAACGCTCTGTTTTTTTTTTTAAAGAGCTAGACACTTTTCATATTTACAAGTAGAATATAACAGGCAACCTTGTGGCACAATTGTTGGACCTCAGGGTGCAAGGTCACTGGATTCCATTCACCCCTCACCCTTTTTCTACGGAATTGTTATTTGGCCTACAGCAATACAGTTGTAGCTACACTGACCTATCCAGTCCACTTGTTACTGTATCAGTAACAACATAATGTCTACAGAGAAGATAGATGAGATGTTTTCTTTCTTATTTTGGGAGATGCATCCACACTCTCAATTTATCCATTGTCTGTGCCAGCATTATCTGTGCCAGCATTATCTGTGCCTGTCGCTGTGACTGACTCAAAACAATCCCGCCTCGCCTCGAAGCACATGATCATAATTGTGCCAAGTACTCAAAACTGAGCCTAGTAATTTTTGGAGTGCTCAAAGGTGGCTTTGTGAGAGAGGCTGTGTGAATGTCAGCTGAGGTTTTCCACCCCAACTCTCCGTCTGCCATGATTGGCCCGCTGGGTAATTCATGGTCAGGCTGAAAAAGGGCACTTGGAGCACAGCCTGTGAAAGAGCCTTACAGCGAGGAGGGGGAACGGGGAGGAAAGTATTGGAACGTGGAGTGATGGTTGATGCTGTGATTCTCTGTTAAAGCCTTAGCTCTGTTCTGTTCTGCAGAGAGCTGTCTGAGACCGTGCAGCGTTGATCTCTGAATTAAATTCAGTAGTGTCCTCTTTTAAAGGGCCAATCTTCAGTTGAAACAATGAACAAAGTGGACACCCCGCATCTGTTTTGGTAAAAAGCTGAGGGATTTATAGACAGAACTATGGAAGCAAGGACCAACCAGCCATGATATCAAAATGATAGTTTTAACAATGTTTTGAATATATGCAGTGTTTGTTTTCATTTAAACTAGGGTTTTAACTAGGTGTGACAGAAACTAAGTTCATGAGGCGTTTATACGTTATATTGTGAATCACTGTGTGTATATCATTGATTTCTAAGTCAAAATATTTATGTAGCTACTGCAGATTGCTCATTTAAACCTCCACTGCTTTCCTAACGCTCCCCCGCTACCTGAAATGGTAGAGTAGCCTATTATATATCAGTGGTGTTGAAGATTTATTACTTCTACCTGTCTGTGTGTAATGTCCTGTCTCGTAGTTGTGTTCATTTTATACAGCTGGTCTTGTTGTTCCAATCATTGTATTTGAAGTAGCAACATGACCAAGCTGTTGAGGTCAAAACCATCAAACGTGATAATGAGTGTTTGAATTGCCTGTTGACAAGGAGGCTGGTATTTACTGCATGCTCATATCACTCCATTGATGTTTAAACAGATGTTTAATGAGGTACGTTTGCTTCGGTATGCATTGGTGGTTTTAATGTAGGAAAACATTCCAGCTAGCAGTCTGTCTGTTAAACGGAGGAAATCCCTCTTCTCTTGTATACCTGTAATATACCTGTGAATACCTGTGAATACCTGTCATCTAAACAGGTTATATGTGTTAGTTTCGTTATTCACTTCAAAGATCAATATGAATAATTCCAACGTAATGTCTACAGACCATTTTGTATGATGAAAAAAGAATGGTGGCTGCCACTCCTACTACTACTACTACTACTACTACTACGACTACGACTACGACTACTACTACTACGACTACGACTACTACTACGACTACGACTACGACTACGACTACGACTACTACTACTACTACTACTACTACTACTACTACTACGACTACTACTACTACTACTACTACTACGACTACGACTACTACTACTACTACTACTACGACTACGACTACTACTACTACTACTACTACGACTACTACTACTACTATGACTACTACTACGACGACGACGACTACGACTACGACTACTACTACTACTACTACTACTACTACTACTACGACGACGACGACTACTACTACTACTACTACTACTACTATGACTACTACTACGACGACGACGACGACTACTACTACTACTACTACTACTACTACTACTACTACTACAACTATTACTACTACTACTACTACTACTACTTCAAGTGCCAGTTTTAACGCAACTACTGTACTACAATTGTTGCTATGCAATCAATGCAGCGTTCTTCTGAGACATGCAAAAACACATGAAATGTAACAACCACCTCTGAGTTTTCATGAGACAGACGCGCATTCTGTGTCAGTGAATCCTTCCTCTGTGATGCAGATTGTCTGATTTGAAACCCTTACACCATATTTATGTGACCCTCCATCTGTTCCTGTGTCTCTCTCTCTCTCTCTCTGTATTTCCCCCCAGACATTTTTAAAGTAAACTGAGAAAGGTTTGCAGCAATAACTCGTTAATCATGCTACATCAAGCGTCTGGCATCGATTTTATTTTCCAGAGCGAAAATGTGAAATGTGTTCAATAGCGCAATTAAAACATCTCAATGTCATTTTATTCTCAACATGTCACAATGGATTCCCAGCCTGTCTTTGTGTAACACTTCTAGTGTTGGGATGCAGTTCATGCCAATTAGTAAGAAATTACCAAAATGGCCTAGCATGCTGGCTCTGAAGTGAAACGTTTGCAAATATAGTCTTAATGTTTTTAGCTCCTGCAGCTTCCCAACTCCTCCTCACCCAGTGCCCCATGCCTGTTTCCACATAATTTAGTTCTCCTCAAGACAAGGATCGCAGAGTGTCCTGTAGACGGAGTATCTCTGATATACTGTTTATCACATCCCACTGAAACGAATGTATCATCCTAGCTCCACTCTGAAAGGACATGTTCACTGAATTCCCTTGAAAAATTGCTTTTTATTGTCCAATGACATTTGTCGCTGCCATTGCCGTTCTTCTGAAACATAAATAGTTCTGTATATCATTAAAAAACTCCTAAAGTGCACCTTACAATCTATACCATCTAAATATTCACTTTTCTCTGGTAAAGTTTTCTGTCAGCAAAATGGCAACGTGTGAGGTTTGATAAGGGAGAAGGAAGAAGTCACAACAGCCATGTCAGAAGGACCTGTCTGATTTAGGTCTACCTGATTGGTGAGACTGTGATGTCACTTGGTGTTTGCACCAGCGGGATAAACAATGTCTTTGAAATGCTCCCTGCAAGCTGTAATTATCCTGTCATGAGAGAGGACTGTAAGCCTGTAAGCCTCCCTCCCTCCCTCCCTCCCTCCCTCCCTCCCTCCCTCCCTCCCTCCCTCCCTTCCTTCCTTCCTTCCTTCCTTCCTTCCTTCCTTCCTTCCTTCCTTCCTTCCTCACTACACTTTTTAATCTTTCCCTCCAAAACACTTCTTTATGGAAGCCTTAAAGTGGCCGTGATGAGGAAGAGAGCAGAGCCGGCGACACTTCCTGACAACTCGCTAATCAAAAGCAGCATCACAATCTCACTGCATAATGGACATCAATCAAAACAGAACAGAACCGAGCTTAGGATTCCGACTGCAGCCAGTGTCCCCTCTTTCTGCAGTCCTGGAGGGCTGATACATCACGTCAACCACTGTTTTCACTCTACTGCTCTCAATAACTCAATCCAGGTCATTTTTTGGCCGACTGACTCCCCCACCTGCCGTTTGGTATAAATAATTGGGAGGTTTCTGTATGAACATAGTGGGAGATTGTAGGGACCAGAGATGTAAGGCGTAAATACTGAAACACTCTGTGGCGGAACAGACCGTGCCTTTAGTAGTACCACAGAGTAGGGGTGTGTTCCACCGACCAAGGCACGGCAGTGTAGCAATGCATGCTGGATATTTATGGAGGTTCTCCTTCATTGGTTCTATCTTTGAGGAGCCCCAGCGCTTGTAATGACCTGAAATAGATGGAAGCGCCACGCTACTGGGCTTCTCACTCTGTCTGCTTCCCAGAGATAGAGCTTGGATTAAGCACCAGGCAGCCCGTGTGGCATCAGGTCACGCTGGGAGCAGCCTAGGAAATGAGTGTGCTGTGAGAAGCAGCCAGGCCAAGCGGACCCTTTTAATAACTTTGCCGAGCAGTTTCAGTTTCGACACATCATAGACACTGTCTTTCCGTAGCAGGGACAGTAAAGGCCTGGCTGCTTGTGATAGTTTGGGGTGTAGAGTAGGGACATAGGGGACGTAGGAATAGAGCAGGGTGTTGTTGGTAGAGAGGACGTCACGCCACAGGAAGAAGATCTGCCCAATCCAGCAGTAAATCTTCCAACCTCGCTGACAGAGAGAGCGAAAGTCTACCTGAAAGCAACAACCCAGTGAGCAGAGAATTCCCCCAATCAAGCCTATCTCAAAACCAGCTCAGTTTAATGAAGTCTTTGGATGAGAGAGAGAGAGAGAGTACCCTATTCCTCGATGAGACCCTGCTCTGTGTGTGTTCTCACTGTTCTGGGGCCACAGGGGGGCTCTAGGAGCCATACCCAGGAGAAAGAAAAGCAGTATCCTCTAAATACAGGCGCACGATCAATATGCTACTGGCATTTCCTGGTGTCCTTGGCACGCTGCTCTTATCTTAATGGGAGTGCGGTCCCATTTTATTTTATTGTGTGAACCCCATATATCATTACCCAACAAATGTAGCCTGCTCGACCATACCGAAGTAGAAATATTGAATCCCAGAGAAATACTATTTGTGCAATTTATTTTTTGTTTCACTGTGCACCACTACATACTGTATCTGTGGCGAATCCATTTCCATTCCATCTTGTTTGTCTTTGTTGTGTTCTATCAAGTAAAGGTCTCTCTAGTCAATACCACGGCAACACTTACAGGAACATCCTACAATCAAAGATATGTCACTAGTCAGAGGAGCAAGGCACGGTTCCCATACTAATCAGATATGAGTTTTCATTTAGGCAAATACACTTATGTTTACAATGCCTCGGTGCCTTTTCCCCTGAGTTCAGAGAGTTCTTCACCAGCCTATGAACACAAGTCTCCCTGCATAGATAGCAATTTACTTATTGATGGATAGATTGATGGGTAGATTTGAACATTCAACAAAGTGTAGATACCAGGATGTCCAAGAGGTCATGACAACAGAAAATGAGGCATGATGGGTACTCTCCATAGGGAGCTTTGCTAGATGGTGTACTACTCACCATAGTGAAGTAGGACATGGATATATTGGAATGACTTGTTCTTATTTATATCTATCGAAAAATGTGTCTTTGCTTCCAGCTTTTCCAGCATTTATATATGTGATCTATAGGGCGGTCTCCTCAGCTAGTGACAAAACCTGTCACAACGTGTCTCCTTCACGCTCTCTCTCCTACAAGCAGCAGGATGTCTTTGAAGCTGCAACACCTTTATCACTTCAGTTCCTAAAGCTCTCCGTTCGTTTAATACAGGGTTAAGATGGAGGGGAAAATGAGGAGATTTTATGGAGGGCTATTTGCAAACAAAATCAGTAGGAGACATCCTGCTGTCCCCCGCAAGGCACCATCTGGCCACCACATACCTGTCTCACCTCCACACAATCACTGATTTCTACTATATAGAGAGCCTGTAACTCCCCACTCACACCACACACTGCGCCTGGAGTAAATTAAGTCCAATGACGATCAATCTCAACATGTCAGATGAAACACGCAAACAGCTGATTTCCAATACCGCACTGTAGGTCATTACTAGCCATAGACAAGTGTTCCTCAAGACCTCCCTAGTCCTTTCTGAATGTTCTCATGTGTTCTCAGGAACCTCACCCAGACGAGGTATTGTATACAAAGATTGATGACTCGGCATCAGAACAACTCTTGCTTTATGCATTATCAAAACGGTTAGCTCTGCAGGTGAGGTGTCACAGTGAAAGCAGTCGTGAACGCCATCAGTGGGATGTCAGAAATATCAATATGCAATCTCCAGGGGGTTTACCTAGGTTATTAGGGATTATGTTGTAGAACAAGCCAACCTTTGCCATCAAGGAAATAATACAAGGACCCCATTTTGACAACACATAAAAATGGGTCGAAATAGACTGCATTACTCCAAAAAGTTATAGCGACATTTATTTCATTGTTTGCCAACCTACAGAGTGATGCACTCAATATAGCCATGTACGTTGTCTGGGACATTTCAAATGTGTTTTGAAATACGAGCTACGCTGAGAATTTCAAGAGTTGCGTTCTTGCTTGACAACGGCATCACTTTTATTGCACTGTCCAAATCATCACCCAGGAACTGCATAGAAGGATATGAAAGGTCAAATGTGAATGTGAGTACTACCCCTGTAGTAGCTGGTATCACAACCAGTCAGAAACAGATTTCTATTTCAGTTTGTGTTTGTACCGTTGAAATGTTTTGCCATGTCTCTTTGTGTCTCTCTTTGTATCCAAGGTTTTCCACCTGGAACAAGAAAAAACATTGATTTCAACAAATAATTGCTGGATGTAAAACGTTATCCTTCCAATGTGAGAATTAGTCGTTACTGTCCTGTTTTGTATGTATTTCATTCTCCTGGTGGGAGTCATTAGTCAATGTGTATGGATCCAGTCAAACTCCTTTAATTACATGTTGAAATATGTGGATGCTACGACCTCTGATACATATTAATCACTTGCAGACTTCAAATCTATAGAGGATATGTACATGCTCATTCACAGAGAAAACTTCTTAATTACATAGCTCCCTTTGGTATTTTTCTCCCAACAATTCTCCTGATGTGTTTTGTTTAGTGTGTATGTGTATGTTTTGTGTGTGAGTTGTGTGTGTCCCTTGGTAATTACAGGTTGCAGCGGTTGGCATGGAGCTATAATGGAATAGGGGTGGTTGGGAGGGGGAGTGGTTGATAGAGGGCACGAAGTGGGAGGGGGAGTGGTTGATAGAGGGGTGGAGGGGGAGGGGGAGTGGTTGATAGAGGGGTGAAGGGGGAGGGGGAATGGTTGATAGAGGGGTGGAGTGGGAGGGGGAGTGCTTGATAGAGGGGTGAAGGGGGAGGGGGAGTGGTTGATAGAGAGGTGGAGGGGAGAAGGGGGAGGGGTTGATAGAGGGGGAGTGGGCGGGGGAGTGGTTGCTAGAGGGGGAGTGGGAGGAGGAGTGGTTGATAGAGGGGTGAATGGGGAGGGGGAGTGGTTGAAAGAGGGGAGGGGGAGTGGTTGGTAGAGGGGGAGGGGGAGGGGGAGTGGTTGTGATCTCTGCTTGCCAGAGTGTGTGGGAAGGACACCAGCACATTGACTTCTTCTCCAGTTCACATCAATAACTCTGGTCTGATGTGACAGAGTGGACCAGGCAGTAAACTGCATCACATAATCATCTGCACATTATCAGTCCAGTGTTAATGCTAATTTGTAATTTATTTCGCCACTATGGCCTATTTATTGTTCTACCTTCCTAATCAGACTACATTTGCACACTCTGTATATAGATTCTCTATTGTGTTATTGTGTTTATTCCCATCTGTTGTTTTTTGTCGCACTGCTTTGCTTTGTCTTGGCCAGGTCACAGTTGTAAATGAGAACTAGTTCTCAACTGGCCTACCTGGTTAAATGAAAGTGAAATAAACAATTAAAAAATGTAATTAAAGTAGCCTAGCTAGCAGGCTAAGACACATAAACACATAATCGTATAGTGGGGCTACCTTGTGTGCATTCATCAGATTCTCTGTCTTAAGCATGCTACATTGTATGCTTCTCTATTCTCATTACAGACAAGGAGAGAAAAGCCAACATGGAGCCTGTATGTTATTAAAGTTGGCAATTAACAGTGAGAGATAAGCAACATACAATACTGTGGGGGGAGAAGTCATTTTCTGTCTCTTCTCTCTCACTCCATCTTTTCGCTTTCTTTCTCGTTAATTTGCGAGTACATTCGGTAAACAGTGGGGCTATTGTTGCCGTGCTGTTGACCCAAATTGGAAATAATGAAGAATGGAGATGTATTGTTCCATGTAAAAGCGTATTCAGCTTTTCAATAAAGTCGGCATTGGCACAGGGAAAAGTGTGAAGCCAGGCCTGCAGCTAATTAGCAGGTAGAAGCTAGTTAGCGAAGAGACTTCATCATGCCCTCTGCATGTTGGACGTTTGTGTGAGACACTTTTGGAATGAGCCTTCCTCACATTCTTTCTGATGAAGTTTTCACTTTATCATCTCTCCTTTCTCCGTGACCCTAGCCTGTCCTCAGCCTCTCTCCAAACCCCTGCTGCTCCGCTACCAGTCCAGATGATGCAAACTCCTCACTCACTTATCATACACTGTTCTGCAGAATGTTTCTAGAAATATTTGAAAAGGCGGCGTGAATAACCAATGGAATTCATGGCCATGCTTTATGAAGAAAGCAGAGTAACCAAACCTCCCCAATGCTGCATGGTTCTGCAGTCCGTCAGTTGTTTTGACTCCTCTTAGTGTGTGGAGCGCTCGTCTCTGGCAGCCTTGTCTCTGATTGATGATAACTATTGGAGGGGTCAATCTGGGGGCTGGATGGCGAGATTACTGACTGGATGGGCATGAGTCAGTCTGTCTGTATCCAGAGAATGAGTCCCAGCCAGTGGGAAGGGAAAGAAGGGAAGCCAGAGGGGAAATACAGGGTAATTGAAGCCCTGCAGTTTGGAACGGCACCATGGGATGTTCAATACGCTACACCATCCTAGCTTCGTCTAGAAGAGGGTTGAGTGTGGAGGGGCAGCTTTGCCCAAACAGAGAAAGCCAGCCACTACCCAGAGTGATGTGGCCGACAGCTCAGCGGGACCTCGCTGACAGCTTTCTATCCAATCAATCTACCGCGAGACGAGGAAGGAGAGGGTGCACACACACACACATACGCACACACCAGTGGAGGCCTCTCAGATGAGGAAGGGGAGGACCATCCTCCTCAGTGAATTTCATAAAAATGTTAATTGTAAAACTATCCTAAATATAATCACAAGTCCCCAAATAACTGATTAAAAACACACTATTTTGCAAAGGTCTACAGTAGCCTCAACAGCACCATGGTGTAGCCGGAGGACAGCTAGCTTCCGTCCTCCTCTGGGTACATTGACTTCAATACAAAACATAGGAGGCTCATGGTTCTCACCCCCTTCTATAGTATAGCACAGTAATTATGACAATTTCCGGAGGAAGTCATCCAGCCTCAGAGCTCTTGCAGTATGAACTGACATGTTGTCCACCCAATCAAATGATCAGATAATTAATCTAGTACTGAAAGCATAAACGTATACACTAGCACTGCAGTGTATAAAATGCGGTGAGTAGTTGACTCAAAGAGAGAGAAAGACAGTAGTTGAACAGTTTTGAACAAATACATTTCTTCCAAAATGAAGGAGAAGCAAGAGAGAAATAGAGATTTCATAAAACAAAAATCAGTTTCACTTACTTAGCTAGCAAATGCAGCTAGCTAGTTTAGCATACTGAAACACCCTGCTCAAACAGAGGGATGCTATGTTACCTAGCTGGCTATGACTATCCAACACAACACTGGAACTCTTCCAAGTCAAGGTAAGCTTTTGGTTTTACTAATTTATTGCCACCGGAGCCCACCGGTGTAACTGCTAACTGACTGTTCACTAACGTTACTGCATGATTGTAACAGGTTTACTAATACCTTATTTCTATTAGCTATGCTGACTATGACGGTACTTTAGCTAATATGTTGACATCAGTGGCACTAACTGCCACTGGCACATACAGGCACGCATGTATGCACACACATACATCCAGGCACTCTCTCACTCTGGCACATACACATACACCCACACATCCCAGTCATCAATCAACTTGCTCTCTTTTTCTGGCACATATAAACACACACATGCACTGTCATGAATACACATAATATGGATACATTCTATAGACAGTATTGGCCAGACACTGCCTGTCTGCCTGCCTCCCTGCCAGCCTGCCTGCCTGCCTGCCTGCCTCCCTCACTGCCTCCCTGCCTGGCTGCTTTGGTTACCGCCTTTCTTTTTACCAACGCAGTAAAGCCCAAACCATGGCCCGTTATTCATAGGGGCGTTCTACTACGCTCCAATTGGCTAGCGTTTGTTTGGCTCGCGACAGCTGTTGCGTCACAGCCTGTTGAGAGACAGTGACATGTCTGTATTTGATCTGATATAATGTGGATTTGTATTACTATTATTAGTATTATTATTAGTATTATTCTCTTCCTTATTTCTTTGTGTAATCCCTCTGGCTGTTCCAATAGTAGTTCGACATTATATTTATTAAAGACGAACTTGCAATAACGAAAACAACAAACGATAGACCAGGACCGTAACCGAGTTACGCACACAGACACAGAACACCAACAATAACCCACAATGCAGGTGGGAATTATTACAACATAAGTAGGGTCCCCAATTAGAGACAACGCATAGCAGCTGCCTCTATTTGGGGACCAAACACAAATGAACAACATAGAGTTACATAGAATACTCCTGTCAGGCAATGACCTTAACAACCATAGAGGAGATAAAGGCTTCTATTTTTTGTGTTTTACATTTTACTGTTTAATAATAATACTAATTTAAATAAACTTCCCAGGTAAAGATGGAAAGTGTAATTGAACAATCAGCTGCCTACCAACGCACCGTAATGCAGGCCTATTATTAACATGTTCGGTAACATTTGCCCATGTATTTATTTTCAGAGTTTAATGAGTTGTTAAATTGTCTCAGATAATTCTGCTGAATTCCCTCAATTGAAGATCAGCTAAGTTAACCTAGGCTACTTAATGTGTTTAAAGTTGTTATATAATCATTAGTAGTCTATTATCAGGTAAAAGCATATTCAGGTAAAAGAGTTGTAGAACCCCCCTCTGGATAACGGGCCGTGGTTTTGTATTAACTGCGTTTGGAAAAAGAAAGACGCCTTGGGTACCCCTGGTCTAATGCTGGTACCTTGGGTACCCCTGGTCTAATCCTGGTACCTTGGGTACCCCTGGTCTAATCCTGGTACCTTGGGTACCCCTGGTCTAATGCTGGTACCTTGGGTACCCCAGGTCTGATCCTGGTACCTTGGGTACCCCTGGTCTGATCCTGGTACCTTGGGTACCCCTGGTCTGATCCTGGTGTGAGGTAGCTAGAGATTATTCTAGTGACAGTTTATTCCAAATGTAACATAAGCGCGATGTGGTTTTATTAATAAGTCAATAGAACCCTTTTGTCCTGCCCATTGAAAATGCACATGTGCAGTTCTGCTCTGCTCTGCTTCATCTTAGTCACCAGCCAAACCCACGTTTGACCTTGGCTTTAATCCACTGACTGTTACACAGCAGACGTTGATGCATCATGCCATGCAATGTGATCAGGTTACTAGTTCTCTCTTCCCTTCCATGCCTCATGTTTTTCAATCAAAAGCTGATGGCCGCTGATGATGTCATGATGTAAGAGGGTGTGTGACAGTGGTCGCCGGTGTATGGCGTTGGGTCGTGGGGCTTGGCACGCTCTCCCTCTTTAAATAGCCCCAGATCTAATCTGCAGATAGCAGCAGAGTTCTGACAGCTTCTGCCTCCGCTCCGTGCCTCCTCCCACTAGGTGACACATTCTTTATTTATTTCTCTCTCTCCTCCGCTCTGGTATTCACTCCATGGAGCTCTGGCCCCTGAAGCCAGTGTCAGTTCCATTCTCCCTCCATGTCGGAAAAACCCAGTGGATTTACAGGGTTTACTGTCAACCCTTCTTCCCATTGCGTGGCTCTATGAATCTGGCGTGCCTCATCTATTTCCTCTCTGTTTCCTCACTATTATCATTATGGGGCTCTGCCATGGTGGCTGTGTCTCTGTCTAAAGTGTGTGTGTGTGTGTGTGTGTGTGTGCTGTGTTGGATGGTCGTGCTGCACTGTGTTAAGAGACAGAAAGAATTGAACAGCTTGAACATACTGTCTGATCTTCCTCTGAGCTGAACTGAGCTCTATGGAGCTGCTTTAAACAGGCTCAGGCAGCTCCTCCAGAGAAAAACTGTGATCCACCACTCAACTGTACCGACTCCTCAAAGCCCTATCAACTGTGTAAGCTGGCTCTTCTTTAACACCCAGTGACTCATATTCACCTGCTGGAGAGCTCACTTAGTTTAGACTTCATTTGTGTAATGTCAAACCAACAAGACATTGATTTAGCGATAAATGTATCCGCTCACTGGAGTAAAAAAGCAGTAGAGTGTGACATATTTCAGTTCCGGAATAGAACTAAGGGAATGTATTGGTGTTCTATATCCTCCAACGTGTTGAAATGATGCCCCCACCTGGAGATGCAAGGCCTCTCATAAAGAAATGACTATCTAGGCTATTGAAAAGATACATCTATCTGAAATCAAGTGTGGAGCATGTGGTTCACTCTACAGTTCAATTGTTTGTGTCCTTTTGTTGCTCTGTAGCACAAGGACAGCCGTACAGTAACCGTTATTTTTTATTGAACCTTTATTTAACTAGGCAAGTCAGTTAAGAACAAATTCTTATTTACAATGACAGCCTACCTACAGGGTCCAGCCCCTGGAGCAAATTAGGGTTAAGTGCCTTGCTCAAGGACACATCGACAGGTTTTTCACCTTGTCAGCTCGGGTATTCAAACCAGTGACCTTTCGGTTAGTGTCCCAACGCTCTAACCCCTAGGCTTCCTGCCGCCCAATAATGGTACAGTAGTCTATGAAATGTGACATGCCATCCCCCATCGCCACGGAGGTGACTCCCAAGCCGTAGACACGCAAGCAAACACACACACACACACACACAACACACACACACACACTAACAAACTCTCATTCACATACTGTACACCACATCGGTGTACACATCACACACTGTACACACACACAGCCTGTCTTGGAAGTTCAGCTGGAAAATATCTGCAAAAAGGCAGGAGGAACACTCATGGAATTTCAGTTAGTGGTGGATTCATTTGCACAAAAAAACCAACAGAACCCTAGCAGGTTAACAATGCAGGAACATCGCACAATGTCATATTTTGCGAAAACACAAAGGCAACTGCCAAGCTTTTTTGATACGACACTCAGGGAAGGTGGTGCATTTCAACTGAGGTATCTACAATTCTACAAAGGGAATAGTCAATACTGTGAAGAAAAAATTATATTTGACAACCGAAAAGACAGATTCTGTAAAGAAAAGCAACACAGATTTCCCTCAAACAGGGTAAAGGCAGCGCATTACTTGCTGAATCTTTTGTCAGGGAAAACATGGGGGAACATGATAGCTCGGTATATGGTAGCTCATTACACCTGCATGTAGGCAACGCAAAGCATTATTCTGTAGAGGATTTCAGTTCTTATTATTGAACCCTGCAGAAAACATCAGGTCAATGCTGCAGGTGCACATCAATTCCCCAAAAAACAGTATGGCCGAGTTACACAATTGCACAATCACCCATCTACTGCACTATGTGTTCTGAACACTGTCCACATCAATGCAAAATGGAATCATTTCCCATGTACAGCTATCCTGTAGATGAGTCAATGTAATGTTAACCTACACTGTATTTCTGCATTTCTTTAAATATTTTATTTGTATCTGCTGAGAGGAAGTGAGTAAAAACAACACAGATTTTTATTTTAATGCCATTTTATGATGACAAGGTGAAATCCATTTCTACGAGATGTTCTCTTGACCGTCCTCTCTCTACGCAAAATTAGTTTGATACAAGCTGGGGACAAAGATCCTAGATGCTGGGGACAAAGATCCTAGATGCTGGGGACAAAGATCCTAGATGCTGGGGACAAAGATCCTAGATGCTGAGGACAAAGATGCTAGATGCTGGGGACAAAGGGGACATCCTACATCCTAGATTAATATTCTGTGTTCAGGAGGAGAGCAAAGACAATTTTCATCCTCTCTGGAACAGCAGGCGACAAGGAAATTATTTTTGTTGTATTTATGCAGAGGTCCTTTGAGGGGCAGCGAGCGAGAGGAGGGAGTGGGGGGGAGGGTGATGAGATTAGAAGTGGATGACATAATATATATTACTTGGTTTTTGATGATGCCTCCAATAGGCAATCCATTTATGTTTTGCATTGTTGCTTTTCAGCTGTGGGCTTTTCACCACCAAGGTTGCAGTGGTTGTTATTTATCAACAATAACTCTGGAGCTTCTCCTCTCTCTGGAGATGAGGCTCTTCACTCATGATCAAAATGTAAATGTAATCGAAGCAGCCCCTCCAGAACACAAACACAATTAAAAGAGTCGTAGCCTCCCCTGGATGTGGGCCAGCAGCTGTTGCTGTTGGTGGGATAGAGGACAGGATAGATGGGCTTGGCCAGACGTCTGAGTGGAGTGAGGTGACCGTTGGCAGCCTGGCAGCCTGAGGATGCAGATTGAACATGGACATGTGCTCCGCTTCCCTCTTTGTGGGCTACGCTTGTCACTGGGGATGATGAAGCACCCTGACACTCCCCTTGCTATCTCTCTCTCTCCCTCTCTCCCTCTCTCTCTCTCTCTCTCTCTCTCTCTCTCTCTCTCTCTCTCTCTCTCTCTCTCTCTCCCTCTCTCTCTCTCTCTCTCTCTCTCTCTCTCTCTCTCTCCCTCCCTCCCTCCCTCCCTCTCTCTCTCCATCTTCAGCTTCCTCTCTCGTCCTCACTCTAACCCTCCTATCCGCATGGCCAGTGTAACGGTAGTGTTGAAATGTGGGGAGGGAGCATCTCTGCTGACTCCGGAGGAGAGTGCCTGTTTATTAAACGGAGTCAGGGGAATTCAAGGACCTTTGAGACAGTGGAAGAGGCCGGGACTGTGCTCTCTTATGATAACTCCTTCTACCTGCCTACCATATGTCTGTATCCCCCCGGCAGGCAGGCAGGGGAAGATGCACAATCGCCAACAACACATCCTGTCACTACTACAATGCACTTCTCACTCCAGCACGAAGCCTTCTTCTTCACTGGAACCAGGAGACAAACTATGACCTGGAATGACGTAAGATGACATGCTAAAATGCGTACGTTGCTCTAAAAATTCACTCCGAATGTCCCTGATGCAGCCTCGTTCTTAATTCAGCACTGCTCTGCCTAGTGCTATCATTTGGCAACTGGACTCATTTTGAGTGTGAGAGGGAGAGGAAGAGAGGGTGATATATTAAAGAAGAGATGGATAAAGATTGAGAGAGAAAGAGAGAATAAAGAAGAGAGAGAGAATGAAGAAGAGAGAGAGAATGAAGAAGAGAGAGAGAATGAAGAAGAGAGAGAGAGAGAGAGAGAGAGAGAGAGAGAGAGAGAGAGAGAGAGAGAGAGAGAGAGAGAGAGAGAGAGAGAGAGAGAGAGAGAGAGAGAATGAAGAGAGAGTTGGCCAGCACTGTTAGCTGAGAGAGAAGCTGTGTTATCCCTGTTCAACAGTGTCCAGCCTGTAAAGATTCACCCCATTTTCCCCTGCCTGCCGTTTGAGTTCACCTTCCCCTGCAAGCTGCTCAAGATACCATGAATTATCCATTTGACGTGTTATTAAAGTATTTACTCCCTCTAATACATAATGGAGAGTAATGATGAGAGCGGGATATTAAATAATAGGCAATGCTTGCAGAGAAGGCTCATATTATTAATTATAGATAATATTATAGATCCATCCTGTTCAGAGGCCATCACTTTAAGTGATATCATTGGTATGCATATTGAATAATTGTTTTATGCTCTATACTTTATGCTCCTTGTCTGTGATATCGCTACATCCATATTGTTTTCCTTCATAGCATAATATATGAAGAGCAGTCCTGCATTAGATCAAAATCAAATATATCTCAAATACAAGTGTGAGAAACGGCAGAATAACGTATCAGTCTCTCTCTCTCTCTCAATCTCTCTCTCTCTCTCTCTCTCTCTCTCTCTCTCTCTCTCTCTCTCTCTCTCTCTCTCCTCTCTCTCTCTGGTGTTGCAGTGGCCTGATTAGCACTCTATCTGCAGAGAAGCAGACTAGTCTAAATATAGCCAATAAAAACAGAGAACCAGCCTCACCATCCAGCCTGCCCCTGATGGAGAAGGGGGAGGCTGTGCAGACTGGACCCTGAAATGGGCCTACCTGCTGGGGGATCATGTTTTTGTTTCATGCCTCTGGCGGGCAGCTAGCTAGCTTGGCACTTAGACAGAGAGGACCGTGACTGTTCTGTGCTGCTGTGTCTAGCCTTGATTAGACCCTCCTAATGACGTGCCTCAGTGCTTCCGGCAGGGGTCTGGAAGCCCACACTCACACTCAGACACATGAACACTAGAACAGCCTCCCTACTGCTAAGCTGCTGGGGACACAGGCTCATCTCAGGCCATCCTCCTTGTGAAGGACACTTCTCCCTCTAGTTCACTATGACAATAAGTAGCACTTTAATCAGTGAGGTAAAATAGACTTCACACCCGGGCAACAATGAGATTGCGTAAAGGACTCTCACTTCGGGTGCAGACGCCTCTTGATTGATGCAACACGGTCCCTATAAACTACTAGAATGTGCATCAAATCGTGCCCTTCAGTCTAGAACAAACAGTTGGTTAATCATACACTTAGAGAGTAAACAACAACAAACAAAAAGGGAGAACAAATGTTGCTGCTAGCAGTCCCAGGGCTGTGGAGAGCTAGGATAGGATGGCAGGCAGGCAGGCAGGCAGGCAGGCAGGCAGGCAGGCAGGCAGGCGGGCAGGAAGGCAGGCAGGCAGGCAGGCAGGCAGGCAGGCAGGCAGGCAGGCAGGCAGGCAGGCAGGCAGGCAGGCAGGAGGGCAGGCGGGCAGGCGGGCAGGCAGGCGGGCAGGAAGGCAGGCAGGCAGGCAGGCGGGCAGGAAGGCAGGCAGGCAGGCAGGCAGGCAGGCAGGCAGGCAGGCAGGCAGGCAGGCAGGCAGGCAGGCAGGCAGGCAGGAAGGCAGGCAGGCAGGCAGGCGGGCAGGCAGGCGGGCAGGAAGGCAGGCAGGCAGGCAGGCAGGCGGGCAGGAAGGCAGGCAGGCAGGCAGGAAGGAAGGCAGGCAGGAAGGAAGGAAGGCAGGCAGGCAGGCAGGCGGGCAGGCAGGCGGGCAGGCAGGCAGGATGGCAGGCAGGCAGGCAGGCAGGAAGGCAGGCAGGCAGGAAGGCAGGCAGGCAGGCGGGCAGGAAGGCAGGAAGGCAGGCAGGCAGGCGGGCAGGAAGGCAGGCAGCCTGTCTATCTGTGATTTGTAATACAAGACCAGGAAGCGGAAGGTGCCGTCCATCATCACTCTGTCCTCAGTGTGGATGACGATGATGATGATGATGATGATGATCTCCTAGATGTCCAGGGGTAGCAGGCAGATGCTCCCCCACACTAGAAGCCACCCAATACATTTACTCGCCTCAAGATATTCATCCACCACAAATAACAGCAGACAACAGCAACACCCTGTTCCAACTAATGAAAGACATGGATAACTATTTAGAACGCACCCCCCACCCCCCTGACCCCCCAAACAAAACCCCAAATAGAATAGTTACAGTGCCTTATTCTAAATAATGACAAAGCAAAAACTGTTTTTTAGAAATGTTTGCAGATGTATTATTAAAAAACAAAAATACATTATTTACACAAGTATTCAGACCCTTTGCTATGAGACTTGAAATTGAGTTCAGGTTCATCCTGTTTCCATTGACCTTCCTTAAGATGTTTCAAAAACTTGATTGGAGTCCACCTGTGGTAAAATAATTTGATTGGAAATGAATTGGAAAGGCACACACCTGTCTATAAAAGGTCCCACAGTTGACAGTGCATGTCAGAGCATAAACCAAGCCATGAGGTCGAAGGAATTGTCTGTAGAGCTCAGAGACAGGATTGTGCCGAGGCACTGATCTGGGGAAGGGTACCAAAACAATTCTGCAGCATTGAAGGTCCCCAAGAACACAGTGGCCTCCATCATTCTTAAATGGAACAAGTTTGGAACGAATAAGACTCTTCCTAGAGCTGCAGGGACTGGGAGACTAGTCAGGATCGAGGGAATGATGAACGAAGCAAAGTACAGAGAGATCCTTGATGAAAACCTGCTCTAGAGCGCTCAGGACCTCAGACTGGGGTGAAGGTTCACCTTCCAGCAGGACAACAGCCGTAAGCACACAGACAACGCAGGAGTGGCTTCGGGACAGGTCTCTGAATGTCTTTGAGTGGCCCAGCCAGAGCCCGGACTTGAACCCGATCGAACATCTCTTGAGAGACCTGAAAATAGCTGTGCAGCGACGCTCCCCATCCAACCTGACAGAGCTTGAGAGGATCTGCAGAGAAGAATGGGAGAAACTCCCCAAATACAGGTGTGCCAAGCTTGCAGCCTCATACCCAAGAAGACTCAAGGCTGTATCCGCTGCCAAAGGTGCTTCAGCAAAGTACTGAGAAAAGGGTCTGAATACTTATGTAAATGTGATATTAAATGTTTTATTATTTAGTTTTTGCTTAGTCATTATAGGGTATTGTGTGTAGATTGATGAGGGGAAAAAAACGATTCAATCAATTTTAGAATAAGGCTGTAAAAAGTCAACGGGTCTGAATACTTTCTGAATAAAATGTACTTCTCTCATTCCAGATCGTTGACGGATGGGCCTGGAGAAATATAACTGCTCTCAATTTGCAGACAGAGCTATGGATGCAAGAACTGCCTATCCAGGATATCAAACTTATAGTTTTCAGGCTATACAGTGTGTGTTTACAACATTTATCAAACACACTTATATTTTGGGTTCTGATGGGGTACAACAGTTGAACTAAGCTCATGAGGCATTTACTGTATAATTAATATTCTTCAGAAATCAATGGCTATATATCATTAATTTAATTAACTAAAAAAATGGATAGCAACTGCAGGCTGCCCTTTTAAAGTTGCCCTTTTAATGGTTTTTTAGCCCCTTCCAGAGACATTGTCTGGGGCAATGTCCCCACTCTGTTCTCTGGCTGATGATTGCTCTGACATCTGTTGGCTCTTGGTTTGTTTGTCAATTCAAACCAAGTGAAAGAAGGAAAGAGAAATATTTGCGTTGTGATATAAACAGAACAAAATCCCAGTTTTGAAGCTGTGTGGATGGGTCGTTGTCAATAAAACGTCACAATACGGTGCAGAGCCTTCGATTTGACTGCTCTGCTAAAACCATTGACAACTTGCCGTTTCAAGGGATTGTTAAATAAATATTAATATGTAATATCATTACATCTTGAAAAGTATAGTCAGAACTACACATTTCCGATTATACAGCAGTAACTTCCTGCTTTTCACAATTAGTAAACTTCAATTGATCATGTATTTTCAGATACGTGAGCGTAGGCTATCCATTTGGCATGTAGCTAGCTAGCTAAGCAAACAACGTGTGTCATCAGAGATTAGGCTTTTAGAAGAGCTTGACATCACTATAGAGCTTGACACCACTATAGATGGCAAGCAAATCAAACAATATTTGCATGAAGCTATCTAGTTTATCCCTTGAAAGTTAGCATGTTAACTATTGTTATTGACGTGATCTGATATTAGCTAGCTAGCCAATTTGACGTGGTCCATCAATCAATGTAGCCCATGTCTGTCATCAGCAATCATGATTAAAGCATTACAAATAATGTTTTAAAAGGGATAATGTTAGCTAACTTCGCTAGGTAGGCCTAAATGGTTGGAGAAAAAAGTACATTAGGTGGACTTGCCACTATATGTTTAGCCAACTGTACAAAGTTTCTACTGGTAGTTTGCAAATCAAACATTATCAGCTAACAGTACATCAGCAAGTGCGGTCTTCAGCTGCTTGACAGGGAGAGAATGGAAAATTAAACTAAACTACTTATACTTGTATAGTTCGCTTTTATTTTATTTCACTCAAATATCCAATCAATGGTGAATATCACTGATGCCATGTCACAGTAAAAATGCATGTGTTTGCTTGATTAATGCCTAAGGACATACATTTCCATGTGTCCTATATGTGCTTTTGGAGTTTGGAGTTCAAAAAGTTTACCCTAAATAAGCTAGCAGTGTTATTAAAATTCTTATTGAAACATTCAGTGAATGTTTTAAGGAAGTTATACAAAAACAACTCAAAATAAACCATTCTCAGAGCACAAATAAAACCTCCCAGGAAGAAAAGGAACCTGAGTAAAACCTCTCTGCAAACTAAAAATAAACCTTCCCAGAATGTAAAAAAAAAAAAAACGTTACATTTTACAGGCCAGGGAACATATGGCTTCATTCACAGAACCAAATGGTATACCCAAAACGTACATTCCCACAACTTCCAAGGAACCAAATGTGCTAGCTGGGTTTATTGTAGTGTTAAACACTGGCTGTGGTCTGTGTGATGTTTTATTGCACGTTTTTAAAGGCTTCACACAGCGGGGTGGATGCTATCTGGTCTTGATTTGCAATTCAAAGATCCACTACTGTTTCCAAACATGGTTGTTAGACTATTAGACAGTGTGCAAAATTAAGTTTTGGCTATCCAACTAAGTTTGTTATTCCTCAAGGATACTCTGTGGTGTCCTGGAGTCAGAGATCAATAAAGTATATTCTGCCTCAACTAGCCTGCCAGGCTAGTTTTCTATGTTAAGATTGGTTCTAAATGCATCACCAATAAAGCTTTAGCTATTACAAAGGTCAGATCAGTGTGTGACGTTGCCTGGACATCAGAAGAGTTAGGCCAGGCTCTGCAGCGACAGGGTATGACAATGATTGAGCATTTGGATGGTTTCTTTAGTCCTACAGTTCAGCTTTTAAGTCATACATATTTATTTTGCTGAGGCAGGCCGGCGGGCCGACAGGCAGGCAGGCAGGCAGGCAGGCAGGCAGGCAGGCAGGCAGGCAGGCAGGCAGGCAGGCAGGCAGGCAGGCAGGCAGGCAGCAATGGGTTGAGAACAGCTTGAGGTGGTGTTTTGCACAGTGTCTATCTAATTGCCTGACCAACAGTAGCTAAGGCCTCGTTCTAACCAGACAGAGTACTCTGTCTCCACACTAGGCCTTGTTCTAACCAGATACTCTGTGTCTCCACACTAGGCCTCGTTCTAACCAGATTATCTGTCTCCAGACTAGGCCTTGTTCTAACCAGATACTCTGTGTCTCCACACTAGGCCTCATTCTACCCAGATTATCTGTCTCCAGACTAGGCCTTGTTCTAACCAGATACTCTGTGTCTCCACACTAGGCCTCATTCTACCCAGATTATCTGTCTCCAGACTAGGCCTTGTTCTAACCAGATACTCTGTGTCTCCACACTAGGCCTCATTCTAACCAGATTATCTGTCTCCAGACTAGGCCTTGTTCTAACCAGATACTATGTGTCTCCACACTAGGCCCCATTCTACACAGCTAGCACATAACATTCTGAGAACCATATGTTTCTTAGAGCTTGGTGAGATCTTGGTTGTCCTGTGGTTACTTTGCAACCTTCCCATAATGTTTCCTACATGTTTACTTCTGGTTATATTTGTTCTCACTTTGTTCAGAGAACGCTAAGAAACAACATTCTTCTGTGGGAGCATCAGTACTTCTACAGGTTTCTATTTAAAATAATGTTCTCAGAACTTTCAAAGAACAGTAACCCCTAGAATCGATTTCCACGCCAGCGCAGAAATTTGTCTTTTTCAACTAGAGATATCTGTTTTTTTGCATTGTCTGTGTCTCAAACCACTGTATTTTAGTCATTTAGGAGATGGTCATATCCAGAGCGACTTACAGTTAGTTAGTACATACATATTCATACTTTTTTTTTTTTTTCATACTAGTCCCCTGTGGGAATCGAACCCACTACCCTGGCATTGCAAGCCCCATGCTCTACCATCTGAGCCAGATAACTATCTGGGTAACTATACTCTGTGTCGCCACACTAGGCCTCGTTCTACCTAGACACTCTCCACACTAGGCTTCGTTCTAACTAGACGCTGTGTCTCCAGAAGTCTGCTTCACTCTCCAACCCAGAACCCAGAGCTCTTAACCTTGGGAGTCCTGGGGAGGGAGGGCCCCACACAGCCTCTTCATCCCTCCATCCTGCAGCAAGGAGAGTGAGACACCGAGTGAGACACTATATCATCTAGTCAATCATCCAGAGATATGCCCTTCACTTTAACAAGTCTGGGAGCATGGCTGCCACTTCTTATGCAGAATTTGGGGCTCAGGACACTTTTGAATGGTGGTTCTGTCCCAGCAATTAGCAGTCAAAAGAAGTAATGGTGTCACCCTGGTCCAGGTGTCTGGCTGGCCTTCCTGCCTTCTGCCGCTGGTCCAGGAAGTGGGGGAACGTTTTTGATGGTGTGTGAATTCCCCACAGGTGCATGCATCTTTGCGTGCCAGTGAAAACTATCCGCAAAGGTGTCATTGCCTACAAAGCTGCAGATTCTTTTTGCCACAGGCATCAATTAGTGTTGCTGGATATGAGTGTATGAGACATTTACAGCTAGCGTACGTGCAAAGGGCACAGTGTCTCCTGTTGGTGTCAAGGTAAAGCACTGTCGAAAAGCTTCTAAAACAGACACCACTCCTGACTGTCTCTCACGTTGTGCTTTTCCCATTGTGCAGATTTTCATCACCCCTACATCAGCACCACTGTCTTGTTCTTCAAACACCAAGTCCTAACCAGAGATCAATGCCTTTATAAAAATACCCAAAATACTGCACGTCACCACAGTTCTTGTAAAGGTTATATGTCGTTTTAACTCTACTCCTCTACTCGTCACTCTTCTTTACCTAATAACTTAATTCAATTAAAAGAAACAACATTGAGCATAATTGATGCACTTTACAACTGGCATCCTTTTGCCATTTTGGACGAATCAAAGAAGCAAGACCAAAATGGCACCTTTGCTGTTCATTCATCAGTCTGCGGGACTGAGCTCCCAAGAAATCTCTCATTGATCTTACCAACGTGGCATGATAAGTAGAAAGACGAGGCTGTAATTTACATAGCAATTGGGGGAAAAGATAACATTACTGCACACATCAAGGCTTGTTAAGGAACGCTTGAATTCATTGGGGAATGTGGGCACTTCCCTGAATGCATAATGCTCCATGGGTAGAGCAAGTCAACAACCCAAACTAACCTGCACTTCATGACCACTTCTTGATTTACCCGATTAGCACGACTATGGATGCAGAGGGAGATTGTTTTTTATTGTTAATTGGGTAACTGGCATTTATGTCCCCTCACACACACCAATGAACCTGCTCTCATTATGGTCCATAGCAGATGGGAAAGGACAGAGTTATGCTGTTTTTGTATAGTCAACAGTGGCAAACACAAGTGAGGTTGAGACTAAATGGACGGGTGTATATGGATTTGGTGCTATGTTAAAGTGAATATAAAGTATGCATGTAAAGACAATCAATTATATCTGCCCTCAATACTTGAACGGCTCTACTCAACATGAAAAACAATCATGCTTTTACTGTTTCAAATATGTGAGTACGTTCATACATTCATAAAGACCTTAGTTTTGTCATCAACAGTGAGATTACTTTGGTCTACTAAATCCTGTATCAGAAAGGCAGCGACTAATGTGAATTCCCAGTGTGGATGCAGGAATGACAGGTGTTTAATAGCCTGGCTCTGTTTTTATTGTCATTGGGCTGAACCATTCTGACCCTCCTTCCTGGTCCCAGGCATGGTTATGGGAGTAACTGCTGCCTGCAACCAGAGATAAGCTCTTCTCTCTCTCTCTCTCACACACACATTCTCTTGTCCTTTCTCTGTATTTCACAGTTTTCTACAACATACACATGTATACTGTGTGGACACTTGCAGACTTGTTCAGTAGCTACAGTAGGTTGCAGGAGTTCTGATGCTGTGTCCCCAGTAGCATGCTCTTTATTGTTTTGTGCTGATACAAACCGACCCCCAAACACAACAATGTTTTGACCTGCGTGTCTTCACCCTAGCCAACAATCCTGATGTTGGGCAAAGCATTTCATCACCCTGGACTTTCTGCTCTTCCTACAGTAACAGCTGATTGTGGCGGTTATAATTCAACCCAAGACCTTGATTAGCACAGTGGAGATCTCCATCGCATCACTGCGGCCCGCCCCAACCCCCAACCCCCATCCCTACATCCTTTATTTCATCCCACGTCAATTGCAGCAGCTCTCAGCCAAACAAGGACAGCTAGACTTTAAACGCTCTGCCAATGAGTCATGTAGTTTGCCTTTTGGCAAAAGTGACAAGAGCACACAGAATGAATAAAAAAGTGAAAGCTCTGGGTCAGGGGCTGAGATTTATGTGACAGGGGGAGAAGATTTAGATCTTTGAGGGTCATTGTAGTCATGATAGGCCTAAAGTCCATCATCCCTCACCCTCACCACAGTGTGCTTCTATCCATATCCCTCTCTACTCCCACTGGACTCAGGCAACCTAATGCCACGGATGCACGTCTTAAATGTTAAAACATGATCAGTGATACTACAGGAAGAATGGGAAACGGTTGGCGTGCTAAAACTACTTTACCTGCTGACACGGCTGCAAACTGAGCGACTTATTATTTGTTCCACCCCCAAAATCAGAACACATTAAGTCATTTGTGCAATATCTCCATCAGCTATCTATTTAATTTCCACTGAATAATCTCTGCACTAGAACTAGGAGCAAGGCAGGGGAGACGTGAGTCATAGTTGAAATGAGGACAGTGGAGCTGCTTTTCTTGTCAGTCTCTTGTCAGCCTCTGCAACTTTACATACAAATAGGGATGTTGCTTTAGCAGGGGGTGTGAGTGCACCCCCTTGAGACTCTGCATAAATTCACTTTAGCAGGGGGTGTGAGTGCACCCCCTTGAGACTCTGCATAAATTCACTTTAGCAGGGGGTGTGAGTGGACCCCCTTGAGACTCTGCATAAATTCACTTTAGCAGGGGGTGTGAGTGGACCCCCTTGAGACTCTGCATAAATTCACTTTAGCAGGGGGTGTGAGTGGACCCCCTTGAGACTCTGCATAAATTCACTTTAGCAGCGGGTGTGAGTGCACCCCCTTGAGACTCTGCATAAATTCACTTTAGCAGGGGGTGTGAGTGCACCCCCTTGAGACTCTGCATAAATTCACTTTAGCAGGGGGTGTGAGTGCACCCCCTTGAGACTCTGCATAAATTCACTTTAGCAGCGGGTGTGAGTGCACCCCCTTGAGACTCTGCATAAATTCACTTTAGCAGGGGGTGTGAGTGCACCCCCTTGAGACTCTGCATAAATTCACTTTAGCAGCGGGTGTGAGTGCACCCCCTTGAGACTCTGCATAAATTCTGCCATGTCACCTGGAAGAAAGCTCAACTCATCCTAGATTATTAACAACACAGAGACAATGTAACCAAATATTCACTTCCAGCCTGCAGGTGTAAGAATATAAGGAGAGAGGGACTTGGTGTGGAGGCTGTGCTCATGGCCCTGTTGCGGGTTGGGGTGAGTCTAGGTTTACTGACGGTGGAGGTGAAGCAGGTGACAGTTACAGGGTGACTGAGTACAGACACAACTCTAATGCTCTTTCGTACCCTCACCACCACTGTCAAATGATCCGGGACAAAAATATTAATCATCAAAACAGTTTGTTGACGCATGCTTTCCCCTCCTGACTGCTCTTACCTGTATCCCTGAATAATTAATCTGCCCCCTCGTCTGCCTGTGCATCTTTCATCTCCCTCCCCACCTCCTGCCCAGTCACCTGCCTGCCTGCCTGCCCACCCACCCACCTGCAGCTGACGCCCGCATCTGAACACTATTGACAATGACAGTGGTGGCAGTCATCCATGCGGAGCCAGGTGGCAGGCGGAGTGTGACTGCTACCACAAGGTTACAGAAGCATATAAATAGTCAGAGAGCGAGGGGGGCTTGGATCTCTCTCTCTGGGTGGAAGGAAATGTCTGGCTGAAGTTCCAGGCCCATGCTCCTGCAGTCAGGCACCAATTGTACACCTTTCTCTATCAACTGATCTGAGGTCTGTTTCTCAAAACTTTTGTGCACTAAGATCATTGTTCATCCATTGCCTGCCAATGGATTTAAGACGATTTTAATGCTACAGAGGTTTTGGGTTTCTAAGACCCTACTTAGATTAAATTTGCACACAGGCTACTTGTGGTAGGTAATGAATGACATTTTAACGTAACACGTACCCCAGACTAGTTGGTGTTAATCAGAATGATTAAAGAGAAAGCTCAGTAATCCAGCGGTTTTCACCATTTTGATGTTTGGGGATTCTGGGAATAATGCTGCGTTCATAATCAACTGTCATAAATAACAGTTGTGAAGTCGTAAATACGAGTTGGGTGCATTCACATGCTGGATCTGGGAAAGACCATAATGCTTGATCTGGGAAAGACCATCATGCTTGATCTGGGAAAGACCATCATGCTTGATCTGGGAAAGACCATCATGCTTGATCTGGGAAAGACCATCAAAAATTGAGGTAATTGAAAGGCTTGGGGATTTTTTCAAATCTTTTTTGCTTTCACTTTCTAAATCAATAGGAAGTTGAACGCAATCAATTTTGTATTAGCAATTTGTATTTTGTTCTCACTATAATCAATAATTTTTTGGAGGATTCACTATAGCTCAGTATTTGTATTATTTATTTTACACAGTCATTTTGCTCATCTTGATCTAGGGTGGCAATAATTCAGGACCTGACTGTATATTTACAGGTGGAGAAGGTGAACAAAGCTGGATCCAAAATATGTACATTGAAAAACACTGACAAAGGGACTTAATAACAAAGTGATGAACAAAACCGACTTACTACTATAAGCCCATAGAGACGCTTTAAAAAGCACATTCATACACGGCAAAGCAGATAGTCAAAAAGTGAATGAAATGGAAGTATGTTTGGTGGGGGATTGAACGGAGACATGTTGGGCTGGGGGGTGGGGTGGGGGGGTGGGGGGGGTGGTTGGGAGTTAGGGGTGTAATCCCACCTCTTTTTATTTATCTTTATTTCCATACCAATTTTATAACTTTTTTTTCTTCTGTAGAGTGGCAACCTACGGGTACATGTTGTATAAAGTGTGTAAATTGACATGAATATTGTACCTTTACCCCCCCAACAAAATAATTGCAAAGCAAACAAAAAGGAAGAACGTTCTGAAGTGTCTGTCCTGTATCTGAGAGATATAAAAAGCTGAAGAATTTTGTAAAACAAAATTTTTGCGTTGAATGACCCATATACCTTTGACGTGGAAATGCCCTATCCAATTCGGACAATTTTTTGGCCCGGGCTACATTCAGACGAGTCTTGTGGGCGTCGTAGAGCAAAACAACCACCATGTACATGTTCGTAAGGGGCTCAACTTTCCATGTCGGGGTCACATTAGTTTGTAGCCCAAACTGTTCGGGCGACACAGACAGAAGTTGGAACATCGGCGGTGCCAACTTCAGACGAGTCCCGTGAAGCTTGTGGGGGTCATAGAGCAAAACGTAAAATACCATCATGCTTGTGAGAGTCTCAGCTTTCAAGCCCAAACCATTCAGACTCTGCAAAAGTTTGAATGAGAAGACCGATTTTCGGGATGTGTCCTGGTCTGACAAACACCGCTGTAGCTCGGCCACCTTCCACCACAGAAGCGGAAGGCCGACATTGGCAGATGCGGTGGATTGAGACGCAGCCCATGTAAAAAATATATCTCTAACTTAAACAGACAGAGTTTGATGGGGATTTTTTTATTATTGCTAATTAGATTTTCACGCGGACATCGACACTAGGGGGTTGAAAATGAAAGCACGTTAAAAGCCCTAAACAGGTGTTTAATTGATTAACAATTCCCTTCACAATGAATACTTCTCAATAGTTGTCATATTAACCAATACATTATGCATTGCAACATATCAGGACATAATATCACATAAACATTAACGAATAGCCTATGGATATTAGGAAAACCTGCTGTATACAGTATTTGGACGTGGAGTGACCACGCCCACCTGCAGGATAATTGCTGCTGGATAACACCTGCTGGTTTTAGTGCTATCCGGAGTCCTTGGAAAGTCCAACTCTGACGTCACCCCATTGAAGTTGAAATTTAAAATGGTTAAGGTAACGGTTAAGGTAACGGTTAAGGTTAGGGTTAGGATAGGTTAGGTTAGGTTACGGATAGGGTAACAGGTTGGCGACACAATGTAAGTTAAATTCTAGAACAACTATTTTACAACTTCTTCTAGTGTGTGATATTCTGTATAACAAGTGCAATGCATATTTGCCTACAAAGGTTTTAGTGAAAGGAATATGCTTGAAAACTTTCAACTGACAAACATTTGCAATCTGAGTTTGGCGCCAAATGAGAGGATATGAATGGAGTGGAATGTCTCACTTAAAGGGCACTCCAGTGTGAATCATCAAAAACATGAATAGAAACAAAAAAGAACCAGACAATGCATGCCCTGTCAGGTAGGCCTACAGCAGAATTGCCAGAATTGATTAAAGGTATAAAATGTCTGATTGAAAGGTTTTTAAAGGTTTGAGGCCGCAGATGGTTGGTTGCCTGCTGTTAAAGATGTTGATAATACTTTGGGTTTCTCAGAACAATCATATTATAGGCTCATTCTAAACTGGGTCGATTCATGATGCCCAATCATAGCAAAGCAGTTATTAATAGTTTGGCCAAAACCATGTGAATACTGTAGGTTTCTCACTCTGTCACAATTAACCATAATGTAATAGTGATCAAGCTGCCCTGAGCGTTTCCCTGGTACAGCCGATGGAGAGAAAAATTGGTCTCTTGAGAAGTAGGTCACGTACTGTATTCATTTGGGTTGCTATTCATACTTTTAGACATTCATAATGTACATGTCTCCAATTTCTTCTTTGGTATTTGTGCTCTTTCAGTGCAGTGACATTCAACCTTACAGACATTTCACTGGAAGTCCAATGAAAACGGTGTTCTCAGTGTGTGTACTGTATGCTCAGAGACAATCAAGTAATGCAGCTATTCTATTCCTGCGGCCTGCTTGTGCTCTTCAGTGGATGCCATTTTTCACACCATTAACTACAGCCTACTGGTTTTATTCACATCTCAAAGATAGGCCAAAAACAATTGTAGAAAATATATGTGGCTTACCAGGTTGATTTGAAATGATGACTGCTTCGATATAAGGGCCAATTTTATACCTCGCTTGGGCTCTAACCAGGAGCTTTCATTATCATCTATGTTAAGTGCAATGGCCTAAGAAAAGGAGAGGTGGGGGCGGGGCGTCTGAGCTCAAAGGGCTAGCTAATCCACTGGGGTTTACAGGCATGCTGGGCTGGTCAATACACTGGCCCTGCATCTCAAAGTAGCTGTAGCTCCACAGCAGTGCTTGGTAAAAGAGGCTCAGGGGAACGATATGCCTGCCTGGTGTAGTTTTCTTCCCTCTCTCTCCTCTACACAGCTCCCTCTCAAGGTTAGAATGCACTAAAGCTTTGACTCTTTATGTCCCACCACTAAGGTGTCTCTCTGTTTTATTACAGGAGAGTGTTATGGGTCATTCTGAGGGAGGAACTAGCCTGACCACTGGTCAATGAGGTCATCCAAAGGTCACTCCCAGGTCACGTGGCACTGACTGAGGAACACAGGTATGGAGATGGGGGAGGGTTGTTGACTCAATACAGATGATACTGAAGTGGCCCTGTCGTGTTGTTCATGTGTGGGATATAAGGAACTTTGCTCAAGGCATAATATCACCAAGTTAAATTGGAGAATTTAATTTCAGCACACAAAGGAGGTCAGACAAGGTGGAACAAATTGAACTAGTATTGCATCACTGCTGTTTTATTTCTCATTGGATGTGAAGCCATTTGACCCAGTTGTGGCAGGTTTTGTTATCCAATGCCCTCTCAGAGGTGGCGGTAAGCCTTCAGCATAGCCCAGTGAACTACATGTGCCTGCAGGGTGGCTGGTGAGTGTTTCTCCAGCCCCTCTCTACCAGCATGCCGGGCTGGGGCACCCTCACTGGAGAGCACTAGAGCAGGGTAGACTGGGCAGTCAACCTAGGGAACTGGCAGGAAAATGGAAACAGTTGCTTTCTGGGAAACGGTCCACCAGGGCAGAGACTAATTGTAAGTGGGCTCAGGTAGACTAAAGAAAACCAGCATCACCACCTGCAGCGCTAACACATGATTCGTTTGTGGCCACAGGGGCATCTTTTAACACATACACTGTAGATTTTGTTTAAATTCAACAAAGACCTTTCCAATTAAGGCACCTGTTCTCACACTGATCATCTTATTTTCAGACCTGAGAGGTTGGGTTGGTGCACCAATTCACAATTGTCATAATTGTGCTGCTATGCAAGTAGTGTCACTGTGACTGCACACCTAGTGGCCATCCTTTGACACTACAGCTGTCAGGTGGCCTCGTCCCTGGCTGGCCTGCCATGGTGGCACCGTCGGTGGGGAAAAAGAGAGCAAACGGAGGAGAGGATTAATGACCCCTGCAGAAACAGCAGCCTTTGATTTGAATTTAGGGCTTCCTGTGGCTACCTCTGTGTTCTGACCAAATTTGAGTGGTGCTGAGCTCTGTGGCGGTTAACCGAGTGTGCCAACTCCCTTGCCATCCCCCACTGTGGTGCTGGGGCCCTGTCCAGACTGGATCAGGACGAAGGCCCAGTGGCTCTCTGACTGATCTTCAGCCAGCTGTTTATATTTTGTATTCCTCCCACCACATCACACTGGGCGCAAACAATGCACCGTTTATAGTATGCCACGAAACATAAAAGTGCTCCCCTGGAAACTGCTTTCTAATGGGATCATTTACATGGCATTTTCCTCTGTCTGTTTTCATTTTTGCAATGATCCCTTGATTGTTAATATTGAATCAGAGGGGGCCCTAGCTGCTCGGGGATCATTGTGCCACAGTGAGAATTGGTAGCCTCTTTTACCAGCCTGTATAATGCAATATTAGTATTCAGACCCAGTGCGTTAGAGCATGTGAATGGGCATAGTCCAGTATAGCGAGCTCAGCTTGTAGAACCCAAAACTGTCCGTTTGTTAGAGAAACAGACACAGCTTGGGGGAGAAGATGGATAGTGACGCTGCTGATGCAATCGTGCCCTGTCTCCGGTACAAACTAGAACTGCACAGTAACAGCCAATCTCCACAGCCACACTTATGAAGTGGATCTGCTGGGAGGCGAGCTAGCTACCCTACCATGGACCCTCTGCTTATTACTGATAGAGACGGCTGTCCTGCTCTCCCAGATCAATGATTGGGCTGCCAGACTCTGAGTTCTAGGAAATGGTGCACGTTGTACTCTGCCAGTGATAATTGCTCTCAGTCTTTCTTTCTTCACTCCTCTCATTAACTATGTTAATTCTCGCTCCTGGTTTTCATGGCTACCCTATTAGCATTTTCCTCTCACTGAGCGTTGAAATTTTCCGTCCTCTGCTATTCGTATGATTCTACATAATGACTAGCTCCACATAATAACAGCCCTGTTCCCTTCAGGTTCCACCACTCCTCTCAATGTATTGCAGCCTGCTTGCTCTTCCCCTCCAATGTTTCTGTCCTTACCTCCTCATTTAATGCTTTCAATTTATTTGTATCTCTCTAATACCCAATATGGATGTTCTCTTACATTTGCTATTCCTCAGCTATTTGAAATAGCTTTTTATTCATTGGGATTCAGTTTTAACAAACATTTTATTTCATACTGGAAATAGCAGAGGATGCTTTGATTTTCATTTGGTTCCATTTTTTTGTGGTGCTGTCAGAGATTCTAAGGGTAATGTTGAGATGATACACTGAATTAATATATTCCTCTACAGCTGCTATTGCTGATGATGTCTGCAGAGTATATTATCTGTGTTTTCGGTTTGATTCTGTTTCATTCTTTCTGTGATATTGTATAATGGGATTCACAAATGTGACACAATTGAACGGTAATGCTGGAAACATCATATCTTGAATGGTAATGCTGGAAACATCATATCTTGAAGCGCGGCGAGTATATAGCTGCTCTAATACATTTCTCTTTGGGATGTAAATAAGATCAATGGCATCTTTCTATGTGATTGTGCTGCCTTCTAAACTGACAGTCGTTATGATGACTTCTTCTCTACGGCTTAGTTTAATGTTATGTATAGTATAGATAGATAGATAGATAGATAGATAGATAGATAGATAGATAGATAGATAGATAGATAGATAGATAGATAGATAGATAGATAGATAGATAGATAGATAGATAGATAGATAGATAGATAGATAGATAGATAGAAAGATAGATAGATAGATAGATAGATAGATAGATAGATAGATAGATAGATAGATAGATAGATAGATAGATAGATAGATAGATAGATAGATAGATAGATAGATAGATAGATAGATAGATAGATAGATAGAAAGATAGATAGATAGATAGATAGATAGATAGATAGATAGATAGATAGATAGATAGATAGATAGATAGATAGATAGATAGATAGATAGATAGATAGATAGGTAGGTAGGTACTTTATTGATATAACGTTGTTGGATCATGCCTCCATCTCCCCTCCTTTCTTCACAACCCCAGCATAGACCAATGTCTCTACTATCCTTAAAGTTTTACATCCACTTCTCTGTTGTCTCTGCCATGGTGCCCCTACCATAACCTCCTTCTCCTAAATTCTGTGAAGGCATGGGGTAACGGTACAATACGACCAGGGTTCAGGCCTGGCTGTGGAGACAGTCACTTATGAACTGTTGGTACAGTATGTGGACTGACGGGAGCTCTGCTTGGCATTATCCCTGAGAGTTCTGAAATCGGCCCAGCTCCCTATGGACCTCTAGAGATAATCCTGTCTTTATCTCGGCTGCCTCCGGGTCGCCATCAGGCTTCTCCAAACACCGTCCTCCAACATTGAGTGATGATCCACCACCCAGTCAGTCCATTTCAGTTCACATTCCCTCACCACGCTACCCTGACTTACGTTATTGAGGTATTTATTCGTTTTTTTAACAGATCCAGTAATTCATCGTTTATTTATGTGACAGATGTTGCCTATTGTGTTATGCATTTCATGTGGCCAAGAATGAGAGATTTTCCGGAAACATTAGGCAGCCATGCATCTGCCGGAATATTGATCAGTAATCCATTCTTTCCCTTTTTTTAACGTTTTGCTTTTAATACAGTCCACAATGGAATAAATTAGCAAATTGTATGATATCGATACTACTGCTGTTGTGGCTAATGCAATCTCATGCTACCAATTTCAATTTTCTATTCCCTTTGGAACGGATTATGCATCGGCTGCTGTATAGAAGCCTTTTAGGGGCTCTGAAATAAGAACCGTAATATTGAATATGTTAGCGCTGGCAGAGCTAGGCAGAGGTAGCTATTGTTTTTGTTTATAAATAGCTCCAGCCAGCATTATTCCACTTACAGGCGTCCCATAATCATCAATCACTAGAGCACCCGGTGGGTTTTTCTGGGCTCAGAGGGAAGCGTGAGCCGTGTGTGAGCGGTGTGGAACGATTTGAGCCGTGCCCTTGCCCCTCTCCCCATGTGAGTACATAAAGGAGGGGGAGGTGAGGTGAGGGGGCGAGAGACTGGGGGAGTCAGGGGAAGGTGGTGGTGATGGAGTGAGTTATGACCCCTCTCCCTCCCTCCCATCCACCCCTGGGTCTGGTCGGACTCTACTCTCCATGGGTCTCCCGGGCGTGCCCCCGGCCCCCCGATCAGATTGGGGCGGTAGGTAGCCCAGTGGTTAGAGTGTTGGGCCTGTAACCGAAAGGTTGCTGGATCGAATCCCCGAGCTGACAAGGTAAAAATCTGTCGTTCTGCCCCTGAACAAGGCAGTTAACCCACTGTTCCTAGGCCGTCATTGAAAATAAGAATTTGTTCTTAACTGACTTGCCTAGTAAAATAAAGGTAAAAAAAAAAAAAAAAAAAAAGATGGAGGTTGGGAGGCAGCTAATAACAGACAAGCTAGGGGTGGAGGGGGGGATGTGTCAGAGAGCCACCATTTACTCTGAGAGAGAGAGAGAGAGAGAGAGAGAGAGAGAGAGAGAGAGAGAGAGAGAGAGAGGAGGACATCCTCTGGAGGAAGGGTAAAGGAAGAACCCTTTCCTGTCTTTCCTTTTTCGAGGAGATTTAGAAGAAGTGAGAAGGATGGGAACCTATTGAACCTACTGTTACCAGTGATGGGCAAGATGGCTTTGCATTTACACACGTGTATGTACATTGCACACACAGGTACATGCACTTAAACACATAAACACACAAACACATACACACTATACACATATATCCTCATCTATCCTGCATTCTAATATCAATGCATTTTCAAAAGTACAGTAGACATTCCATAGAAACCCACCCACTGTCACACTATATGCTAAACACACGCATATTCTTCCTGTTTGCTCATCCCTTTTTGATGCACACACACACACACACACACACACACACACACACACACTCTGATCTTTTCATGGTGTTGTTACCATGGCAGTTGTGAAAATACAGTAGAATTCCAGCTGATAACAAAATGGTTATATAACGAGTGCAGTGCCAAGTCCTATGTCTTACCTAAGCACACCTCTTCTCTCCCCTGTTTTCAGCCCAGATTACTGGCTCTTCTCTGCCTCTTCTGTGTAACTCTTTACAGAGACACGATTTAAAGAGGGCTTCATAGGACGCTGAATACATCTGAACGACACTTATTGTTGTGTACTTGATGATATCTGCCTTAGCCCGTATATACCAAAAGGAAGATGTTATTTCTAATTCTGGAAGCAGAAGCTGATGTTCTCATGCCACCTGCATCAAACCAAAGTGATGTCACATCGTTCAAATCCTTATCAAAAGCATCTCTATTCCGTGAAATGCATTCTCTATACAATTAATTCAATGCAACCCTCTCAAGGAGTAAAACCCCCCACCTACCTCCCCCTGCAGCCCCCCCACCTCCACCTCCCGGAGCCTCCTCCCCAGTAAGCTGAGACAGTGGCTCCATGCTGCCCGCTATAGTGTCTCACCTCCCGGAGTTCCTTGGCCACATCCTTGAGCTCTTTGAGAATGCCGTCCAGCTGGTTGATCACCATCTTCATGTGGCTGCGGATGCGTTCTCTGGGGGTCTGGCTGGGGGTCTCAGAGGTGTCCCGGGCCGGAGCTCTGCTGAGGGACATCCTTCACAGGGCGACTTGGAGCCAGGGGCCGGCGGGCTGAGGCTGAGGGCGGGGGCGGGGGGGAGCCGAGTCGGGGTCCATGTCTCTGGCCGCAAGGAGCCTCAGTGCTACTGATCCGAACAGGGGCCCCGGCCACGCAGGGAGACCTCAACATCTTAAAAGCACTTGGACAGCCAAAAGACCTTGCCTGGCCTGAGCGCTCAAACCCCTGGCCTTACCCGCCGCCATCCATGGCTCCAGAATGGATAGTACCAAAAATGAAGCCAAAAGAAACATGAAAAAACTCAAGTTAGCTCCACGGAACAGGAGAAAGAAGAGCATGAACTAAAATGCTGTGAAAACACCTCATATAACAGTGTTGAGCCAGAGAGCCTACTCATCTCATGTGCCAGTGTGTACGTTAGCATCGGTCTCTGAGGAGGATATTTAGATCATCTGTATGAGGAAGTTGCTCTTTTCCTCTCCCACTCACCTTCCTTTACAATCTTTTTTAGCCGGTACGGTGCAGTGGCTTTGTGTCAGCCAGGTTACTGTAAAAGAGTGCAACCCAGGTTGTCTAACTCCCCTGTAGATCAGAACATCCAAGCATACTAGCAAAATAGAACTCCCAGCAGTTGTTCACTTTTTTGAGTGATCTTTTTCTACATTATTGGAAGGGAGTAGGGACAAGCTTTGCCTTCTAAATATACTCCCTCAGTTTGGTTTCTGTCTTATTTAGGGCGAGAGTAGGACGAAGAAGAGATATTCCTCCTGTGTCCTGTGCTGTGCAGTGTTCTCTTTCTCTCGGGAGTGACAGTAGAATAAACTAATCTTGAAGGAATAAAGAAGTAGCACACATCAAAAGCAACTTCTGCACACATCCATTTTATGCTGAGATGATGACCGACGTGTTGTTCATTTCTCGTCAGAAAGAAGGAGGAAGGAAGATCGGAGGAGGAGGAGGAGGAGGAGGGGTGAGAGTCTCTCTTCTTGTTTGTGTGTGTGTGTGTGTGTGTGTGTGTGAAGAATGTCCAATCTTTTCTTCAGCGGCAGGGCTTATTCCAGGTGGCAGGAATGACGATAAACAATCGTCTTAGCGAGTAAAATGTGACTAATGAAAAAAGAATGACAAACAAACATGGTGGTGAACCGGAGGAGGTGAAAGACAAGGAGGAGGGTCCTTCCTCTGGTGTTAGGGTGACTGGCGTGTCCTTCGTGCCCATGCAGTGCCCCTTGTCCTGCCCTTTCAGATCCGACTGTTGGTCCACTCTGGTCTGCAGGGGTGCAGGGGTGCGGCCAGAAACCAACCGGACACCGGAGAAGAAAAGAAGAGATGATTCACTTCTCTTTCTCGCTCCCTCAGTTGTTGCTAAGGGAATCCAGCAGTCTGCCTGGTTGTGCTGCTGATTGATTCATTGTTTTTGCTTCTTCTTTTCATCTGTGTATTTCTCTCCATCCAGCAGTAAGAGGTAAATCCCAGTTGCGTGTCCCCAGGGACAGCTGGAGCCAAGGCACAGGCAGGGGGGCGAGACACACACTGAATCCAGGCTGATGCTACTGCCAGAGGGCAAGCTGGCCAATCACACATGACACCTGGAGAGACGGGAAGGAAAGCAGTCGTTTTTTGTCTTCCTCTCTCTCTTTTTCTGACTCGTTCCCTCTTTCTTTTCTCCTCTCTTGGCTCAGCAGCACTGCAAATAGAACACAACAGCAATAGAGCAAGGAAGAGAGAGAGAGAGAGAGAGAGAGAAGAGCGAGGGAGAGCGAGGGAGGGAGATAGACAGGAATTAACTGCGGTGCTGGAACTTGCAGTTTTTAGCTGCTGTGAAAATGCATATCTAGTTTGAGCAGGACTCTCCCATCTTCCTCTCATTAACACACACAGACACACACACACACATACACACTATCACGCAAACACAAACACACACACACAGACACACACACACTTACCTTCTCTCTACATCAGCAGCTGTAGCTGTGTCCAGGGCTAACAGTCTATACTCCTCTGTGTTACTGACTGATTAAACGCACAGGAGGATCATCCAAGGCACACACATCCTGCTAGTTCTCTTCCAGTCTCAATCTCTCTATCAAAACGCACACTGACACCCTTTCTCTCCCTCCTTCTCTCTCTCCTCTCTTTCAGTCACACACTCACAGGCACTCACACATATTATACTCCCCCACTTTTTTTCTTTGTATCTCTCTCTCTCCCTCCATCACTTACTGTCTTCTCAGATAAAGCAGCTCCAGTCAGAGGGAGAAGAATCCATTCAGTGCCGTGGCTCAGCGGAAGGAAGGAAGGAGAGCATGTGGGGGATGGCGATGTGGAGGAGGAGGCGGGATGGAGGAGGAGGCAGGATGGAGGAGGAGGCAGGATGGAGGAGGAGGCGGGATGGAGGAGGAGGCGGGATGGAGGCAGAAGGGGAGGTGGGTGGGAGGAACGGCCCTGACAGCAGCACTCTTAGACAGCAGAAGGAGGAGGCGGCTGAAGAATGGGGACCAGCAGCAGAGTATAGATCCAGCTGCTTCTGCTACTGATGATGCTGAGGCTGAAGCTGTTGCTGTTGCTACTGTAGATGCTGATGCTACCGTTGCTCTAGCAACGATGCTGTGGAAAAGAAGAAGCCACCCATCAACCCTGCCGGCGTCGGGAGACAGCAGAAAGAGCTTCTGTGTACAGAGCTGTGGAGAGGATCTGTATCAGTCAGAGCCCTCTGCAGGCTGATCCTGATGCCACTCTGTCTCTCTCCCTCTCTCTCTCTCTATCTCTCTCTCTCTCTCTCTCTCTCTCTCTCTCTCTCTCTCTCTCTATCTCTCTCTCTCTCTCTCTCTGTCTCTCTCTCTCTCTCTGTCTGTCTCACTCTCTCTCCGTCCCGTCTCTCTGCCCCTGCGCCCTGAAGTGTCCTCGCTGACTGCCGGATGAAGGCAGGCTGAAGCCAGGGTTTATCGGAGGGCTCAGGCTCCTGCCAGTACAACTTGCTTAGCTACTTCGCTCTGACTGTGTGGAGGGGGGAGGGGCCTGGCGCGTTAAAGGCACAGCACCAGCTAGGTAGCTACAGTCTCCTCTGCCTGGATCCTCTCTCCCCTCTCGCTTTCCCTTCTATGTATCGCTCTATCTCTCTTTTCTCAGGATGGACCCTTCCTCCACACACAGACAGCCGACCCTTTCACTAGGGAACGAGTGTCCAAAAATTCCTGGCTGTTGCATCATTAACACACAAAGCAAGTTGGGGTTGTTATGACCTCATCAGGGAGGGACTGCATTACCTTCCCTCTCCCTACTCTCCCCATTAGGATTATTTTAATCATAGCATCTATCTAACCCCTCCAGAGGTAATTATCTTAATGTGAAAAGCGTAACAAAAGGACGTTGTGTGTCTTTTAGCAAAGCACCAATGGCATGTTTTAGCAGCAGTTGTCAGCAGGTAGTGAATGTAGGTTTCCGGTGGGTTCTTGTGGGTTTGTGTGCTAAGAAGCCTTGGCATTCTTTTGCATAATTGTTAAGGGAGATGTGTGTGGATCCAGGTCTGTAGTGAGGACTAGTGTGGTTTGGACTGCCAGGATCACTTACCCGCTTCTTTGAAGGGCTAATTGGGAGGATTCAGCAGTAGAACACATATTCCCTTTGTACATTTGCTTTGATTAATATAACATCAGGTTTAAAATGTTTTCTTTCTCCTTTTGAAAACATCAGTGATAAATACTATACTATATTGGAGTATAATTCTGTGTTCCTATAATGGTATATCTCTTAGATCAATTCTTAATTTATATATGGTTATCAAAGCAGTAGAGTATGACCCTAACTCACACAGGAAGTGGCACAGGTCCGAATCCAGGCACTTGTCCTCTCCCGTCTGGACTACTGTAACTCGCTGTTGCTGGGCTCCCCGCTTGTGCCATCAAATCCCTGAAATGTATCCAGAACGCTGCAGCCCTCCTGGTTTTCAACCTTCCCAAGTTCTCTCATGTCACCCTGCTCCTCCACATGCTCCACTGGCTTCCCGTCGAAGCTCACATCCACTACAAGACAATCTGAAACTCTACCTCTTCAAACAGTATCTTAAATCATCCTCCTCCACAACCATATGTTTTTACTCTACTGATAGCTACTTTATTAAGGAGAAATGTGCTCTACTGATAGCTACTTTATTAAGGAGAAATGTGCTCTACTGATAGCTACTTTATTAAGGAGAAATGTGCTCTACTGATAGCTACTTTATTAAGGAGAAATGTGCTCTACTGATAGCTACTTTATTAAGGAGAAATGTGCTCTACTGATAGCTACTTTATTAAGGAGAAATGTGCTCTACTGATAGCTACTTTATTAAGGAGAAATGTGCTCTACTGATAGCTACTTTATTAAGGAGAAATGTGCTCTACTGATAGCTACTTTATTAAGGAGAAATGTGCTCTACTGATAGCTACTTTATTAAGGAGAAATGTGTTCTACTGATAGCTACTTTATTGAGGAGAAATGTACTCTACTGATAGCTACTTTATTAAGGAGAAATGTGCTCTACTGATAGCTACTTTATTGAGGAGAAATGTGCTCTACTGATAGCTACTTTATTGAGGAGAAATGTGCTCTACTGATAGCTACTTTATTGAGGAGAAATGTGCTCTACTGATAGCTACTTTATTAAGGAGAAATGTGCTCTACTGATAGCTACTTTATTAAGGAGAAATGTGCTCTACTGATAGCTACTTTATTAAGGAGAAATGTGCTCTACTGATAGCTACTTTATTAAGGAGAAATGTGCTCTACTGATAGCTACTTTATTAAGGAGAAATGTGCTCTACTGATAGCTACTTTATTAAGGAGAAATGTGCTCTACTGATAGCTACTTTATTGAGGAGAAATGTACTCTATGCCTGTGAAATGTAATTGTCCCACCTAGCTATCTTACGATGAATGCAACTGTAAGTCGCTCTGGATAAAAGCGTCTGCTAAATGATGTAAGTAGAAGGTGCTCAACCAACTTGAGTAGAGGTGCAACCCAGAAATGTGTAGAAACCAATGGACAGGAACAGGCGCGCTGCTCGCTCACCATTCAAAATACGTAGTTATATTAGACATTTTTAAAAGATTGACGTTTCGGCCTTCAATGGCCTTCTTCATTTAAATAATTGACACCATTGATAAAGGGAAAGATATATTTTTTTTTCAAAAAGGTAGGGGTCAAAATTGACATCCATGTTTTCAATAACTTTCAATACTTCACGGCACTGAGCCTTTTTCTAAAATATTTAATGAGTTTGAGAACACATCGGAAGGGATCTTAGACCATTCCTCCATGCAGAATCTTTCCGGATCCTTGATATCCTTCGTCTGCGCTTATGGACTGCCCTCTTCAATTCAAACCACGTTTTCAATGGGTATTCAAATTCGGAGACTGAGATGACCATTGCAAAATGTAGATTTTGTTTGGCCAATTAACCATTTTGATGTGTGCTTGTGGTTATTGTCTTACTGGAAGATCCACTTGCTGCCAAGTTTCAGCCTCCCGCACAAAGAGCTCTATTTTCATGTCATCTGACAAATGTAAACGCTTGGAGTTTGCTAAACGGCATTAACACTTAACACTTAGATTGGAACCGGTGCTTTGGTCAAATGACATGAAAATAGAATGTATAAAATAAATAATTCAAATTCTGAGCTACAATGAGCTCCACAAGTATCGGGACACGTACTTTGTACTGTTTATTTTATACATTCATTATTGCTTATCTTGATCAAGGGTTTTAAATAATTTTGGTCTCCACTGTATATGGTTGTACAAAATGCCCTGTAGTGAACCAGAAGAATGTGCGTGTGTGACAGGCGAATTCTTCCATTGCGCAGAGCCAGCATTCTCAAAAGTAGCTCTTGTATAAAAAAAAAAGTAGGTGTCCTTGAACATGTACATTATTTGACTTGGATGGGTTTACTCTTGAATGCAATAACTGTTTTCAATAAAAAAAAAATGATACATAATTGCATTTGTTATGAACAGTGACAATATCTATTGCGAGTGTATTCATAGTTTGTTTTAATGGATTTGTCACTAGTGGAATTTCAGTGGGTTAAAGATAGTTCCCTCTCGGGGATGCCTTCATTGGAAAGAAATCGCATTATTTCCTGCTGTAATATATATTTTAACGGTAAGGTCATCCCGACTATTGGGTTTTACTATGAATCTGGAGCGAGTCCAGAGAAATATTGGTTCCACTTAATATTTCTACCCTGGATTTATTGTCCCTGGCCGTTTATGGAGAGGTTTTATAGAATGTAACATTTTTCTTGAGGGGCACACACAAAGACGTGCTTGAGCGGCCATTGGTCCAGGGGAAATCAGCCTGTTAATGTATCTATAACGGATCTGGGTCTGGGTAGGGGTGGGGGCTTTATTTGACTGCCACTCATACTCTACTAATGTGATACTTCAAGGAGCAAGGCTCTGTTTATTACTGTTCATTTTTGTCTGTCTTCCTTGGCTGCTGTCTGCACCACAGGCCCCCTGGCTGGCTCTGCTCAGGACGCGTGGCAGTACGATTTATTTTTCCTAATAAACCTGAGAGAGGTGAACACAGAGGATCAATAAAGGTACTCTATCTTCCCTCGCCCTCTCCTGCACCCTAGACCATGTTAAAGTATCTGTCCAGTAAAAATCTCACTTTTAAAAGTTAATATTGTGTGCCAAATAGGTTTTCAAGAACATAACTATAGAAAACATACAAAAATGCTATGGAGATAAAACATTTAAGTTTGTACACTCCCAGGAATGTCATACATGATGGAACATTAGCTTCCCTACAGAAAATACACTAACTTTCACACATCTAGATGGCCAAGTGGGATGGGGGTGGAGCCAGAGGTCAAACTGTAGAACCCAGTTCCTACATTTAGATGGTCGGGTGGGATGGGGGAGGAGCCAGAGGTCAAACTGTAGAACCCACTTCCTACATTTAGATGGTCGGGTGGGATGGGGGTGGAGCCAGAGGTCAAACTGTAGAACCCACTTCCTACATTTAGATGGTCGGGTGGGATGGGGGTGGAGCCAGAGGTCAAACTGTAGAACCCACTTCCTACATTTAGATGGTCGGGTGGGATGGGGGTGGAGCCAGAGGTCAAACTGTAGAACCCACTTCCTACATTTAGATGGTCGGGTGGGATGGGGGTGGAGCCAGAGGTCAAACTGTAGAACCCAGTTCCTACATTTAGATGGTCGGGTGGGATGGGGGTGGAGCCAGAGGTCAAACTGTAGAACCCACTTCCTACATTTAGATGGTCGGGTGGGATGGGGGTGGAGCCAGAGGTCAAACTGTAGAACCCACTTCCTACATTTTTCTAACAAAACTACACTATATTTTATCTCTGGGACCCTCAGGATGTCAGAGCCAGATTACTGAATGTAAGTACATTATTTACCTTCAGAGGTGAACGTGCCAAACCAGTTGCTGTAATAGCTACTGCAAATCGGACTCTGCAGTTAGATTGACAATAATTTAATTTATGCCCATATAAGAGCATAAATTGGAGTAGAACCCCCACCTCAAACTTGTATCTCAAGAAAAATGCATGCTATTTCCTCAGATAAGATGACGTCCATTCTGTTGTTGGGGTACGCCCACACCATTCCAACACAGGAGGAAAACAATTTCCCTCATATTGTAATTAATTGTAGGTCATATGTCAAAGAAAATCTGGAAACAGACAGTTACTTGGATTGCTGAGCAGACTGATTTGTGAGTGTTCTAGAGTATCAGGCACCACTTAGATTGAACTAATCATGCTTCCCTTTTGGGGAGCTATCAAACGTTAACAGGAAAAGGACATGCCTATAAAAATCACTCGGTGGCATAATCTAACAGTCATTCATTTTTATTTACAGAGGGCTTTGTTGTCCCTCTCTTCTCCACTGTGTGGCACTGTGGTGTAGTTGTGACATGGTTGAGCTTTTTCTTCTCTTTGTCAGTCAATTGCAAAATGGTGGCTTGAGAGTTCACCAAAAAAGGATATTTGAGAATTTTGTTAAAATAGCAATACAAAACAGAGGATATAATCATAGGCAACAATAATAGGCTTATGATACACTTGAACAAGGATTCCTCATTTAGTATTACAGGATACACTAATTCAAAAATCTCTTGGAAGTCATTGATAAAATAATGTGCTATTTTGGAGAAGCAGTGGCATGTGGGGTTATGTCTACATTAGAGGCATATGAGTAAAGGGTCTATACTCTTGCGGCGGCTCCAATCATCTCCTGTAATATCATACCAGTTTGTGAAGACGCAGTGCTTCACAGTGTCTACAGCCTTTTCCCAGACCCAGCTATTACTGTGTTGTGTTGAGTCTCTGCCATCTTGGGTCTGTCTGTTTTTATGCATGGGAGTTAAAATTAGTCTGAGGTTTGATTTCCCGGCCCAGTTTGGTTTGTTTGTTTCTTTACCTCGGGGACAGCTCTCTGTCAGGTGCCTGCCGGGAGACAGGATGGGATGGCGCATCTGGCTGCTACACTTCGCTTGGCCACCCTCAGTCATGACCTTTTTACTGTTCTCTGCCTGCCCTGTTCTTTACTCCAGACCTCCCACACCACACACCCACAGAGGGACACAAACCCAAACGCCTTTCCTGTATTCACACTGTAGCCTGTGTGTGTGTGTGTGTGTGTGTGTGGTGTGTGTGTGGTGTGTGGTGTGTGGTGTGTGGTGTGTGGTGTGTGTGGTGTGTGGTGTGTTGTGTGTTGTGTGTGGTGTGTTGTGTGTGGTGTGTTGTGTGTGTGTGGTGTGTTGTGTGTGTGTGTGTGTGTGTGTATCACTCCTACCTCCCTGCAGATCAGCCTCGTTAATTTTAAGGCCAGGTAAAAGTAAAAATGAAACCATATGTTTTGCACATCTCTCTCTCTTACTGCAGTAAGAGGCCAGAGTATAAAGGTCGTCCTCTCCACCTGTTTTACGTGTGTGTGGTTTGTATATGAGCGTGCAGTTTAACAGGCTCTAAGTAACTCGGTGTCATGCAGTGTCGAGCTTCTGCTCGGTCACTCAACATACTGTTCATGTTCTCTTCCTCTTCCTCTTTTTCCTGTTCTACTCTTTTCCCCGTGTGCCCTCTCTGTCTCCTTGTGGGATGCTAAGTAGCAGTCCCCCTTTAACCCCGCTCTTCTCTCAGTATCTTTGGTGCACCACGCGTTAGCCAAGAGCTATAAATAAGTGTAATAGAATTGCAGAGGGGTTAGCCGAGATAGCCCCTCACACCTGGCTCCTGGCTCCCTAGCCGAGTGCTTACAAGCCCAGGGGCCTCGTTGTGCATTCACAGGGAGGGAGGGGTGCCAATGTGGGTCATCTGCACTGACGTTACATCGCACTCCTCCCTCTCTTATCCACTCCCTCTCTCAGATACAGCTATTCCCTCTCCCAGGCTAGCTGGCGTTAGACCTGTTCTATCCTTGTGTCTCTGATGAATAAAATGTAGGAAGAAAAGTTCTGCTTTAAACTGCAGATGTTGTTGGATACTTTTTTAAGCCCGGGGAATAGTGACAGCCAGGTGAGATTTAGGTGAGATTCAATGTTATAGGAAGATGTCAATTGGATCACCTGTAGTTGTACAGTGCACTTTATCTCCACGCGTATCTCTGTGTTCATTAGCACTTCAATGAAAAACATATTGTATTCATCTTTTATACATAGGCCTGCTATTTATCCAGTAAGTGTTTCCCACTGTTCACCTGATGGTTTTCCAGATCAGGTCCTCTAATAGAAAGAATAGAAAGACTGGTACTGTAGTACTGCTCTAATGTAAATGTCACTCATGAGATTGAACAGTTCACGTGTGTGTGGCGCTGAGGTAAATTAAATTCATCTGAGGCTGTCAGTCCATTAAAATAGCTATCATTTGCATTTTGCCCCAACATTTACTGTGTACAGTATCTGTCACTCCTTTGAATAACACCACCAGTATCTATACATTTTATTCTTGCCATTGTGCAGTAGGCTACCTGTGTAGGTACAGATGGCTGACTCTGCTGTGACTGTGGAAGTATACTAGGGGTCACAGTATGTCAGCAGTCTTTCAGCACACGTGAATCCACATGAGCCTGCTCTCACCAGGGAAGATAGATAGATAGATAGATAGATAGATAGATAGATGGATGGATGGATGGATGGATGGATGGATGGATGGATGGATGGATGGATGGATGGATGGATGGATGGATGGATGGATGGATGGATGGATGGATGGATGGATGGATGGATGGATGGATAGATAGATAGATAGATAGATAGATAGATAGATAGATAGATAGATAGATAGATAGATAGATAGATAGATAGATAGATAGATAGATAGATAGATAGATAGATAGATAGATAGATAGATAGATAGATAGATAGATAGATAGATAGATAGATAGATAGATAGATAGATAGATAGATTGGTACTTTATTGATCCCCGAGGGGGAAATTTCTTTGTCAAGCAGCTACAACAACAAAACACAGGGCAGGTGCAAAATGCCACAATGAAAGTACACAAAAGACAGATACACGGTACATGATACATAGAGCGGCAGTATGAAAAAGTATAGAAATACAAGATATCTGGAGTGCAAAAAAATCTATAAAAAGACATAGCATAGTATGGGTGGTTGGCTGAATATGTACACTATACATTGGTGGATGTTGGATGGTTAACTATACTATACAGGTCGATTGGAATTATTGACAATTGCAGGCTTTGCCATTTGTATATAGGTGCCTGTGTGACCGGTGGAGATTGCCTCTGTGATGTGTTTTGATCGGCTTACATATGACCAAAGAATCAGAGTTGATCTTTTATTCTCTGATAATGACAGGGAACATTTCCATTAACAAATACTGTGTAGAGTATAGCCTATGGGCTTGGGCTAGCCAACATTCATAAATAACAGCCGTTAGGTACAGTACAGTACATGACGTGTACTTGCAAATGAACAGTAAAACATTGTTAACATAACTTGACAAACAAAAAGACCTGATAATCAACAGGAAAAACCTCCATGAACAAATACTGTGCTACACAAACTCCTCTGCAAAGTACATATGAACAAAGAAACCACGCTAGCCCAATGACAACATGTAGCCTACAGCATAAAGTACAGTAGCTAGCTAGCATGCACAGCATTCACAAATCAATAAATACATTACTCAAATACAAAGTGTTGGTGGGATACCCTTATAAAACACTTTCAGTGACCATATAAACTCATTATCAAGTGTTTTAATATATAGGATTGATTATGATTTTATGGGACAATTTTTCATTAACCTATAGTTAAAGTCGGAAGTTTACATACACTTAAGTTGAAGTCATTTAAACTCATTTCTCAACCACTCCACAGATTTCATGTTAACAAACTATAGTTTCGGCAAGTCGGTTAGGACATCTACTTTGTGTATGACACAAGTAATTCTTCCAACAGTTGTTTACAGACAGATTATTTCACTTATAATTCACTATATCAAAATTCCAGTTTACATACACTAAGTTGACTGTGCCTTTAAACAGCTTGGAAAAAAACAAAAATGTTGTCATGGCTTTAGAAGCTTCTGATCGGCTAATTGACATAATTTGAGTCAATTGGAGGTGTACCTGTGGATGTATTTCAAGGCCTACCTTCAAACTCCTGCCTCTTTGCTCGACATCATGGGAAAATCAAAAGAAATCGTCCAAGACCTTAGAAAACAAATTGTAGACCTCCACAAGTCTGGTTCATCCTTGGGAGCAATTTCCAAATGCCTGTGTGGTACCACGTTCATCTGTACAAACAATAGTATGCAAGTATAAAAACCATGGGACCACGCAGCCATCATAACGCTCAGGAAGGAGACGCGTTCTGTCTCCTAGAGATGAACGTACTTTGGTGCGAAAAGTGCAAATCAATCCCAGAACAACAGCAAAGGACCTTGTGAAGATGCTGGAGGAAACAGGTACAAATGTATCTATATCCATAGTAAAACGAGTCCTATATCGACATAACCTGAAAGGCCGATCAGCAAGGAAGAAGCCACTGCTCCAAAACCGCCATAAAAAAGCCAGACTACAGTTTGCAACTGCACATGGGGACAAAGATCGTACTTTTTGGAGAAATGTCCTCTGGTCTAATAAAACAAAAATAGAACTGTTTGGCCATAAAGACCATTGTTATGTTTGGAGGAAAAAGGGGGAGGCTTGCAAGCCGAAGAACACCATCCCAACCGTGAAGCACGGGGGTGGCAGCATCATGTTGTGGGGGTGCTTTGTTGCAGGAGGGACTGGTGCACTTCACAAAATAGATGGCATCATGAGGAAGGAAAATTATGTGGATATATTGAAGCAACATCTCAAGACATCAGTCAGGAAGTTAAAGCTTGGTTGCAAATGGGTCTTCCAAATGGACAATGACGCCAAGCATACTTCCAAAGTTATGGAAAAATGGCTTAAGGACAACAAAGTCAAAGTATTGGAGTGGCCATCACAAAGCCTGACCTCAATCCTATAGAAAATTTGTGGGCACAACTGAAAAAGTGTGTGCGAGCAAGGAGGCCTACAAAACTGACTCAGTTACACCAGTTCTGTCAGGAGGAATGGGCCAAAATTCACCCAACTTATTGTGGGAAGCTTGTGGAAGGCTACCCGAAACGTTTGACCCAAGTTAAGCAATTTAAAGGCAATGCTACCAAATACTAATTGAGTGTATGTAAACTTCTGACCCACTGGGAATGTGATGAAAGAAAGAAAAGCTGAAATAAATCATTCTCTCTACTATTATTCTGACATTTCAACACTTGTTACACCTGTTTCTCTGTAACACGCATGGATTGATTGGATGATTGATTGCTATTTAACTGACAGACGGGGTACCACAGTTCAATTCAACAAATATTGTTGCAACATTTTAAACTAATGTGGTTGGATTTTCTCTCTCCTCTCAGATGTGGCCTTCAGGTGCTAATGATGCATTTTTAATTCTTCAAGAGGAGCCATTACTTTATTTAGATATGTACTGGTTTGAAGAGGAAGGTGTGTTGAGACTACAAAGGGAGGGATTACAGCAGAGGTGTGGAGAAAATATTCCCAGTCAAAAGAAAAATATACATATGAGCTGCAGCCTTGAGCCATAGGCTAAATTATTAACCTGGGAAGGGGTTTAGCGGAGCTGAAGGATGGTACAAAAAACCCCCAAAAGAACAAGATAACTAATGTAAAATATACTGTGTCCGTAAAATGTATATAGTATGTATGAGCTGGAAGTAGAAGCCTAAGTATTGTTGTTCATTAGTTTACTCATATTATGGGAGGTATGGTAGGAAAATAATAAACAAGGAAAGAAAATATATTATATATATATATATATATATATATATATACAGCGGGTGAAATAAGTATTCAACACGTCACCATTTTTCTCAGTAAATATATTTCCAAAGGTGCTATTGACATGAAATTTTCACCAGATGTTGGTAACAACCCAAGTAATCCATACATACACAAATAAGTTCAGAAATTAAGTTATGTGTAATAATTTGAAATGACACAGGGAAAAAGTATTGAACACACTGTACAAAAGCCTTTGTTGGTAATGACAGCTTCAAGACGCCTCCTGTACGGAGAAACTAGTTGCATTCATTGCTCTGTTGTGATTTTGGCCCATTCTTCCACACAAACAGTCTTCAAATCTTGAAGGTTCCGTGGGCCTCTTCTATGAATCTTGATCTTCAGTTCTTTCCATAGATTTTCAATGGGATTTAAGTCAGGTGATTGGCTGGGCCATTCTAGCAGCTTTATTTTCTTTCTTTGAAACCAATTGAGAGTTTCCTTGGCTGTGTGTTTGGGATCATTGTCTTGCTGAAATGTCCACCCTTGTTTCATCTTCATCATCCTGGTAGATGGCAGCAGATTTTTGTCAAGAATGTCTCTGTAAATTTGCCCATTCATCCTTCCTTCAATTATGTGAAGTTTGCCAGTACCATTTGCTGAAAAGCAGCCCCACACCATGATGTTCCCACCTCCAAACTTCACTGTTGGTATGGTGTTTTTAGGGTGATGTGCAGTGCCATTTCTCCTCCAAACATGGTGTGTATTATGACATCCAAACAGTTCAATTTTGCTCTCATCTGACCACACTATATTCTCCCAGTATTTAACTGGCTTTTCCAAATGTTGTGCAGCAAACTTTAAACGAGCTTCAACATGCTTTTTTTTCAGCAATGGAGTCTTGCGTGGTGAGCGTGCATACAGGCCATGGCGGTGGAGTGCATTACTTACTGTTTTCTTTGAGACAATAGTACCTGCTAATTGCAGGTCTTTTTGAAGCTCTCCACAAGTGGTCCTTGGCTCTTGGACAACTCTTCTGATTATTCTTTTCACTCCTCTGTCAGAAATCTTGCGAGGAGCACCTGGTCGAGGCAAATTTATGGTGAAATTATTGTCTTTCCACTTCCGTATTATGGCCCCAACAGTGCACACTGGAACATTCAGCAGCTTAGAAATGTGCCTATAACCAATGCCATCATTATGTTTTGCAACAATTAGGTTGCGAAGGTCTTGAGACAGCTCTTTGCTTTTACCCATCATGAGATGTGTCTTGTGTGACACCTTGGCAATGAGACCTTTTTGTAGGCCATCAGTTGGGACTGAACCAGCTGATATTAATTTGCATTGACAGAGGGCTGGTTTGCTTTTTAATTACTGATAGTTTTCTGCTGTTGTCTTGGCTTTCCATGCCTTTTTGCACCTCCCTTTCTTCATGTGTTCAATACTTTTTCCCTGTGTCATTTCACATTATTACACATAACTTAATTTCTGAACTTATTTGTTTTGGTTTCTTTGTATGTATGGATTACTTGGGTTTCATGTCAATAGCACCTTTGGAAATATATTTACTGAGAAAAATGGTGACGTGTTCAATACTTATTTCACCCGCTGTATATGTATATATATATACTGTATATCTACCATTGGAAATAGGAAATTATGCACATAATTACATTGATAGAAGCCCCATCCCCACTCAAAAAAAGCTGGGCTAGTCACGATAGTGCTCAGGCCAGGGTTTAGGAGTGAGACACTGGGGCGTGAGCAGTGGAGGCTGCTGATGGGAGGACGGCTCATAATAATGGCTAGAATGAAGCAAATGGAATGGCATCAAACACATGGACACCATGATTCTGCTCAAGCCATTTCCATGAGCCCGCTCTCCCCAATTAAGGTGCCACCGACCTCCTGTGGGCGTGAGGTGACCTCCCCTCTAGGGTTGAGTCTGCATTGTGCCCAGGTCCTGACATTATCCCTTTGGCTCTCTTAAATAAATAATGTCATTGTAATGTCCTGTGATGCAGGGAATTGGTAGTGAGGCTTGAATACAGCTTTCTAGTCTTTGGGGTGCAAGGTGTATGGCTAACCTCTGCTTGGTGGTTTCGGGGGCAGAGCAGGACCTATGCAGGGGAGCCACCCCACCCTGACCTGTCCCCTTCACCCAGCAACCAGACAGAGCTGCTGAGCGCCTGCCTTAGTCATTAACTCTTCACAGCCTCTCAACACGTGTCAGCCTCACCACCGGCCTCCATCTGTCTCCCCTGGAGCCAGCCAGCCATGTCCATCCTGGAGAGAGCCAAGCACGTCCCAGAAAAAGTCATTCCCAAGACAAAGTACATTATGCCATGGAGCCATTCCCCTTGAAAATGAGAACTCCATTTGGGGCCAGGGCAGTTTAACAGGCTCTGGCTACTCAGGTGTCAGAACAGCGTCTGGAAACATGGCCCTGACTGAACAGCAGAGAGATGCATGGCTGTAGACGGAGTGGAGAGATTTGTCTTCCTGACCCGTGCTCTGACAGCATGTTACTGGGCTCCCTAAACAAAAACAAACAAGCACTCCCACACGCACACGCACACACACACACACACACACACACACACACACACACACACACACACACACACACACACACACACACACACACACACACACACACACACAATATATCAGAATCGGTTGAATTTTTTTCAACAGATTACCACTCTTAGTGTTTTGCTACAAAGGGCCTTTGAGATTCAAACTGTAAAATATCTAAATGTGTGAAAACATACTGTAAATCCTCCAGAATGACTGGGACTATGATATGGGGATAAGATTGGGTCTTTTTCCACAGAAGACCAAATAACACACACACACACACACACACACACACACACACACACACACACACACACACACACACACTCGCCCTGCAGTGTAAATGTATTACTATCTCCTTCAGAAGGCATCCTCATTGTTACTATGGATGTAAGTTAAGCAGGCTGAGGGTTGTTGCTGAACCTTTCATTCCCTGGATTGGGAATGTCTATGTTGTACCTCTTTTTTCATTGTGATTCAGAGCTGCTCATCATTTGGAAATTATTTAATAGCAGCATAACATTACTGGTCCACAACTAGATCATGCAGTTTATATATATTTGATTGTCGGCAGTTTCCTAAACTAACAGTGGAATCCCAGGCAGGCTCTACATCTCCTCTCCTCTCCTCTCCTCTCCTCTCCTCTCCTCTCCTCTCCTCTCCTCTCCTCTCCTCTCCTCTCCTCTCCTCTCCTCTCCTCTCCTCTCCTCTCCTCTCCTCTCCTCTGCTCTCCTCAGCTCTGCTCTGCTCTCCTCTCCTCTCCTCTCCTCTCCTCTCCTCTCCTCTCCTCTCCTCTCCTCTCCTCTCCTCTCCTCTCCTCTCCTCTCCTCTCCTCTCCTCTCCTCTCCTCTCCTCTCCTCTCCTCTCCTCTCCTCTCCTCTCCTGCACTGTGTCCTTTGTGTATTACAGCATGTGATGATGCTGATGTTTTTTCTATAGTGAGAGATTTGTCTAGAAGCAATCTTGCTGACACCCCGTGTAAAATCAGTTTTTCTTATGTCTAATAATCCCGGGGAGGGTCCATTTATTATATAACACAGGCTTAATACAGTATGTGCTTTACATTCATCAAGGTTGGAGGTATTCTCAGTTCATGTTCAGTGTATGTCACTTTTTTTTCTACTCCTGGGCATCCATTTCAGGTGAAGTATGGCTGTTTGTAACTGCAATGGTGTGTGTGTGAAAGATGAAATATGTAGAGAGTGAGTAGGAGGAGAGAATGAGAGCACAGCTTTCCATTATACATGGTAGCTGAAGGCTGCCTATGATGACTTGTGAATGCATCAAGGCCACAGCAGTATCAATTGACGGCCGGCAGCAGCAGTGGCTGTGATCCTGTGTGTCTGTAACGTCTGCACTGGTGGGCTAGGCTATGCAGCACTGCTAGGCTAGGCTCCCCATGATGGCAACAGGGCACTAACAGGGGGCAGACGGAGAGTGTCTGTCCGTCAATGCTAGGGCTACTCCTCACTGCTCACACACTGCCCTATTCTTGTCCATCTCAATGGCACAGGCCTGATTAAAAGTGACAGGTCAGGACAGCCTTGAGCCCTTCGCATTGCCACTGCCCTGGAATTAAGTCACCAGGCACTGTGCAGCACACACACATGCACACAAACACACACACACATAGGGCCAGAGTTGCAGACAGTTCACAGACACAGAACCAACGTAACATACAACACATAGAGACAGGCTACACAATCAGAAAGGACAGTGACAACTACACAAGCATCTCTCGATGTGCCCTTAAGATGAATAGACATTCAATGACTATTTGTACACTATCTGTATGAGTGGTGGAACTCCTGACTGCTGTGTTTGTGGATATACTGGCTCACTGTCTTAATATTCACCATGCATGGATCTGTCCCACCCCATTGAATTAACAAGCGCAAACTTCTATGTGTGTGTCTACTGTTTATTGAAATAAACTGGGCAGCTGCCTTACTCTCACCTTGATGTCCTAATATTGATCAGAGAGGGCTCTTCTATGAAGAGAGGTGAGCCTTGTTTTTCATCAGGTGCCAAAATAAACAAACATCTTGTTTATGGCACAATGGGCCTTACAAAGGCAACATTTTGTCCTGCTTGTTTATATAAAAGATGTATTGGTGAAATAGCCTCTTTTACCTTGTAGAGTGAGACTATGCATTATTCGAGACAACATAGATCACATTCAAGTGGTCCCAATAACAAAACAAGCACCTTGTTTGTACAGTTTGGAGCAAATAGAACAGAGTGAATTGTGAGTTGGATTTAAAAATACATAAAATACATTATTATAATTAATATTCTTTTAAAATAATTGGGTTTCTGATTGTTGAAAGGTAACATTTATGGTTTAATTATATGTGGCATTTTTTTTCTTGTAGGATAAGTGCATTTTTAAAAGCCAGGGGAATTGGAAAAGCCAGGGGAATTGGAAAAGCCAGGGGAATTGGAAAAGCCAGGGGAATTGGAAAAGCCAGGGGAATTGCTCTTGCAGATTGTTAAGCATTTGATAGAAAGTACCTCAGGACTATAGTGAAGAATAAGCTTTATTGAGGTCATACATACAGTACAGCTACTGCAGGATTAGCCAAAGGACATACTAATGTAGTTACATCCAAGTAACATAGAAAACACAGGTTGGTGTTTAGCATCCACCACTGTACATTTCATCTATGTATATTATAGATTTTCCTTCATGATCAGCAGTCGATTATCTTGAATATGTGGTTAGAGATGAAGGATATAGAAGGATTTTGGAACTACTTTGGTAAAATGGACATGGTGTAGACAGAACACAGCATTGGGAGCAGTTACATACCGTATCTAACCTAAACCAAGGTTACATATTTCTAGAGACACGGATACTTTAATTTGGAAGAGTTTCACTGAGCCCCAGAGTTCCTGCAGTGGTTCGATCCCTGGGACAGGCAGTGGACACATACACACACACTGAATTGTGGTCTACATATATGCTTTGCCAGGGTACTCAGGCTGTGAGGCCAGCGGTGCTGTACACCAAGGTAGCTCTAGTTTACTTCCTCAAAGCCTTCCACAGTGCTGGCTGCAGCCAGGGTAAGCAATCAGCCTGCTCTGTCTGGAGAGAGCTCTGGACTGCCAAACCCCCAGACACCCCCGGTCTCTCAGAGATAGATTAAAATGTAAACCTCAGGAGAAGAACATGCTTAGCAAACCATGCATCCCTATAGCATTATGTTATAGGGAGAGGACATTGCACCAATCAATCAATCTATCAAGGAGCATGAGAAAAACTTCAAGAAAGCGTTTAATGTGTTTTTTTCAAGTCAACTGTATTTGGAAGCTTGGTAATGTCTTGTCTGAGATGTCATAAACGGTGAGAGACGCACAAAATCAGATCGCAATTGGAGTAATAGTCATGTTTTAGATTTGAATGTAGACAACTCATTTTTCACTGACTCATGTCAGTCAGTGGATGGATGGATCCATCTCGCTGCTCAAATGGGGGAGAGAAAATGTGAATGTACTTCCTGCTGTCTCTCCGTGAGCTGAGAAAGACCCCTTTGTCTGTTTCCCTCCTCTCTGTGTTGTGTTGTTCTGAAGAGGGAAAGCAGATTGGTGTGTTTCGTTAACAACCCAATCAGAGCTGTGGTGCTCTCTGTACTCCCTGTGCAATCTACTCCCTCTCCCTCTCCCTCTCCCTCTCCCTCTCCCTCTCCCTCTCCCTCTCCCTCTCCCTCTCCCTCTCTCTCTTTTGTTTTCTGTCTTTCTTCTCTCTATAGTTCTCTCTCTCTCTTTTATTGTCAAAGAGTCATGTCACTCTGAGATCTTGGGGACACACAGCCTGGCCACAAGGCAAAAGGTTTAAATATGTAACATGCGTGTGTTAACAGGGTGATACTCTCCCTAGGGAGAGTGAATGGGCAGAGGTAGCATGTTGACGTTAATGCATACACACACACACACTCTCTCTCACTCACACACACTCTAACACCCACTTACTGCAGGGCCATTATAACCTCTTTCTTACTGCAGGGCCATTATAACCTGTTCCTTACTGCAGGGCCATTATAACCTGTTCCTTACTGCAGGGCCATTATAACCTGTTCCTTACTGCAGGGCCATTATAACCTGTTCCTTACTGCAGGGCCATTATAACCTGTTCCTTACTGCAGGGCCATTATAACCTGTTCCTTACTGCAGGGCCATTATAACCTGTTCCTTACTGCAGGGCCATTATAACCTGTTCCTTACTGCAGGGCCATTATAACCTCTTTCTTACTGCAGGGCCATTATAACCTGTTCCTTACTGCAGGGCCATTATAACCTGTTCCTTACTGCAGGGCCATTATAACCTGTTCCTTACTGCAGGGCCATTATAACCTGTTCCTTACTGCAGGGCCATTATAACCTGTTCCTTACTGCAGGGCCATTATAACCTGTTCCTTACTGCAGGGCCATTATAACCTGTTCCTTACTGCAGGGCCATTATAACCTGTTCCTTACTGCAGGGCCATTATAACCTGTTCCTTACTGCAGGGCCATTATAACCTGTTCCTTACTGCAGGGCCATTATAACCTGTTCCTTACTGCAGGGCCATTATAACCTGTTCCTTACTGCAGGGCCATTATAACCTGTTCCTTACTGCAGGGCCATTATAACCTGTTCCTTACTGCAGGGCCATTATAACCTGTTCCTTACTGCAGGGCCATTATAACCTGTTCCTTACTGCAGGGCCATTATAACCTGTTCCTTACTGCAGGGCCATTATAACCTGTTCCTTACTGCAGGGCCATTATAACCTGTTCCTTACTGCAGGGCCATTATAACCTGTTCCTTACTGCAGGGCCATTATAACCTGTTCCTCTCCATAGAAGCATAGTTCAATGTGGATCCAGGTGGAGGGGAATAGTTAGTAGGCTAGTCAGTGTATTGCCTTTTCAAAGGCACATTTTGGTTGAAAGAGGTGAAATGAAAGGTTATGTAGATCCCCCATATTTTGTTTTCTCCCACAATCCCTCCACCCAACCTCTAAAGCTATCATATTATCCGCCGCTGTCTTCTCCGCCAAGTCAGCTCCTCTTACAGTTAATCAACTCGGCTAGACTGCCTTTTGAGCAGTGGGAAAGCCATATTGGAAAGCCATAACTGGGGGACTGGAGTGTGGGGCCCCTTGATGGGACTATTTCATTCCATTTAAAGAGAAACATTCAGCATTGCTAATGTACCTCAGGGGCTGCGGACGGGCATTATCTGTCACATTGGGCACAGGGCCTCCCTCCCTCTACCTCCCTCAATCTGGCTGGCAGCAGAAGCTACAGTTAGCACTCCTGATCCTGAGTCTATGACTACTGTCATTTAGCAGAGCCATGGACAGACATGGCAGACCCAGCCTCCCCTGTCTGAGAGAGAGAGGTGCTCCCCTCCCTCAACAAATCTCTAATGAAAAAGTCTGGCTACAGGTATATGGAGGTTCAGACATGTTTGTGTATTACTCTGAAACCCAAGTGAAGCAGGAACAGGAGACAATAGCCTGTCTCGGAAGACTGAAAGTTGCTGGCCACGCGCCATTACAGTTGGTGGCTGGAGAGACACGGCCCACAGCGCAGTCCCTTGAGCAAGGTATTTAAATGAGGCTGCTGCCACATCTGTGGGTCTGCGATGCGGGTAGGACGGGAGCGTGGGGGATCTTGTTTCAAGCCATGGAGCCTGAGGCAGGGATGATGAGCTTGTGGCGTCTGACTGTGTTCAGCTTGGCCAGTTCCTCTCTGACTTCCATCAGATTCTATGTTAGAGGAATTTAATTTGCATCACACGCCTCACTGGTCAACTCTCTCCGTTCTTATCAAAGCATTTTCGAAGCCATCACCCCTACTGACTAGACTACTCCCAGGCAGATTTGAAATGCAGCTCTGTATTTAGAGGTGAAAGATGGCGAACCCACCCGATTGCCTCATTATTTTGTTTCAACAGCAAAAAATCATTTTCAATTTCACTATTCCACACATGGCTGTATTTTGGGTGGCAGACTAGAGTAGCCAGAATGACTTAACCCTTTTAGAGACCCACTCCACTTCCCCCCAACACCCACTCCACAGGAGTCCAAGGTAACCTTCTTCTCCTCTGGCAGAGCTGCCTTTGACAGAGTACCAGCACCTCCTAACCTAATCGGACATGAAATGCTGTTAGGCTGTTAGCCGTCCAGGTCTGAGTTGATTGGGACTGTCGTCTCAGACTGTCACGGCGTGACGCGGGACATGTGACGACGAGCTGTCATCCCTGGCTCTGTCCCACTTGTGCTGGCCAGCACAGATGACCCCTTCGTCCTTGACGAGAGGAATATGTGTTGCTTCACCTTCTGCCACTGTGTCCCCCAATGACAATGATGGGAGTAGATTAGAAATGATCTCCATTGTACTTCCATTGTCCCCAGTGGCTGAACATCCTTCTCTCTTGATTTTGCTCCACTATTCATCCACCTTGGTTGGAGAGAGATGTAGCGGCAGTGTTCCACCTCCCTTTGATGGGATAGGAGGAACAGGGAAGGCTGTTTTACCAGAGCCGTTACAACAATACAGTCACCCTCCATTAGTGTCCTTCATGCCTTCATGGAGAGCCAATCAAGCAAGCAGGGTTCCTTGAGACGTGTGGAATCATACAGTACGTGGTGATGAGGTCATTTCTCCTCAGGTCATCAACATGGATGAACAGGTAGAGAGATGGCTTTTAGGCCTGGAAGAAGTCAGGTGGAGAACACAAAGCATACATACCTGTCTCTGGAATCGACTGTGAGGCACTGATTTCACGATACTGTATGTGAATATACTGTACTTGTCTCAGGACACATTGAGGTATGCTCTAGTCTATATATTTAATGCTATGTGTTTTTATTCATAAACAACATACAGGAGCTAGCCCTATAGGCTACATATCATAACATATATGGTTTGTTTGTGTCAAGAAACGTAGTGATAAAATTACATTTTGAAACGTAATTGAAACCATACTATTGTGCTGCTGGGTACACACAGAGCTAAAGCTGCTATGTGTGGTCAGAGCGCTGTGTGTCTCAGTAATGTGAAGGCATCTGTTGTCAGTCGGCTCCAAAAATGTAGGAGGGTTGTAGGAGGGTTGGATAGGATATGCAGAGTAGTGTTCTGCCTCTGCAGGGGGTGTGTTAATCGTGCTTATTGGCAGAGCAGCTCTCACCTCAATAAGGGAATTTCACTTGATGGAATACAAAACCCCCTTTTCAATTTGTTCCCTGGTCGTATTGTTGTTCACTCTTTCTTATTTCTCCGTCCACGTATTACCCTCTAGGCAACCTGGTAAACATGCTTGATTGATTTTAAGCTGTAATGGTAAATGATGCCCCGTTAAATGTTGTGTGTGGGCAGGCATAGTGAAGGGGACTCACAATGGTACAATATAATAGAATCTAGAAGAAGAGGTAATGGCAGCCTCCCTCCTCTCCAAACCATGTCATGAGTTAGTACTGTTGTTGAGGAAGTCTGTTTGCGGCCCTGGCTGATTGCAGGAGAAGCCCATTTCCCTGGTGATGGCTTTCTGTGAGGTCATATGGGCAGTGATGCATGGTGACCAGACAGAATAATCACCCAATTACTGCTCCATTGTGCAGCAGGACACACTGCTCTACAGAAGCCATGTCTACCACTGTGTTCCCCATTCAGCTGATGGAGAAAGACTACAGAGAGAAAAGTCCCTAGTGAATAAGCTGGACTAATTGCGAATAGTCATAGCTGGACAATCAAAGACACACATGACAAATGAGAGGCTTTAAACATTCAGAGATGATTTGACAGTTGACACGATATCATGACTGATGATAGTAGCAGCTGGTGAAAAGGCCCTTACAAAAAAAGACAGGTCAAATTTGCAGTTTCACATGTAAAATCATTTTTTTTTTGCATGTGAAAAAGCTGCTTTCGCATGTTGAGCTTAAATTTCATGTGAAACCATATTTTCACATGTATTAAAATTACAGTCTGCATGTTAACACCACCTGTGAGAAGAAAAACGTGTTCTCACCCTGACCTTAAGTGTTATTGCATGCCCCAATGCGGCCACACAGTCGTGGCTGAACAGGGAGCACAGAAAGGGACTGAGCATGCACCCTTGAGGGGAGCGTGTTGAGGGCCAGTGTGGCGGATGTGTTGTTGCCTACCCTCACCACCTGGGGGCGGCCCGTCAGGAAGTCTAGGATCCAGTTTCAAAGGGAGGTGTTCAGTCCCAGAATCCTTAGCTAATTGATGCGCTTGGAGGGCACTATGGTGTTGAACGCTGAGCTGTAGTCAATGAACAGCATTCTCACATAAGTGTTCTTTTTGTTCAGGTGGGAGAGGGCAGTGTGGAGTGTGATAGAGAATGCGTCATCTCTGGATCTATTGTTGCCATATGTGAATTAGAGTGGGTCCAGGGTTTCTGGGATGATGGTGTTGATGCGATCCATGACCAGCCTTTCAAATCAGTTCATGGCTACAGATGTGAGTGGCACGGTGCGGTAGTGAAAACGTTTTTTCACAGGTGTTTTTTCATGTGTTTTATGTAAATGGGGGGTTGTTGATTATATGAGTCGTGTGTGTGTGTGTGTCTTTGTGTGTGTTCCTCTTGGGTTTTAGAGAGTGATGAGCTGCAGAAAGCATTAGACATGTAATCAGTAAGGCTGTTCATCTCTTCATTTGAATTAAATCCTGAGGGGGAGCATGGAGCCATGGAACTCTCCCTGGGGGCCTGGAGTGCTACAGGCTCTCTCCTTCCCCACCCCTCTTCTGGACTCGGATCCCCGCTGCTAGCTTACTGCAGGGCCTCTCCTAGCCTAGTGCCCAAACATGAAAGGGGGTCTGATGCAATGAGAAAGGCCTTCCAAAGTAGATTACATTTCATATCGCTCTCTGTCCCTCCTTATCTATTCCATGGTGCAAACAATCTTTCGTATAGTTTCTTTTGCTTTACACCATTAAACTGACCACCTGTCCCATGTCTTTACCTCCCTCTGTCCACATCCTCTTCTCCTCTCTCCCACTGCCTCTCTGTGCCTTTCATTATGCCCCTGTTGAATATATTGCTACCAATTGTGCCAAAGGAGTTGGTTTGCTATAATATGAAAATCTGACCTCATAGGCAATAAACAGCTGACAAGAGGGTGGACCGACAGAGCTTGAAATTCTAATCTTCTTCCCAGACCCCTGTTGGTGTGTGGCGGTGGCCAGGGTCAGCTCTGTGGCTCTCTACCCTCATGGTGGTCAGGTAAATGGAAGAGACTGCAGAGGAGCCAGCCCCTCTCCCCTCTCCATCTCTCCCTCTCTCAGCATTGGATTTATTGATATTGACCTTTTTGCTGAAATTAAGCGTGTGGATCCCAAGGTAGCCAGAGCAAAGTTTAAACCAATTAAAGAGCACTTCACCGATCAGCCAGGCAAGGGGAGAGCTGTCTTCCAGGATGGCCTTATTCAAATTAAAATCATTTGTTCTGTATCAAAGCCTGCTCACAGGGAAAACAATCTAAATGATCTCATTAGCTCAGTCATATTTAAGAAAAAGGAAATAAAATATTATGACAGCAGCTAGAATATTCTATGAATTATATTAAGAATAATAATCTAAGAGTAGTAAATCATGTAACCTAGCGGTTGAGAGTGTTGGGCAAGTAACCGAAAGGTCACTGGTTGGTGAAACATCTGTCAATGTGCCCTTGAGCAAGGCACTTTACCTTAATTGCTCCTGTAAGTCGCACTCTGGATAAGAGCGTCTTCTAAATGACTAGAATGTAAATGTTATGTAAGCATCACAGATTCAGACAGTTAAGCTGATCATCTAGGCCCAGCTACGGTAGAGTACATCTAACCTGATGTACCACACACACATTAGACAGTCAAAGCAGCACTAAGGGGACCAGATGTGAGGATGGTGCCTTTAAAACACAGAGGTCTAATGCAAATGAAACAGGCCAGAGCCCATGTGTGAGTGAGGGCTGACAACCATGAAGGACACAGGTGTCTGTATCCAGTGCTGGAGAACACAGGGACTGTCATGTCAGTGAAAATGGGAACTAACAGAATTATTTGAGAAAGTGGATACTAGGCTCCCTGCCAGCAGGAAAGAGAGCGACCAGGCCCTGTTTTCGTCATGCACTTGGAGAATTATGCATTTCAAACAGGGAGCACTTTACACTGTGTTAGTCATTACCTGCCTCTCCTGTTCACACATGTTGCATTAAATTATCTGAGATGAAGGTACAACCTGTCAATTATCCACTACCATACATCTACTTAGATTGAGGAGAACACTCAGAAAATATCAAATCTGCATCGCTGATGAGATCATCAAAAAGCCCTTCAAATGTAAGATTCATAGAAAACAATCATAACAGTAGGATCAAGCAATTATGTACATATGGTTTGCAATTCAAGAACTGAAAATGAGCATGTGTAACACATCATGCCTTGTTGAAGACTTGTTTGCTGGTTTGGCTGTCTAGTATGTATGGTTGGTATAGGTGTAGGCCTATGTGTGGCCGGCTGGAAATACCACAGATCAGCGTAAGTGACTGGAACTGTAATGTTTATATGAGTATGTGCAACAAATCATGCCCTGTTGAGTTTCATTTTGATACAGACCTCATCTCAGTATACTTTTGCCAATGTGAACTTTATCATTCAAGCGGGGAAGCTCTGCCGCTCCCCAAGTGACGGATGGTTGTGTAGCCTTCTGCATGTGAACAGGCCTGTCAGTCTACCAGACACGCCGTACGCTTCGACACAGCACCGTACTGCATTTGGAATATAAAAGCTCCTTTAGTGGCAAAACACAGAGGAAGGGGAGTGGAACTGTGGCAGAGACTAAACTGTATTTTGTTTGTAAATGGAGGTCTGAGGTGGTGGTGTCTTCTCCAGGGCCACCAGGGGGGCTAACGGTGGGCTGCCCACCCCACTTTGGCTGCATGGGGGGCACAGCTCTGTAAACCTTGCACAAGTTGTCATCAGTAAACCATGGACAGACTGATATACTGTATGTGCATATTTAAACACGTTTGCATGAGTTTGACATTTTGTTCACTTTGTTGTTGTCATGATAAGATGACTTTTGGCTCTGGACCCGTGGATTCAACTGGAGCTAGTATTGGCTCTGGACCCGTGGAATCTACTGGAGCTAGTATTGGCTCTGGACCCGTGGAATCTACTGGAGCTAGTATTGGCTCTGGACCCGTGGAATCTACTGGAGCTAGTATTGGCTCTGGACCCGTGGAATCTACTGGAGCTAGTATTGGCTCTGGACCCGTGGAATCTACTGGAGCTAGTATTGGCTCTGGACCCGTGGAATCTACTGGAGCTAGTATTGGCTCTGGACCCGTGGAATCTACTGGAGCTAGTATTGGCTCTGGACCCGTGGAATCTACTGGAGCTAGTATTGTGCACGTCCTTCACTTTAGCTTTATTGTCTATCTGTGCTCTGAGGAAAGGTTACCATGGTGAAAAAATAGGGGTTGTTGGTACTTGAACCAAGATCAAGATGAACCATGATTTTTTGCTCTTATTGATCTTGGTTCAAGTACCAACAACCCCTATTTTTTTCACCATAGCTGCATTTAGAGAAGCCCACCATTAAATCACAGTATGTCAGGGATCAAACTGGTGCAATCTTTCATTTCTGTAAATAAGACATTTCTCAAATACGTCATACAATTACCATATTCAATAGAAATATTGTGTTGCTATTTGTTTCACTTTCAGTCTTATCTTCTATGTCACTGTTAAGGTTATTTAAAACCGTGAGATGGAGATGTTGTCAAGCTCCTGTTATAAAAATGTATCATCTCTGATTCTCTGCACTGGATGCTTAGTAGATACTCTGTATGCTCTCAGCAGAGAGCCCCTGACCTCCTATTGACAGATTTTACACTACGTGTCCCCTTGTGGATCAATTCACCTTCCACAGTAGAAAACTGAATGCCATCACGTCCCAGGGGCAGCCAGCAGCATACACTGCATGTCAAAACTCCTTTAGAGATGACAGGAGAAATGAGAATCAAATCGTCCTCCATGCTTTGAATAAATCTGCCCGCCAAGCATAATTCCAATCAGAAACATAATCGCCTAAATGTTTGTGTTCACCCATCGACTGTTAATCCATGCCTCTACCTGGCGCCTCAGTCTCCACTGGCATTTTTCATGTAGAAAGCCATGAATATGTAATGGCATTCTGACTCATGGGAGAGATTCAGGCCAGTGCCTCACAAAAGGTTTCCATTTGTTTTTACATGTAAATATGGCAGAGATAATAACACAGCAACAGCAAGATGTTTTTATTCCATCAGTGATTCACCGTTATAATGGCGCCTCTCAGCTCTCAGGCCATTTGTACTCCCACCATACTGTTTGTCATATATAATTGTAGCAACACTTTACTTAAAATACTCCCTATAACAAATCACAAATACTGCGTTCATGTGTAATATTAGCATTATGTTAAACATGGATGATACTAGTGGAATAAACATGTATCGTAAAGGTTGTTCGCCACTGACCTTGGAGACACAGAGAGATATCTTGGATTTCATAAAAAATATGTTTGAGGCGAGATCATCATAAAACCAGAGTGCATGTTGGAAAGTGAGAAAAGTGCTACCCCTCATTGGGAGAGGGCACTGAGTGTGTCGTAGGGGAGTCATCTCAACGGGATTGACTGAACGGGATCCTAATGGGCTTGTAGTGGTTATATATATCCGGGGCTTCATTTATAACCGTTATAAGGGTACATTTCACACTACATTTCTGTGCGTGCCTATGAACCAGCCTGCAGCCAGAACCTTGACCATCAGCACCTTCTGAAGTCTGGAAGGATGAGGCTATGTTATTGATCACCCCTGGTGGAACCATTTGGGGTTAAAATCCAAAAGGTTGCTTGATTGATTTAATTTTATTAGGATCTATTTTAGTCCTCATTTGGACTAATCTTCCAAGACTCCTTAAACATTAAAATACAATTTATAATACGATCACATTTTCACATGTAACACACTTTTAAAAACAGACATAATACACTGACATATTGACCAGATAAATACTTTAACAGTCTGAAAAGATAGATTGATTCCTTCATCTACCGTAGCCCTGCACAACCTTTCAATGTATTATATTTAAGTATTGTTTGAACGTATATATTGAAAGGTTTCTGGTTTGCTCAGATAAATTATTCAATTTCTTTATTGCTCTAAATCAAAATGTTCTTTTGCCTTTTTATCGTTTCTGTCTGTATAACACGTAGATGGTGGACAATGTATTCCTAGTATTTACTGACTGTTTGTCTCTTACCAGCTGAATACCGTTGTGAATGGAGTTTGGCCGTTTTAAATGGTGTACACTGTGAAATAAAATAAGCATGTTTTTGAGTGGCTATGTCTGAGGTTCTGTCTAACAGCTAAAACTATTAGAGGAAAGAGATGACTACACTGCACTCACCCACTACACAAAAGGACACAAGCTCCTGACTCTGACTGACTCGGACTGACTCTGACTGACTCGGACTGACTCTGACTGACTCGGACTGACTCAGACTGACTCGGACTGACTCGGACTGACTCTGACTGACTCGGACTGACTCTGACTGACTCGGACTGACTCGGCCACAGAATAAGACGGAACTTTTAGTTTCTTGTTATAGAACTCCTTTCAGACAATGTGCATTCATTATTAGAGTTCTTCAATGAAGGATCTTATCTTAGACCGTTTGTGTCTTGTGTCTAGGTGGGGTAAATGTTTGCTAGTTTGTTACTGCCATGTTTTTGCTTTAGCTGAAGTAGTAATGAATCCAAGCCAATCTTTCATTAAAGAGAATTAACAAGAAACAATCATCCTGTTCCTAGCCTACCTCTTCCAGGTAATACATTCAATGCAGTATTAGCTTCTGAGCTCTTGGAGTCCCATGCAGGAAAAAGCTAGACTACAATAGCTTGCTGTACAATTTTTTGTTGTTGTATTTCTCACACCATTAGACTATTCGAAGAGGGACACAAGCTCTTTTTTTACAGCAGCCAATAGAACGGGTAGTCTGAAAGAAAAAAAAACGAAATATCACATTTACATAAGTGTACAGACCCTTTACTTAGTACTTTGTTGAAGCACCTTTGGCAGAGATTACAGCCTTGCGTCTTGGGTATGACGCTATAAGCTTGGTACACCTGTATTTGGGGAGTTTCTCCCATTCTTCTCTGTAGATCCTCTCAAGCGCTGTCAGGTTGGATGGGGAGCGTCGCTGCACAGCTATTTTCAGGTCTCTCCTGAGATGTTAGATCGGGTTCAAGTCTGTGCACTGGCTTGGCCACTCGGAAACTTGTCCCAAAGCCACTCCTGCGTTGTCTTGGCTGTGTGCTTAGGGTCGTTGTGCTGTTGGAAGGTGAACCTTGGACCCAGTCTGAGATCCTAAACGCTCTGGAACAGGTTTTCATCTAGGATCTCTCTGTACTTTGCTCCGTTCAACTTTCCCTCGATCCTGACTAGTCTCCCAGTCCTTGTCACTGATAAACATCCCCACAGCATGATGCTGCCACCAACATGCTTCACCGTAGGGATTGTGCCAGGTTTCCACCAGACGTGAAGCTTGGCATTCAGGCCAATAGTTCAATCTCGGTTTAATCTGACCAGAGAATCTTGTTTCTCATTGTCTGAGTGTCCATTAGGTGCCTTTTGGCAAACTCTAAACGGGCTGTCATGTGCATTTTACTGAGGAGTGGCTTCCGCCTGGCCACTCTACCATAAAGGCCTGATTGGTGGTGTGATGCAGAGATGGTTGTCCTTCTGGAAGGTTCTCCCATCTCCACAGAGGAACTCTAGATCTCTGTCAGAGTGACCATAGGGTTCTTGATCCCCTCACTGACCAAGGCCCTTCTCCCCCGATTGCTCAGTTTGGCCAGACAGACAGCCAGAGTCTTGGTGGTTCCAAACTTCTTCCATTTAAGAATGATGGAGGCCACTGTGTTCTTGGGGACCTTCAATGGCGCATAAATGTGTTGGTACCCTTCTCCAGAGCTGTGCCTCGGCACAATCCTGTCTCGGAGCTCTACGGACAATTCCTTCTATTTCATGGCTTGGTTTTTGCTCTGACATGCACTGTCAACTTTGGGACCTTATATAGACAGGTGTGTGCCTTTCCAAATCATGCCCAATCAAATTAATTTACCACAGGTGGACTCCAATCATTCATCATCTTTGAAATGCAAGAGAAAGGCCATCATATTACTTAGGAGTCCAGAAGCAATTTAGATGTTGGCCACTAGATGGCAGCAGTGTATGTGCAAAGTTTTAGACATATCCAATGAACCATTGCATTAGTGTTCAAAATGTTGTATCAAGTCTGCCCAAATCTGCCTATTGGTTTATTGATACATTTTCAAGTACATAACTGTGCACTCTCCTCAAACAATAGCATGGTATTATTTCACTGTAATAGCTACTGTAAATTGGACAGTGCAGTTAGATTAACAAGAATTTCAGCTTTCTGTCCATATAAGATATGTCTATGTCCTGGGAAATATTCTTCTTACTTCTTGTTAATGTTGTATAACTCCGGAGCAGTGGAAAGGCGATCTCTGGAGTGATGAATCATGCTTCCCCATCTGGCAGTCTGACGGACAAATCTGGGTTTGGCGGATGCCAGGAGAACGCTACCTACCCCAATGCATAGTGCCAACTGTAAAGTTTGGTGGAGGAGGAATAATGGTGTGTGGCTGTTTCATGCATTCAATAACGAACCCTGTGATAAACATGGATTTACGGTCACAACAGGAAGTCCCCGCAGCAATGTTCCAACATCTAGTGGAAATCTTTCCTAGAAGAGTGGAGGGTGTTTTAGCAGCAAAGGGGGGACCAACTCCATATTAACTGCCCACGATTTTTGAATGAGCTGTTCGACAAGCAGGTGTCCACATACTTTTGGTCATGTGGTGTATGTATTGGATAATGTGTTCTGGGCTTGGCCTCTGTAAGGATTTATGTTCAGAGAGGTCTCTGGAAACCTTTATGTTTTCAGGTTTAGTGTCCAGAGACCTCTCTGGAATTCTCTGTTTCTTTTGGAATTGGTCCCCAATTAGAGGCAGCTGCGCCACATTGCCTCTAATTGGGGAGCCTATTTATTCCCACTTGTGTTTGTGGGTGTTCCTTTTCGTGCATGGCGAAAAGTAGTTATTTTTGCGTTTTGCAAAAATAAAAGGAATGTATTCTTACCACCGCTCTGGGCTTTGGGTCCTGGCTCATAGCGATGGTGACAGCCTCATAAAATCTATTTAATGTAGGGCTCATCACGCTCAGGTAGCATCAGGCTTGAATTTTTGATCAACGCTCTAATCAAATCCGGACATAGGCCTATCTATATACGTACTTTGTATACTTTTGAATCCGGTTTTGGTGGGAAATGCCAGGTTACACAAGAGAAAAGTGATTTATTCTTGGGATGGAACATTCGTAAAAAAAAAAGGAAAATATTCAACCCTTATCACTGCCAATCCTGAGAAGAGTTTCTCAGTAATCTGGATTGTGGTTGACATTGAAGAGGACTGTGGAGGGACCCTAGGTTCTATTTAATCATCTGGATTGTGGTTGACATTGAAGAGGGCTGTGGAGGGACCCTAGGTTCTCTTTAGATTATCTATCTATGACTTGTTCCCTACTTATAATATTAATGGTGACTTGGCCTGGCCTTGAGACAGACAGATTAACTTAACTCTGCAATGAACCTTGCAACGCAGTCAACGGCAGGGTTCTGTACACATCAATCCGTCTGCCTTGTCCACCGTTAAACCTACATCAATCCCAGGTGAGGGGAAAAGTAATTGAAGATGCCCTGATAATTGATGGGCCAGGTGGAGGAGGACAAGCACACTGTGATTGCCCTCCTGCCACGTTCTCTGCGATGTGCACTCTCACCCCTCTGGCTATGGCCATGTGCACTGGACTGGTGAGATCTACACCTGCTCAGTTCAGTAACTGTATATACAGAAACAATGGGAAATTGTGTTGGATGATAAAAACAATTTGTGTGTGTGTTTTTTTCCTTCCTTTCAGTCATTTTATCATCCTATGAGAGAATGTTGTCTGTGGCTAGTAATGCCATCTTCTCCTGCTATCTTTTATCTCTGAGTGCTTTGACACTGAGTTAAAATTCATGTTGTATAATGTGTTGTATCAAAAAAACAATCCCCCAAGCTTGTTCATTGATCAGTCTGAGCTGTGGTTACAAGCGAGAGCACAATTGCTCCGATTGTTTTTGTGTAATTCTGGCAGAAATTAGCGCTACTGTGAAGTTGCCTGTGTTCCACACTGTGCATTTCGTAACTTTTGAGGTGGTTCCATTGTTTAAGCATCAGTGTTCCGTCTCCCTGGGATTCTTCCATTCTGTTCCCCAGCTGTGTCTCTCCTCTGCTTCTCTGCTGTGGATCTCTCTGCATCAAGGCTGGCTCATCAGCCCCACCATGGGAGGGATGAGGGATGGAGGAGGGGTGGAGAGGATGGAGGGGATAGAGGAGTGATGGGGTGCTCCCCTCTTTCTCTCACCCACTGCTGTCCCACACATCCCATTGGAATATATTGTCAGGTCCATAATTATTGGCACCCTTGTTAAAGATGAGCAAATAATTGCTCAGTGAAATATATTTTATTTAACAAGTAATACATTTTTTTTGCCTTTGCAGGATAACACTGAGCCTATTTCTAAAATGTTTGATGAGGCTGTAGAACCCATTGGGAAGGATCTCAGAGCATTCCTCCATACAGAATCCTTCCAGATCCTTGATATTATTTGTCTGCTCTTATGGACTGCCCTCTTCAATTCAAACCACAGGTTTTCAATGGGGTCAAAGTCCGGAGACTGAGATGGCCAGCGCTAAATGTTAATTTTGTGGTCAACCAGGTTTTGGGCTAAAATTGTCTGGTACTTGGTATTGTGCATGATACCCTTTGGTGACCTTAACACGGGCCCCAGGACCAAGTATGAGGTATGAGGTACTTTTCTACATAATCTTCCACTAGTGTGCGTCATCTGACCATAGCGCCGGTTACAATCGAAGTGCCAATGGCGTTTATCAAATATAGCGTCTCAGATGGATTTTTGCCAACGCCAAGCTCTATTTTCATGTCATCATATGGCAAAAATCCATCTGAGACGCTTGCGATTCATGCATGATCTGCAGCTAGATGCTTCTCGTATTTGTTCCTCATCTTTATCAAGGAGCCCCAATAACTACAGTGGGGAGAACAAGTATTTGACTGCCGATTTTGCAGGTTTTCCTACTTACAAAGCATGTAGAGGTCTGTAATTTTTATCATAGGTAGACTTCGACTGTGAGAGACGGAATCTAAAACAAAAATCCAGAAAATCACATTGTATGATTTTTAAATAATTAATTTGCATTTTATTGCATGACATAAGTATTTGATCACCTACCAACCAGTAAGAATTCCGGCTCTCACAGACCTGTTAGTTTTTCTTTAAGAAGCCCTCCTGTTCTCCACTCATTACCTGTATTAACTGCACCTGTTTGAACTCGTTACATGTATAAAAGACACCTGTCCACACACTCAATCAAACAGACTCCAACCTCTCCACTATGGCCAAGACCAGAGAGCTGTGTAAGGACATCAGGGATAAAATTGTAGACCTGCACAAGGCTGGGATGGGCTACAGGACAATAGGCAAGCAGCTTGGTGAGAAGGCAACAACTGTTGGTGCAATTATTAGAAAATGGAAGAAGTTCAAGATGACGGTCAATCTCCCTCGGTCTGTGGCACCATGCAAGATCTCACCTCGTGGGGCATCAATGATCATGAGGAAGGTGAGGGATCAGCCCAGAACTACACGGCAGGACCTGGTCAATGACCTGAAGAGAGCTGGGACCACAGTCTCAAAGAAAACCATTAGTAACACACTACGCCGTCATGGATTAAAATCCTGCAGCGCACGCAAGGTCCCCCTGCTCAAGCCAGCGCATGTCCAGTCCCGTCTGAAGTTTGACAATGACCACCTGGATGATCCAGAGAAGGAATGGGAGAAGGTCATGTGGTCTGATGAGACAAAAATAGAGATTTTTGGTCTAAACTCCACTCGCCGTGTTTGGAGGAAGAAGAAGGATGAGTACAACCCCAAGAACACCATCCCAACCGTGAAGCATGGAGGTGGAAACATCATTCTTTGGGGATGCTTTTCTGCAAAGGGGACAGGACGACTGCACCGTATTGAGGGGAGGATGGATGGGGCCATGTATCGGGAGATCTTGGCCAACACCCTCCTTCCCTCAGTAAGAGCATTGAAGATGGGTCGTGGCTGGGTCTCCCAGCATGACAACGACCCGAAACACACAGCCAGGGCAACTAAGGAGTGGCTCCGTAAGAAGCATCTCAAGGTCCTGGAGTGGCCTAGCCAGTCTCCAGACCTGAACCCAATAGAAAATCTTTGGAGGGAGCTGAAAGTCCGTATTGCCCAGTGACAGCCCCGAAACCTGAAGGATCTGGAGAAGGTCTGTATGGAGGAGTGGGCCAAAATCCCTGCTGCAGTGTGTGCAAACCTGGTCAAGAACTACAGGAAATGTATGATCTCTGTAATTGCAAACAAAGGTTTCTGTACCAAATATTAAGTTCTGCTTTTCTGATGTATCAAATACTTATGTCATGTAATAAAATGCAAATGAATTACTTAAAAATCATACATTGTGATTTTCTGGATTTTTGTTTTAGATTCCGTCACTCACAATTTGATTATAGTCTGGATTAACTCGTTTCATCCTCACTACTTGTGAGAGCTTCAACACCTCAACATCAGTTCCTTATATACATTCAATCCCATATTTTCTCCATCTCCTAAATGAGATCAAAGATATCGTTTCATACATTCAATAACAAACCCTGTGATAAACATGGAATTGCGGTCGCAACAGCATCAAGCATCATTGAATGTAAGTGTGAAATGCATGTGATCTTCCACGTCTCTGTAAGAGCCACTAACTCCTCATGTTGTTCTGTTGGTGCCATGGATTTGGTCTTGTAGTCATCATGGTTTATTTTTGGTCTGCCTCAAAACCATCCAGTAGCTGCAACTCATGATTCATACACTGATTGGCTATTGTTGATGATGAGAACATTGGCCATCTCTGTAAGAGCCACTACCTCCTCGTCTGGAGAAGGTTCTGTAGAACTCAGGATCTAGAACTGGAGCTCTTGCTACAGGTTCATACGATTGTCTGATAGTCCTGAAAGGTGTCTCAAATGGAATAAGAGAACACTATTCAGCCCGTGGACTGCTCAACCCCTGTCCACATACAGTAACAAGCGCTGTGTTTGTAGCCAGGGCTTTACAGTTTGTTTTGGAGTATGACGTGGCGTTGCTTTAACTAGTTGCTTGTAGTAGACAAGAGCCAATGAATTATTAATCCTGTGGCCTCATTTGGGACTTGTAAGTAATGGTTTGTAAGTACCGAGAGCCAAACTGCAGCAGTATCTGGCTTTAAAAAACAAAAACAGTGCTGTGAAAACATGCTGTTTGAATGCACCGGGGTGCGCATATGTGTGTTTTGAAGCGTGGTCTCTGGACAAACGAGGGTACAAACATTTGTTTTTACATATTCATTTGGCGTCTTTAATGCTCCATTTCCATAAAGCCGTCTTTTTTCAGTTTTTACTAGCAGCAGTCACAGCGGGCGTGATGGGGGGTTGGATGGTTGGATGGAGAGAGGATCACCAGGCATTCGCTGTCCTCATTTGCTGGAGTCCTCTGCTCTACCCTGAATCCCAGCTCGGCTCCAGCCTTGATTATATTCCTGACCTGGTGTCCAAAGCTTGAGGGAGAACTGAGGCGACAACCTGGGCTGACCTGCTCTCCTCACCTGGGTGCCTGTCTCTCTGCACAGCTGGTGTTTACTCTGCTGCAAACCCTGGGGGGCACACACACACACACACACACACACACACACACACACACACACACACACACACACGCTTCAGCATAATAATGTGCTCCTCAGACACACACACACACACACACACACACACATGACATAGTTAGCATACTGCATAGTTAGCATACTACATAGTGTTTTATGTGTGTGTTTGTGTGTGTTTGTGTGTGTTGTGTGTGTGTGTGTGTGTGTGTGTGTGTGTGTGTGTGTGTGTGTGTGTGTGTGTGTGTGTGTGTGTGTGTGTGTGTGTTGTTTCAATTGAGTGAATGTTTACCATGTTGTGTGCAAGCATCCTTTAGTGGTCCCCATCCATACATACCTAGTCCTTTAGTGGTTAATACATACATACATACATACATACATACATACATACATACATACATACATACATACATACATACATACATACATACATACATACATACATACATACATACATACATACATACATACATACATACATACATACATACATACATACATACATACATACATACATACATTTATACATACATACATACATACATACATACATACATACATACATACATACATACATACATACATACATACATACATACATACATACATAAATACATACATACATACATACATACATACATTTATACATACATACATACATACATACATACATACATACATACATACATACATACATACATACATACATACATACATACATACATACATACATACATACATACATACATACATACATACATGTCATCGGCACAACCAAATAGAAGTGCATAGTCAGCTTTTTCTCTACTTTAAAAAAAATGTAAATGCGTCTCAGTTTTGAATGCCAAACATTCTAGTGGAGTGATGAGAATGTCTGACTGTCTGACTAGTCAGCAAAGGTCTTGATGGACTTTGAAAAGGAGTGGCAACAGTACAATGAGATTAAAGACAGAGGGATGTACTCTGTTGTTTCTCTGAGATATTAATAAAATAAATGTGTGTTCTGTGACATGTTTTCTTGTTTTCCCAAAGCCATCATAATGATTAACATTTTAAATCCACTCAGTTATTGAATGCATTAAACATTTATACAGTATAAATAAGACAAAGCACATATAATACACCCATATGGACTTATTTACAGTATGTTCAGATCTTTTCTGCAATTCAGTGTCATATAATTGCACTGTTAGCATGACTACATTAACATTCCATATGACGTGTTTTTATTTCAGTAGTGTAGAGACGGCCTAAAAACTAAAAAAAAGCGCAAAAGCAGGCACACATTGAAAATCTCTCTCTCTCTCTCTCTCTCTCTCTCTCTCTCTCTCTCTCTCTCTCTCTCTCTCTCTCTCTCTCTCTCTCTCTCATGCCAATATGGACCCATTAATAGGGCCATGTGACCCCTGGGCTGAAGTTGGGGTGGCTTAAGAACTAACTAACTATATTAATGATTGACAGCTCCCAGCAGCCCCATCAGTGGGCCCTGTACCATCCCCACGTAGCACAGCACAGCATACTCTCTGAGTGGCCCTGGCTCTCTTAAAAAATAGGACAATTTAAACAAAATGGAGGAGAAAATCTATTGAGCAAGACTCAATTTTTCCCCATGTAGCAATTTATTTCTCCCATTTGCAAACTTGAGTAATGTTTTTTCAAGGGGGAATATTGATTTCGTATTTATTAAACAATGGGAAATAATGAGACGATGCACACAGGGGGAACAGGAACAATCTTGTTAAGGGGATGAGTCGATGCTTAGCTCGTTGTGTGCTGTTGGGCCGTGCAGGAAGGGAGAGGTAGTAGGTGGTCTTGTTGTTGTTGTAACTATCTCTCAGTATCCTCAGACTGCCAGCCAGGACTGTGCTGCTGAACCAGATTCCTGTGGCATCCCTGGGATCAGTGTGCTGTCATGGTGGAGGAGGCGGGGGGGGGGATATTGGGAGCGAGTGCTTTCGTTTTGGATGTTATGTTGAAACAGAGCAGGCTGCATTGCCTCAGGTAACACAGCATTAATTTGCATTAGCATTTCCTTACAACATGATGGGAAACAGGGCAACTGGGGAGACGCAAACCCCCCTAGCATGGCAAAATTAGCTGGATAGAGGGCAGGGAGAGTGGATGATATGCTGTAAGAGGGGATATTATACTTTACTATGCTTGAAGCATTCTCTTCAAAGCTAAAACAATTCGCAACGTATCTAGGTATTGTGTGTATTCATTGATTTCTACCGGGAATCTTTGTCTGAGAACCATCAGAGCATCGTTTTCGTTTCATTCTTCCTTGCATGAAGATCAGAACATGTCATTTCATGTCTTCTCCCATTTGCGCACCAGCACACTGATGGCCTAACATGCGTTACATTAGATCCTGTAGTACAACGCCAGTCTCAAGATTAGAGGTTTAATCTACACTGCTTCCTGCATTGTATCTGGAAGACTTTGTTGGTGTGTTAGCTGAAATAATGAGTTCGCTCTAGTCTGCTTTATGGAAACTATGATTACTTTATGAATATCATGGGTTTTGAGAACTCCATATATTTCTATATAAGATATTATATGTAGAAGTATGCAACAGATATGATGTAATTGAACTAGAACTCTGAAGACATTTTCATCAAGCTGTATCCTTCACATGGTGAACAATGTCAGACCTGATATCTACAAAACGCAGCCTGTAGTGGAAATGCTCAACGTTCCCTACAGCAGTAAACCATTTAAATCCATTGCTGTGACTCCTTACATACCTCTCTTACGCTTCCCTTTTCCTTAGTGGCTTTTTGAGTGACTTTGTTTGAGAATCTGCTTCATGTCAAGCCATGCAACACGGAACATTTCTAAAGCACTTTAGATGCAAAGCGCTTCTAACACCTTTCGGTGCGGGAGTGGGGGGGGGGGGATTGTGATGGAGTCTGTCCTCTTCCCCAGGGATAGTAAATCCATGCAGAGCAGGCATGTTTGGAGCACCCCTGAATCTGTAATATGTAACATGTTTTATCTTCTGTCTGTTCATTTCACTTCTTTGGAGGGAACTTGTTTGTGTGAACACTTGACAAGGTAAACAGTTAGTATATTGTCAAGTACTTGCAGGCAATTAAATCACCCTTTCTTCAGAGTGCTGTGTGATAGAACTATTGTGTTTACAATCATTGAGGAACCACATGTCCTGAACATGTTCTTTCGTCTCTCTGGCACACAATGTGTTGCGTTGTCAGTGCGATATATCTTGGCTCATAACTCAGTCAAATGTTCAAATGTGTTCTGTGTTGTGAAGACCTTAAATCTCCTCTGCTCCTCTTTGCATAATACTCAATTATTACTCAGTCATTCCCCCTTGATTTCCACTTTAAACACTCATCCTTCTTCACCTTGCCGGCGCAGTAGTGTTTCCGTAAGAAAATGGGTCTATAAAGTGTTACTGTTTTTGAGTCGTGAGATGCTCCACTCAGCAGTATCTAATTCACTCGTCAGATTATTCGGATGCTACAGATGTTTTCGTGAGAAGGCCAATTTTCGGGAAACACCGCTGTAGCTCGGCCACCTTCCACTGCAGATGCGGAAGGCCGACATAGGCGGATGCGGTGGATTGAGACGCAGCCCGTGCAAAAAAATATATCTCTAACTTGAACTGACGGATTTTGATGTGTATTTTTTTTATTATGTAATTTAGATTGACGCATGGGTGTGTCAATAGACTCTTTTTGAAGAGTGATATCACCACTCCCATGTCCAAAACCCCTCCAAAGAAGTAATTAGCCTGAAACTTCACCACTACCTCAGTATCTCATCAAATAACCTTTTCAAAGTGGGTGAGGTCTTAATTGGGAAGTGCCTGTGGTAGTAAGATGTCCTGACCCAGTGCTGTCAACCTCACCAGTGATGTTCCAGGCCAGCGGGCTCTCCTCCCTCTCCTCCTCTCTGCATCTCTTCTTAATGAAATCCTCTGTAAATCCACTGCTGCCCATCCTCTACTCTCCTCAGCCACACCGGATGTGTCAGAGCCAATACATAGGGCCACACTGGAAAATCTCTCCCATTTTTTGGGGGACTTTTCTTATCGCCTCTCTGGGGTCCTCGAACTCTGTAATGTGCAGAGTGTGATAGGGGGGCTGAAAGAGTTTTAAAGTAATTAGCTCTAATTAGCACAAGACTGATTTCCCTGCAACGCTACCGCTAACACACTTTGCATTTATGCACACATGCTGTTGGCAAACAGTAGCACTCCCAGCATAATGCACACTCACGTAAATGTATAATTGCTTCCTATTACCAAGGGCCATCACACAGAGATAGTGTGTGATGTATATTTAAGATCTAAATGCATAACCGTCTAATATTGATTTGTACTTTGTACAGCCTGTGACCTCTAATCAGTATAATCCTTGGCTATAGCTCAATCCTCTGTAGATACACTGCATGCATTTCCTTTTATGAATAGAATTGACAAGCATGAAATGGAGGGAAAAGTCCAAGGGCAGATCGATCAGTCCTGCATGCACAAACCAGCTCTTCTATCATCTGGCCTTTAAATGATTCATAACTAAACTAATTCGTTATAGGGCCGGCAGCAGCAGCATCCTTGAATGTTCTGGAGCCTGAGGATTAGCTGGGGAGGCCATCATCTACAATGTGAGCAGAATGAGAAGACTTTGAGTAGACTGATAAGAGGACCTGGCCCCTACACTAAACAGCTCCATTTGAACCCCTCTGTTATTAAAGGAGGAACTGTGGTGCATTGGTTGGTTTCAATAGTACACATTCAATAGAGAGCTGAAGTAAAGGAGTGTCATCTGGTGCGTCGGTCTCAATGAATGAGATTCAACAGTAAGTTTGAAGCGATAATATTTAATTGAAAAATAACAAAGCAGGCACCCCGTCTCTGTTTTAGTAAAAAGCTGAGGGTTGGGCCTGGAGAAATGTAGCCACTCTTAAATTCATAGACAGCGCTATGGATGCAAGGACAGACCATGATATCAAAACTATAGTTTTAACCTTTAACCATGTTTAACCACTGGGCCTTTAACCATGTTTTGAGGCTAATCAGGGTTTAACCATGTTATGATGCTAATCAGTGTTTAACCATGTTATGATGCTAATCAGGAGTAGAGTAGGACAGTTGAACTAAGCTTATCAGGCATTTACAGTATAAGTTATATTCCCCCTTTGCCCTCTGAACAGCCTTGATTTGTCGGGATATGGACTCAACAAGGTGTCGAAAGCGACCCACAGGGATGCTGACCCATGTTTACTCCAACGTGTCCCATAGTTGGGTCAGGTTGGCTGGATGTCCTTTGGGTGGTGGACCATTCTTGATACACACGGGAAACTGTTGAGTTTGAAAAACCCAGCAGCGTTGCAGTTCTTGACACAAACTGGTGCACCTGGCACTTACTACCAAACCCAGTTCAAAAGGCACTTAAATCTTTTGTCTTGCCCATTCACCCTCTGAATGGCACAGATACACAATCCACGTAAATTATTATTTAAAGAAAAATAAAATATCTAGAATGTGCTGGTAGTAAGGGGTTAGTAATGAAAAGCCGTGCTCACAGGGGTGGGGCTAAAGTCACCTTTATTCAGTACACTTGAATTCCGATTCTGACTCAGTTGAGCTCTCTTGCCTATCTATGATTAAAACAGCCTCAACATTTAATTGTTTCTTCAGGCAGGCTGTGACCCCAGGCTGACCTTAAGAGGAGATATACTCTTCCAACGCAAGGCTCAAATAGCCATGATTAATATGGATGGTTCCTCAACCCAGGTACCACTGATTGGTATGTAAACAATACAGAATCAATATTTAATCTGACTTGCACTAAGGCATCACAATTCCTCGTCCTCACGTCCTAAATCCATGACTGACTCGAAGCAAGTATGCATGCAAATTAGTTTGGACAAGATTTGTTTTGTTTTCATGTATGAGTAATTGCTCTGATCAAGACACCCAAATGCTCCCAGAATGGATCAGACACCAGAATGGATCAGACACCAGAATGGATCAGACACCAGAATGCATCAGACACCAGTACCGTTGGATTAATCTGTACATACACAGTACAATCCATTTCATAAACATCTCAAAACCTCAGTAAATCGGTCAACAGCATGGGATGTCAATACAGACCTGTGCTGTTCCTGGTCCATCAGAAGGCTGCTCGTTTTCCATCTGTAACAGAAAAGCAATCAAAGCCCAACCTTCCCCTCGAATTCTGTAGCAGCGGTAGCACAATGTCTTCTCCTGCCCCCACTTCACTGTCTGTTGTGCCTTTCAACCCAGTCTCTTGGAGAGTCAGAGCGGATTCTCTTTCTTCTGACGATCCATCGGCCTCTCTGTTTGATCTGTGTAATTCTGCTAATAAGGCCGTGTCCCTGGCAGGCATCTGGCACACACACCAAAGGCAACAGCACTGAGATGTGCCCCCATATTTCACTCCACGCCACCCCATCATCTAACCAGCACTATAGCGCAAGCAGCAACTAGGTTCCAGCCAAGGTGGAGGATCTAGTGTTAATTCATAATTTTTAAATGTAATTTTATAAGCTTGTTTTAATGGCCTGATTTTAGGTCAGCTCAATAGTAGCTACAGATGGAGGAGATATACTGTTTCCATTTCGTTTTTTCCATTGTTTTGTGTGCATTTACATTACAAGCATTGATCTTGTCTTGCCTACGTGAGAAATTAAGATGTAGGCGATTTTGTTACGCTTGATAAATTAGTACTGAAATATTGAGGTGTGATGCCTGATTTTCATTCCATTGAAATTCACAATCTTCCCATCTCTCCACGTCCCATTTTATCATAGGTGGTGTCCAATTTTGTTAGAATGTCAGAATCTTGGCATACATCAGATGAGAAAAGCCCAAGTTATTTGTCTTGTCGAGTATGGAATATGATTATCCTCCAGATTTCCTTTTAGAGTGGATGGTAGACTGAGGGCTGGTGGAGGATCTGATGAGTCAGCTGCTGTGTTTGAAGCAGATGTAAACCTATCACAAATGCTGATCTTTGATTTCCCCCAGATCAGTGGGGCTCCAGCTGAGAGACCCGGAGAGACGGGTCTCTGAGAGACACAAGGAGCTGGCTGGCTCCCCCCGTCTCTAAGGCATCCGATTAAAAACGGAAATCAGACACCGCCGTTCATCCTGCTGTCTTTGAAAACGCTGCAACGAACAATGATCGCAGTTGATTCCAAAAAGATGATGATTTTCCACCAACTTTTTGTTTTATCATCCAAGTTCCCATAAAGCGTGTTCTGTGTACCTGTGTAAACCCCGGGATCCCTTGATCTGCCAGAGAGATAAAGAGCACATCAGACCTGAAGGAGGGAGAAGCATTATGATGCTTCACACTCAAATTCAAAAGTGAGCAATTACGGCATAGGTTGGTAGAAATCCCCATCGACTGAGGACGAGGGGTCACCATTATGTAGTCGTGGTTCAAATGTATGTTGAATAGCAATCAACTACATTCATCAATCTGACTCCATTATTATGTGGATAAATGCACCAGGCCCTCTGTGTCTCTGGAGGACCTAGTCAAGGGAAGCGAGCCTTGTATCACCTCTCAGTATAATGAACATGTCTTTCTTGCACCGTTATGCAATTATTAAGAGACTACATACAAATAGCTAGTCCTGGTGACCAATTTTCTAGCATTATTATATTCAGTCAAGTATATAATAGATGTCAAGGTGGAACCATGTGTAGTGTAAATAACATTTACCAATAGACCTACTAAATGATGAACGTATAGTCAATCAAATAATTAGTCTGTAAAACAAGGAAGGCATTTACTCAATTATACTAATAGAAGTAATTAGACACAAAATAATCAACACTCAAACAATTAGAGTGTGCATGAAATACACGATACATTACAGAATACACTGAGTAAATGAATACCAACTAAATAAGTCTTAATGTGGTTACACGTGTCTTCAGTTCAGAATAACACGTGTCTTCAGATCAGTATAACACGTGTCTTCAGTTCAGTATAACACGTGTCTTCAGTTCAGAATAACACGTGTCTTCAGTTCAGAATAACTTGTCTTCAGTTCAGTATAACACGTGTCTTCAGTTCAGAATAACTTGTCTTCAGTTCAGTATAACACGTGTCTTCAGTTCAGAATAACACGTGTCTTCAGTTCAGAATAACACGTCTCTTCAGTACATAATAACTTGTCTTCAGTTCAGTACAACACGTGTCTTCAAAATTAGAATAACACGTGTCTTCAGTTCAGAATAACACGTGTATTCAGTTCAGAATAAAACATCTTCAGTTCAGTATAACACATGTCTTCAGTTCAGAATAAAGTGTCTTCAGTTCAGTACTGTACGTGTCTTCAGTTCAGTATAACATGTGTCTTCAGTTCAGAAGAACACGTGTCTTCAGTTCCGAATAACACGTCTTCAGTTCAAAATAACTTGTCTTCAGTTCAGAATAACTTGTCTTCAGTTCAGTACAACACTTGTCTTCAGTTCAGAATAACTTGTCTTCATTTCAGTATATCACGTGTCTTCAGTTCATAATAACTTGTCTTCAGTTCAGAATAACTTGTCTTCAGTTCAGTATAACACTTGTCTTCAGTTCAGAATAACTTGTCTTCATTTCAGTATATCACGTGTCTTCAGTTCATAATAACTTGTCTTCAGTTCAGAATAACTTGTCTTCAGTTCAGTATAACACGTGTCTTCAGTTCAGAATAACTTGTCTTCATTTCAGTATATCACGTGTCTTCAGTTCAGTATAACACGTGTCTTCAGTTCAGAATAACTTGTCTTCAGTTCAGTATAACACGTGTCTTCAGTTCCGAATAACACGTCTCTTCAGTACATAATAACTTGTCTTCAGTTCAGTACAACACGTGTCTTCAGTTCCGAATAACACGTCTCTTCAGTACATAATAACTTGTCTTCAGTTCAGTACAACACGTGTCTTCAAATTTAGAATAACACGTATCTTCAGTTCAGAATAACACGTGTCTTTAGTTCAGAACAACACGTTTCTTCAGTTAAGTATAACACGTGTGTTCAGTTCAGTATAACATATGTCTTCAGTTCAGAAAAACAAGTGTCTTCAGTTCAGTACAACAAGTGTCTTCAGTTCAAAATAACATGTGTCTTCAGTTCAGTATACAATGTGTCTTCAGTTCAGAATAACACGTGTATTCAGTTCAGAATAACACGTGTCTTCAGCTCAGAATAAAACGTCTTCAGTTCAGTATAACACGTCTTCAGTTCAGAATAAAGTGTCTTCAGTTCAGTACTGTACGTGTCTTCAGTTCAGAATAACACGTGCCTTCAGTTCAAAATAACATGTGTCTTCAGTTCAGAATAACACGTGTCTTCAGTTCAGAATAACACGTCTTCAGTTCAGAATAACACGTGTCTTCAGTTCAGTATAACACGTGTCTTCAGTTCAGAATAACACGTGTCTTCAGTTCAGAATAACACGTGTCTTCAGTTCAGAATAACACGTGTCTTCAGTTCAGAATAACACGTCTTCAGTTCAGAATAACACGTGTCTTCAGTTCAGAATAACACGTGTCTTCAGTTCAGAATAACACGTGTCTTCAGTTCAGAATAACACGTCTTCAGTTCAGAATAACACGTGTCTTCAGTTCAGACTAACACGTGTCTTCAGTTCAGAATAACACGTGTCTTCAGTTCAGAATAACACGTCTTCAGTTCAGAATAACACGTGTCTTCAGTTCAGTATAACACGTGTCTTCAGTTCAGAATAACACGTGTCTTCAGTTCAGTATAACACGTGTCTTCAGTTCAGTATAACACGTGTCTTCAGTTTGAATCATCTTTAATTTGAAAACTATGCCTGATACTTACTGGTTGTCAAAGCGAATGCAAACCACATTCAAGCTCAAACTCACACCCAACCTGAATTAACACTTCTTTACACAGTAGATGCCCAGATTCTAATCTAATCAACTGAATGTAAATAATAGACCTATCCACCATCCGTCGAACAGAATAACACCGTTTCCCTGTAACAATAAATCCATAGCCCTTACAGTTTAATGAAACATATCCATAACTCTTTATAAACTCTTTATAAACACGACAATGTAATTCACAGTAACATTCATATTGTTTTCATCAGTCTTCACACCTCTCCCAGGACTTCAGTGGGAACGTCTTGTCCCTGGAGATTGCCACGGTGAAGGTGTGGCTGTCTCCTATGAGATGCATATATACATCCATCCATCCAAACGATGTCATGAATTGTGATCGAATCATCAAGCTGGGCCTCGGCGCCAGCAAGTCTCTAGACACAAGTATCCCCTTCTCTCGTTTTCCCACAACAATGGCACCATAGTTCACAGTATTCACAGACAGCCTTGCTGTGTGTCTGCACCTCGTCTGAATACGCCAACTGCAATCTGCTCAGACAGACGCTCATACAAAAAGACACCACAGTGTCCCTTGCAGTCAGGAAACAGCATATGCCAAAGACTGCAAATGTTAGGGGAAGGATTTTGTCATTGTTTACACACTTGGTAATGATATGATAATATCACCATTGTTTGCTCACTGGGGCAGTAAATATACCAAGAGGTCGGGTCATTGAGAGATATGAGAGATAAACATTCCCTTTATAAGGATGAGGGGGAGGATCCATGGCTGCACCATGCCCTGCTGAGTGCCATGCCCTGGAGCTGGCACAGATGGCCTGGAACACACCCACCTACCCTCAATACCTCCCCAGTCAGCCTGGATCTGGAACATCCTGAGGCTCCAGCCCTACGGCCCACAGGGTGGCAGGTCAATGGCATAACATGGTGCCCACACTACCACCATCTAAATCAACCACAATCCCAATGGATACTGGTTTGATTACGTGGTGTTAGGCCGATATAATACTCCATTATGTGAGTTGTGATGTTATTTTTTTCATTTAGATCAGGAAGTGTTAATTCCCATACTGTGAGGAGTTAAACTGAGTCACTTCAAAGTCCTGGTGTTCACAGGTATGACAAAGCAAACTGAAATCAAAGACGATTTAGCGACAAAGCAATTATTAACACAGTAGCTGTTTCATTAAAACTTCTACCCAGACAAACATCCACACAAACTTGTCCAGAAGTTTTAATTAATTAAGTCATTCATTTGTTTAATCAGACATGACACTGTGGTCTATATTTACATATTTACTCAACTGAGAGAACATTATGTCAGAGCCCTCAGCAAATGTCATGAAATGCACAAAAATGTACATCACAATGCTGGAACGCAAAAACCAGAGGGAGGAGAAAGGGAGGAGAAAGGGAGGAGAAAGGGAGGAGAAAGAGAAGAGAAAGGGAGGAGAATGGGAGGAGAAAAGGAGGGGAAAGAGAAGAGAAAGGGAGGAGAATGGGAGGAGAAAGGGAGGAGAAAAGGAGGGGAAAGAGAAGAGAAAGGGAGGAGAATGGGAGGAGAAAGGGAGGAGAAAAGGAGGGGAAAGAGAAGAGAAAGGGAGGAGAAAGGGAGGAGAAAGGGAGGAGAAAAGGAGGGGAAAGAGAAGAGAAAGGGAGGAGAATGGGAGGAGAAAGGGAGGAGAAAAGGAGGGGAAAGAGAAGAGAAAGGGAGGAGAAAGGGAGGAGAAAGGGAGGGGAAAGAGAAGAGAAAGGGAGGAGAAAGGGAGGAGAAAGGGAGGAGAAAGAGAGGAGAAAGGGAGGGGAAAGGGAGGAGAAGGGGAGGATAAAGGGAGGAGAAAGGGAGGAGAAAGGGAGGAGAAAGAGAGGAGAAAGGGAGGGGAAAGGGAGGAGAAAGGGAGGAGAAGGGGAGGAGAAAGGGAGGAGAAAGGGAGGAGAAAGGGAGGGGAAAGGGAGGGTCGGATGAACACTTTAATAATGTTTACATACTGCTTTACTCATCTCATATGTATATACTGTGTTCTATTCTACTGTAATCTAGTCAATGCCACTCTGACATTGCTCGTCCTAATATTAATATATTTCTTAATTCCAATCTTTTACTTTTAGATTTGTGTGTATTGTTGTGTATTGTTAGATACTACTGCAATGTTGGAGCTAGAAACACAAGCATTTCGCTACACCCACAACAGCATCTGCTAAATTGCTAACTTGATAAATTGGGCTCCCGGGTGGCACAAGAGGCGTCATTACAGTCCCTGGTTGTATCACAGGGTGATTGGCCCAGCGTCGTCTGGGTTTGGCCGGGGTAGGCCATCATTGTAAATAGGAATTTGTTCTTAACTGACTTGCCTAGTTAAATGAAGGTTAAAATAATACAAATACATATATACAGAGTATGTGACCAATACAATTTGATTTGAGAATGGTTAATTTGTTATCCAGAGTCCTTACTGCAAGTGTCTCAGGTGCCATCGAGTTTGTTTGGTGTAGAATTCGCTGAGGCGTGTCTTCATAGAGAGAGAGCAGAGGCTGTTGTAACTCTGGAAACTGATGGGTCTCTGAGAAGTTGAAAGAGTACAGGATGGATGTGGGATCATTTTATCTGGGGCTCAATTTATCTCTTAGGATGAAATACGTAGTCACTTCCAACACACCTTTAATATCTTCATATGAAAACTAATGTAACATCAAATAACAGTCTTCCTTGAGTGACCTCGGTGTGTATATAAAAAACCCTGTGAACTGATGAGATTCAGGATAAGGAAGAACAAAAGAAGTCTGAGCTATAGAGATGGTCCAGACTTGTTAGAGCTATAGTTTTCTTACAGGGTACACTTAGAAATGTCCTGCTTTGGCATCTTGCTATGCCCTTGGAACTTGGAATGTGTTGATAATGTGTGCTCGAAAATGGACACACATTTACATTGTATTGTATTGTATTATGAGCCAATTTAATTAATTTTATCATACTCTAAGATGGTTGTTCTGGTTGATGTGGGAGGCATGATTCCCTTGTTGGTGTGATCTCACTTCCTACAAAAACAGGGAGTGCTCGTTTGCCACTTTGCTTCAGCATCATTGCGGTAATCTTTCCACTTGAGCCCCACAGCTGTTGCACAGGCTCATTTCTGTTCAACTTTGCAGGGACTTCAGCTCAATATTTTGACAGGAAAATCCTGATTCATAGCATTAATAACCCCTTCAGAAAAGCGGCCCACGTCTGGCGGGTTTTTTTAATCTGACATTAATGTCACTTGACTCTGTCTCTTGGCGTTATGACAATGAGGTCATTAAAAGTGAAGCCGTGCAGGCAACCGGACCAGATCTCTCTGCAGAATCACTTATTGGGATATTTTTTGAGAGGAAGTAGTTGAGCTAAAGCAATCTGTATTATTTGAGAGATGAGGTCCACATGCTTTTACAAGGTAGAGGCAACAAACAGTACATAGCATTGTTTTTTACACGTCCAAGCAAACATCCTCATTTTTTATTATAAACTAATTATAGCATCTGTAATCAAGTTTCATATTATCTTTATACCATTGTAATGTCTTGAAATGTTTGTTTTTGTTTCATAGGTGACTGCTGAAATTGAGATTTACTATTACTACTACTACATATTTCCTCCTGAAATTCACTATGTTCAATTTACTTTTCTGTCGATTCAAGCAGAATATCTAATTCTCAGCCTACAGTAATTGATTAATTATCACGTGGAACGTGTGATAATTTCCCCAATTACTGTAGCAGCAGTCAAACGTCAAATGGCATTATTGATCTTGTGTGAGCTCAGAAGTTGCCCCGGACCACTTCACTTCCGCCGCACCGACCATATGACTGTGGGATTGACCTTCTCCCTAGCACTACTCTGCCCCGGGGACGACTGTACTCTCTGTCGGGACCGGAGACTAAGGCTATGGAGACCTACATTGGGGACTCCTTAGCTGCAGACCCTGCGCCCATGCATCAACTACCGGGGACTCAATGACATAACGGTGAAGAACCGCTACCCGCTACCACTCATCTCCTCGGCCTTCGAGCCGCTCCAGGGATCCACTGTGCTTTCCAAGCTGGGTCTACGGAACGCCTACCACCTGGTGTGGATACGGAATGGGGACGAGTGGAAGACCACCTTCAACACGGCCAGCGGCCAACGCCACTGCTGTATTCCAGGCTCTGGTAAATTATGTTCTCCGCGACATGCTGAACCGGTCTACATTGATGACATCCTGGTCTTCTCCTGATCCCCCCAAGAACACGTGCTCCACGTCTGACAGGTTCTTCAACGCCTCCTGGAGAATCAGCTGTTTGTTAAGGCAGAGAAGTGCGAGTTCCATCGCTCTACCATCCCCTTTCTGAGTTATATCATCTCTGCTGGGACTGTCCAGATGAATCCCCGGAAGGTGAGAGGAGGTTGTGGATTGGCCCCAGCCTACGTCCAGGGTGCAGATGCAACGTTTCCTGTTGTTCACCAACTTTTATCGCCACTTTATCCGGGGTTACAGCACCCTGGCTTCCCCCCTGTCAGCACTCACCTCTCCCAAGGTTCCCTTCATCTGGTCCCCTGCTGGTGACCGGGAGTTCCGGGACCTCAAACACCGCTTCACCACTGCTCCCATCTTGGTTCATCCTGACCCTTCCCGTCAGTTCGTGGTGGAGGCCGATGCTTCTGATGTCAGAGTGGGGGCTGTCCTGTCCCAGCGTTTTGCCCTGGACCTTAAGCTACATCCCTGCGCCTTCTTCTCCCACCGCCTCAACGCCATGGAGGACAATTACGATGTGGGGAATCGGGAGCTTCTCACGGTGAAGATGGCGTTGGAGGAATGGAGGCACTGGCTGGAGGGGGTGGAACGTCTGTTCATCGTGTGGACCGACCACAAAAACCTGCAGTATCTCCGCACCGCCAAGCGCCTCAACTCCAGGCAAGCTAGATGGGCCCTGCTGTTCACACGGTTCAACTTTTCCCTCTCATACCGGCCGGGATCCAAGAATGTCAAGTCGGATGCACTGTCACGCTGCTATAGCCCCACGGCTATTACCCCGGAACCCGAGACCATCCTTCCCACCTCGTGTCTGGCGACGGCATTCAGCTGGGGTATAGGTAAGCAGGTCCGGGAGGCGCAGTGGTCTCAGCCGAACCCTAGGGGGGGCCCTGCTAACTGGATATTTGTGCCTGACGCTGTCCGCTCCTCATTGCTGGGCCCACTCCTCCCGTCGGACCCTGGCCTTCGTGCGACAACGCTTTTGGTGGCCTACTATGGTCACGGATGTCGCCACATTCTACACCGCCTGCACGGTCTGTGTGCAGAACAAGACTCCATGGCAAGCTCCGACTGGTTTTTCCAAAGCCGCCCATTTCATCCCTCTCCCCAAGCTACACTCGGACAAGGAGACGGCCCAGCTTATATATGTCTTCCGGTTCCATGGAAATGGTCTCTGATCGGGGTCCTCAGTTCTCGTCCCGGTTCTGGAAGGCTGATATGATGTGTTTACACAGGACCTTTGGATGTGCTCAATCCATCATAATGTCACTATGGGGGGTCCAGGAAGCCTGAGGGGACCACGGTTCTTAGATTGTAACCCCTCATCATGTCAGTCTCGGTGCAAGATATACTATATATATAGGTCCCTAGTCTGATGGATGCCAGATGTGGACACATCCTGTGTCTCAGTAGACCATATAAGATACAGCATTCCTTTTGTCTTACATTCTGATGGCAACTCACGTGCAGCTTGCTATGTTGAATCCGGATCTGTATTGATTAAATAATTGTATCAACTCTCCACATAAGTTGTTATCTTCATTCTTGCATTCTGATTTCTTCAATACCATAGAGAAATCATCATTACAAAGGCGTTCTGCATGCTCATTGGGTCGTCGGACAGCCTGTCCTCCGGGTTCCACCCCCAATCCAACGGCCAGTCGAAGCGAGCCAATCAAGACTTGGAGATGACTCTTCGCTGCCTGGTCTCCGCCAACTGGTGTGTGTCGAATACGCACGCAACACCCGTCCTTGCTCTGCCACGGGTCTCTCGCCCCTTGAATGTTCTCTAGGCTATCAGCCCCCACTCTTCCCTGAGCAAGAGGACAAGTGGACCGCCACCGGACCCCGGCTCCCCAGTATCGTCTCGGGCAGAAGGTATGGCTGTGGACCCGGGACCTGCCCCTCCGGGTGGAGTCTCTCAAACTGTCCCCATGGTTTATCGGCCCTTTCCCTATCTCCAAGATCATTAGCCCCTCTGCTGTTCATCTTCTGTTGCCCCGTACTCTCCATATACATCCCACTTTTCATGTGTCTAAAATCAATCCCATGTCTCACAGCCCTTTGTCTCCTGTTTCCAGCCGGCGTACACGGTGAGGCGTGTCCTGAAGGTTCGACCTCGGGGCAGGGGATTCCAGTACCTGGTTGAAGTATTTATACCTGTGTTCTCTGTTTGGCTATTTGCCAGTTTGTTTTGTTTCGTCAAGCCTACGAGCCTCTCTATAGTTCCTGTTTCCTAGTTTTCCCGGTGTTGACCATTCTTCCTGCCCTGACCCTGAGCCTGCCTGCCGTCCAGTACCTTTGCCCCACCTTTCTGGAGTACTGACCTCTGCCTACCCTGACCCTGAGCCTGCCGTCCAGTACCTCTGACCCACCTATCTGGATTACTGACCTCTGCCTGCCCTGACCCTGAGCCTGCCTGCCGTCCTGTACCTTTGCCCCACCTATCTGGATTACTGACTTCTGCCTGCCCTTAACCTGTCTTTTGCCTGCCCCTGTTCGATAAATAAACTGTTGTTACTTTGTGTGCTGCAGGGAAATGAGTCCTCTGGGAATGCAGAGAATTCCACACTGTTACTATGGTTCCTCTGAGATGCTTCTTGACCCCTCCACTGTATAATTTACAGTATCAAATCCACAATTGACCAACCAAGGCTCTAGAAACACTACAGTCCTCATAGTGCCATTGTTCCCCTCTGGATGAGCCTGTTACACTGTTTCAATCATCTCTAAGAGGGAGGGAGTGTAGGAGATTGAGTGCAAGTGCAGGAGATTGAGAGAAATGGAGAGAGAAGGAATGAGAGCGAGAGAGTGAGGCAGAGAAAGGTAGAGTGAAAGAATGCGAGAGATAGAAGGAGACACTAGAAGACATAGTTAATAAGTCTTGCAGGCATTGTGGGCAAGTGCTGAGCAGAGGTGAGACCTGAAGGGCTCATTGTAGAGAAATGTGCACTGCTGAGGCCAGCTTGGGAGTCACACAGGGATCACAATTAGACATACAGTAATTACATCTGGAAAGCTCTGGAAATTGGTCTCTTTGGTCCACAGTATATTGGTCGAGCTCTTCTCTACTCCCATCTGCTCTGATAGCTAGCTACATTATTTACAATGACGACACTTAAACCATATTTAAGCCATATTTGTTGGGCTGTTCAGGCAAGCCCTCAGCTCCAAGTGTGTGTGTGTGTGTGTTAAAATGTGTCTATCAGCAAATTACAGCTAAAGGATAAGAACATCTGGTAGTGGTTACAAGCCCATAACAACAAAAGAGGAGTTTTGCAACAATGAAGAATGTCTTGACTTTGACCTGGAATTAGAGGGAATAGCTATTCACATTGCTATTTCATTCTAAAAGCAAGATGAGGGAATGAATGTGTGTAGCAAACAACCATTTTGTCACATTGCTGTGTTGTGTCGTTGAGCCTCACAAATAATCAGTTGGGCATATTTCAAAATATGAAATAATCTAGATCAATTCCACAGTAAATCTAAGCTTGTTATAAAAGTACTGTAGCGATCTGGCCGGCATACGCTAGCCACACGTTGCGTGGTAACTGAAGGGAGCAAGGGGATTGTGGGTAGTTGTTGTTCTATGATTAAAACGGTTGTGTTATGTGTTTATGTTTTAGTAGATAAGCTAATGTTATGTGTTTATGTTTCCTTAAGTTGTCTTAGTTCAGGTTATGGGGGTAGGGGGAATGTTAAAATGCATACCGTGACCGAGCCTTGCATGGCCGGAGGTTGTGTTCATTGTTAATAGTTGAAGGAGGGAAAATAAAAGTGTGACGTTCCTGGAGTCGTGCGGTGTATGGGGCACAGGAACTCTCCGGTAAAGTCAATCTCTGTCTCTTGCCATCTTCTTCTGGCCGAGCTCGCCACAGTACTATCCCCACCAGAACGAGTCCAGGTAGTTTATAGCTGGAATATTGAGTGGTAGTCTGTATTTTACTGCAGTCCAAACCTGGTTTGTTGTCTGTTCACAAGAACCACTCTAAAATTGTATTTGATGTTACACAGATACAGCCAAGAATGAAAGCTTTGTCATACAGTGGCACACAGTGGTGAAATTACAGTTTTTTGAGGACTGACTTCTGTTCATTCAAACAGTCATATTCACCAGCCACCCCCTAACCCTAACCCCAGCCGGCCATCCTTGTCCTGGCCATGGCCCTGTGCTTTCTGCAGTCAAAGCCTTTAAGAATGGCTGATGGCGGCTGAGAGTGTAACTGTGAGCAGAATGCAGAGTGTTCTCTCCTCTCCTCTCTCCAGCCCAGTCTTTTTTAATTGTGTTGACCTGGAGAGAACCTCACGTAGCAAAAACTCCTCCAACCAGAGAGCTGAGTGAAGTGAAGCTGACCACAATTAGCATAAAAGGGAAAATAGCACAATACATTGATTACAATGTATTACAAAAATGATTTGTATTTGTTTCTTTGTGTGTGCAAAAATAGATAAATATACATGGAATACATTCAATTCATTCCTTGTAGATGCAGAGCACTCTGTACGTCTACCTCTTTGCTTTAATGATTTATCATGGAGTTTTTCTTGACTCTCCGCCTGTCATTGTGCCGTTATCGCTAATGTTACCCTGATCCATTTTCTCTGTTCTCAGCAAAAATCCAATATTTCCAAATACGCTTTTAGCCTCTTTAAATACGTTTTCAAAATCCTATCTATGAACTTCTCTGCCTTTCTGCAAGGCTTGTTTTTCTTTGCCAAACTTGATTTTAATCAACTTGACTATATTAATACATCTAGCCTGAAATAAAGCCTCTGCAAAATAAACTCAGCTCTAGAAGTCGGTGCAACAGTAGACAATTTGCGTACATTTCCATGCAGTGGGATACATAGCTTAGAGACATCATTTCTATTGAATATAGATTATGCATGCAGCAGTGCAGTGTTGAATAAATCATGTTTGCTCACTGCTTCTCTTCTGATCTGAGGCATTGGCGATATAAATCCATCTGTCGCTTGATAGAGAAAAAAAATGTAAATCACAGCCCCTCTGCATATAATATCTAATTGGGCAGGGTCTTCAAACAGCTCTGCCTTCAAGATGTATCTTTATCAGATCCATAGATAACATGGCCCTCTGATTTCATAACCCTCTGTCATTCAGAGGAGAGGATCCCAGCATGGATGTCAGGCAGTATGAGTATCTATGTGCTAGGACCATCAGCATCTGGGCAATAAAGCATACTGCACTGCACTCTTGCAGACATCCCACTAGCACTAGCTCGTCCACTGTACTGTCCCTCATCCACACCCGGACGTGTTAGCGCTGTACAGTATTTGCCTGCTCTGAGGGTACGAGGTGTCAGGTTCTGACTGAGGCCAGGTCTCTTGACTCCACTAACAGAGTCGATAGGCCACAGTCAGGACCTGACAGTAGAGTTGTAGTTTTGGTTGGTCCCCAATTAGAGGCAGCTGTCTCTAGTTGTCTCTAATTGGGGATTCTATTTCTGTTTTCTGATCTGCACCTGCGTTGTGGATCGTTATATGTGCATGTGCCTGTGTTTGTTGCAGGGTGCTCTATAGTTCACGTGGCGACCCTTTTGGTTCTATGTTTATCGTTTCGCTGAAGTGAATAAACATGTTTGGTGGAAACTATCGCTCTGCGCCTCGATCCCTTCATATGCCGTGTGACACTAGCGGGTAAGGGGGATACCTAGTCAGTTGCACAACTGAATGCGTTCAACCGAAATGTGCCTTCCACATTTAACCCAAACCCTCTCTGAATCAGAGAGGAGCTGCCTCGACATCCACATCATTAGGGAGCAGTTGTTGTTGGGGGTTAACTGCCTTGCTCAAGGGAAGAACGGCAGATTGTTCCACTTTACTACAGTATGTCTGGGTACATAGATACTGTATGAGTCCTCAGGCTTCCTGCTGGGAGATCCTGCTCCTTATGGCTCTTGTGCCGCACAGGCAAAACGAACTGCAACATATTCTGCTTCATGGACGTGTCGCTGACTAGGGCACTGTCCATGGTCTAGCAAGCTTTAATTGCATCCATGTAATGTACATTTTCTCCCTAATGGCAGCCCATCAAGTGTAATGTACACATTAATGTAAGGAACCAGCGTGGCTTCGACAGTCAGCAGGACCAGTAGCTGTGAGGGATTGTGGGATTGTAATGGAGGTTGGAACTCTGACTGATTCAGTTCATCTCATCAAATCAAATGTATTGGTCGCGTACACATATTTTGAAGATGTTATCGCAGGTGCAGCGAAATGCTTTTAACTTTTAGGGTGTGCTTGTGTGTGTGAGAGAGTACAGTATGTGTGAGAGTAGGCTTAATTTAACACCACAACATGAAGCATGGTGGATGATAGGATCTGATGTTATAGTGGTGCATGCAGTTTTATCATTCAGTTTGGAGAATCCTGAACCGCCGTCTGTCGTTTCCTCCATAAACTTGTCATAGCATTTAGAAAACACACACAAAGTATGAGCAAATGTAGGGTTGTATTTAGTTCTTATAAGTATAGTGAGTCCAGTTAAGATAATGGTCAGATTGTTTTTATAACATCACAGATCCAGGCCGTATCACAACCGTCCATGATTGGGAGTCCCAAAGGCGGCCCAGCGCCGTCCGAGTTTGGCCGGTGTAGGCCGTCTTTGTAAATAAGAATTTGTTCTTAACTGACTTGCCTAGTTAAATAAAGGTAAAAAAAAAAAAAAAAGATTGGTTTAAGTATATTGCTATTATATTGCCATAAAGCTTCATGACCCAGATTGCGACGGATACTAAGACCAACATTGTTTAGATTTTAAACAACTCCAGGGGCCTTAATATTGAATCGCTTCTTATGGTCTTCAAGCTCAGGTGGAGAAAGGGAACCATCACATTAATTGCTCACCATTAAACTGTGCGTACAAAACGTTACTGGCGTCTCTGTAGTAGGGCTAATCAGCAAATTTGAGAAACGCTGTGTTTAGATGGGCCCTATACCATCGCTGTGACAATCCTATTAAGAAAACACTGTGTGCTGTTAGTGTGGCGCAAATTGGCTGCAAGTAGCCTGGCAGCTCTCCAGGCATGATTCAAGGTGAAGGCCAGAACGTAGGGATTTAACTTACTTAGATCGATACTGGCATATGCAAGGCATAAACCCATGCAGGCTGTAGTTTCATTTGCTTCGATGAAATGAAAAGAAAGGTTGTCGTGGTGTTTGGGTTGTAGTGATTTTGAAAGCCCTCCACTGCGGGTCAGGACAGGATAGGAGTGATGTGTGTGTGCTGAATCCTAACGACGTCTGCTCTCACAGAACAAAGGAGAGAGATCGCAATCACGCCTGTTCACATCCTTCACCAGGTCTCATTTATCAACAACGAGGAACTTGAGAGACGGCTCAATGAACAACAACAGCAGAAAATGTATGCACTGTCTCAATTTCAGACAGACACAGTCCTGGACAAGGTAGATTTGAGACACAGATTTGATCATATTATGCAGTGTGTTTGTAAAGGGGGGAGAATGGGTAAATAGTAAATGAGGGAAGTTTGAAATAAATGAGGTTTTTTTTACAACGTTACATACATTTCCTGAGCCTGCAGTGTTGTCTGGGAGGCTGTTGTGAAAGGCTAGGGTAGGATGGTATCTCAGGTCAGTGTTTTGCGTTTATATCACGGGCACAGTTGCTCATGTTGGCATTTGTATTAAATTCTTGTTCACTTTCTTTTATCTTTGAATGCACCCATTAGTCTTTTTGTCTAACACTAGGTTGAAAAAAATAAGACAACATCCCATTTCCTGTTCCAGAGGTGAATAAATGACATCCTCTCTTCTTCAGAATCTCTCAGAATGTCTTAATTTATCAAAATCCTCTGAATATATTAATGTCAAAACAGAGCAATCTATATCAGCCAACACAAGAGGATCTCACACCTCACACCTCAGATAAAGATGGTTGTTGGTTGGGGTGTTAGGATGTTAGGGTGTTAGGATGTTAGGGTGTTAGGCTGTTAGGGTGTTAGGGTGTTAGGGTGTTAGGATATTAGGGTGTTAGGGTGTTAGGGTGTTAGGATGTTAGGGTGTTAGGATGTTAGGGTGTTAGGGTGTTAGGGTATTGTTAGGATGTTAGGGTGTTAGGGTGTTAGGATATTAGGGTGTTAGGTTGTTAGGATATTAGGGTGTTAGGGTGTTAGGATGTTAGGGTGTTAGGATGTTAGGGTGTTAGGATGTTAGGGTGTTAGGATGTTAGGTTGTTAGGGTGTTAGGCTGTTAGGGTGTTAGGTTGTTAGGATATTAGGGTGTTAGGGTGTTAGGATGTTAGGGTGTTAGGATGTTAGGGTGTTAGGGTGTTAGGATGTTAGGTTGTTAGGGTGTTAGACCAGACCTCTGCACTGGCCTGCTCACTGTCACACCACTGCACTACACTCAGTACTCAGTACAGCAATATGTTTTCAGTCATTCGTTCTCTGAACCATCTAACCTATAAGGAATGAAATGCAATATTTTATTTATCTGGCTATTACATAGCTCATGAACCCTATTTTCCACCTATATCGTTTTAACTATTCCAAACCGATCTTCCATACAGTAGTGCTGTCTCCACATATTAAAAGTCTCTTCACCATTAAGGTTTAATAAAAAGCAACAGCTTCATTAGATTCACCTTCTCCAACTTCTCTAACCACTTCTATCATATAAAAGAGATCTAATGGCTGGTAATATCAAGGGTGATTAACTATTGGGAGATCGTTAGGACAATGTTTGCTTTCTAAAACCAATCATTTGGAGTTCTTGGCTCAGTGTTCATGTGCTCAGTGCCCATGCTGTATCAAAACGGTGCCCTTCCACCACAACCATCACCCTCTTGTGATCCTGATAAATTACAAGAGCACCTCGTCAAATACCTTTCTCCATGTGTTAAATTAGATTAGGCTTGAGCAATGCATACATTCTATACACAGCATTATAATTTATTTTTGTATTGTTTTATGATTAACTTTTACCAGCGTTAGATTAACGGATGGGAGCTGAAGCAGAAAGTTGCGGTGTCAGCCGTTTGAGAACAAGATTATTTTTTTTTACAGAGTACTTAGTATTAGGGATCACTTTATGGGGGAGGTCTAGGGCATCAATGACTCAGGTTTTAGATGCTATTCAATAGCAATCAGCGTATAACATCACACATCTTCTCCTCCTCAACCATTCGATTTACCCAGACATTGACAATAACATTATCAGTGGCTATAATGTTTAGTGGTACTAATGATAGACTTTGCCATGGGGATGTGGTTCGAGGTTGGTACAGGGTTAACAGGCCGGCTGATAGACATCAACTGTGTGATCTAAGTCACAGCACCAACGTAGTATCTAGTTTTGTTTCTTTCTATCTGTATAAACGGAGGAGCCCCCAATACAACAAGATTTGCAGACTGCCGTCCATATCTGAATGATAAGTGACTCGTAAAAACAGACCAAACAATATGTTTAGTGAACGACATCCAGAGATGAAGTCGATATCAGTAGCATATTCTGTAATAGATCAAAGTGGTTTGATTGATGTGTCAATGGCAGGGAGCCGTGTGTGGCTACACTTCCACTTATGGAGGTGTGATGTACAATTTGATTAATGTCACTGCATCTCAGATGAGGCCTGGGGATTTGGGCAGCGTGTGTGCATGCTCTCGTGCTTCCGTGAATGTGTGTGTGGGTGGTGGAAGTGTTGCTGTGTTGGTAGCAACACCTCTCTACACTGTGTAACCATGACTCCGCAGTCATGGATTGTAACAGTCTGTGATTGGGGAAGAGTGGGAGTGACTCAATAGGAGCTCTCATTAAGAATGTTCATCTCCTCCATGCAGCTCAGCCCTGTAGTTTAAGTGACAGTTGTTAAAAGCAAGGCATGTTGGCTCCTGATTTTTAAGATGTCGTGTCTTTCTCTCGCCCAGCGAGCTCGTTGTCAACTGACTCCTGTTTGGACTTGATCCGAGGCTTGATATCAAAACTGCCATTTGGATGAACAGTCTGCTTTTGCATGTGTAACGACTTTAGTTAAATACTTTCAACATTGACCATGTAGGTAGCAGGGATTTCATTGTGGCTTGTCTTGTTTAATCTAATACTGTAAAGCACTCTATTTACCTGAGACATTTTATATCATCTATAGTATTCTGAACACATGTCCTGTCTGTGTTACGCCTATCTAAGAAGAAGCCTGCCTTTCCAACAACAAACATTACTAATTGAGGGAAGGGATGGGGGATCCACGCCAGGGTCCCAGCCAAGTGGATGAGCTACCAGGGGCGTTGGACACAAGCATTCCTCAGCCAGCCCAGGGCATGTGGCAGCAATCTCCTGGTGTATGGAGGGGTTAACACAGCCACCCACTCCCCCAGCAGGAGGAATCAGACATTAGCTACACAGACAGGGAGGGAGGGAGGGGTATTTGACGATGGGGAAAGGAAGAGAGGAAGAGAGAGAGAGGGAAAGAAAGGGCAGATGGAGAGGGAATCGGCTCGACTGTCTTGCCAGGAATGTTTCTTTGCAACATGATTAGTAATTTCATGTCCCTGCGTACGTGCAGATTGTTGGCATTGATGGGATACCACATTATTATTAGAGTGTTGCCCAAGATCACGAGGAGAAGAGGTGCCACCAGCAACAGCCATAATATCAGAGTTGCCAGTGTAGCCTAATGTAGACACAGTAAATGCTTTTCCCGTGCTATTTCTTCACCATAAAATAACTTAAACATTGTTGGAGAAGCTACTTTGAAAATCTAGTTTACCAATCTACCAATTACTTCACACTGGAAGAAGTTGAGTTACACTAAAGACCCTAAAGAACAATTTAAACTACTTAGTGATAATTCATCAAATCTAATTCTGAAATGTCAAACTACAAATTGCAAGTTCACTCTTGAGTCAGATGTTAACAGGATGTGTAGTTCACTCTTGAGTCAGATGTTAACAGGATGTGTAGTTCACTCTTGAGTCAGATGTTAACAGGATGTGTAGTTCACTCTTGAGTCAGATGTTAACAGGATGTGTAGTTCACTCTTGAGTCAGATGTTAACAGGATGTGTAGTTCACTCTTGAGTCAGATGTTAACAGGATGTGTAGTTTAGCCTGTTCAAAACAAAAACTGTTTCAAGGGAGAATAAGGCAGATCTGATGCCGAAAGGAAAGTGCCGAAAGGAAATTATAAGGCAGATCTGATGCCGAAAGGAAAGGAAATTATTCCCTACTTCACCCATATTTAATAAAATGTTTGCAAAATAAGTAGTGTGTAGTTCCAGTAGTTAGCTACACTGCTACGTGGCAAAAGTAATGCACTTCTGAAAACCAAGATTAGAATTTAGTCCTAAAATGTGATTACTAGTTGTAGTTACTACATGTAGGTCATTATTCACCAACACTGATTTTAAGACTGAATTCAATCCAATCATTTAATCAGATACCGTCCCTAGATTGATAAGAATTATATTTCAGAAATTATCCTTTGATATTTTTTACTCGTACTCTTTTCATTACTAAGTGACTCTTCCATCGTCCGGTCAAAAATATTTCACACAAATGGAGTGAAAGCGTTATATAAACGTGTTCACACCTTTTTTTCAGAGGCCATTTGTACCGTATTTGTTTCTGCTTGGTGAGACCAAAATCTATTCACAAGAGCCTTGATGGAGTGAGGTCATCCAATAATGAGCTTGTCTGTCAGGCCCAAATGCTAGAGGGCTGAGGGCAGTAATATTGGTTGACATTTTCCTTGATGTGTCGATATGTTCCAGACCCCGTCCCTACAGTCCCTACACCCCAACTTAAAACATCTCAATACTTATTCCTCTGTGACCATCAGCCTAAAATGCAGAGACTGACAGGGATTGTTTTGTCCTTTCCCTTGCATTGAACAAGCTCTCCGGTCCCCATGACACGTAAACCGTTTATTCATGGTTGGTTGAGGTTTTGCCTGCCGATCGATGTCCCTATGCAAATACTGAATGAGATTGATTGTCATGAGCTGTTTGTTTCACTGTGTCAGTTCAGTTGGCCTCTGGCTTATATCTTTTATTGGCCCTGGAGCCAGTAGAGCCTGCAGCCTGCTCTCTGATGGAGGGGGCTCAGCCTCAGCCGCTCCAGCACTGCAAACTGTACACTAGAAATTAGTCTGTTAAGCAATTACAGGCAGCCAGCCAGCCACCCAGGCAGCCAGCCAGCCAGCCAGCCATCCAGCCAGCCAGCCAGCCAGCCATCCATCCAGCCAGGCAGCCAGCCAGTAGCCCTATTCAGAACGTCTCACCAGCAGAGTGGCCGTGTAACAATCTTCCCAAACCTCCAACCTAACACCTCTCGCTGAATACAAAGCAGTGCTGTGCTGTGCCAAGAGTCTGCTGGTTTTCATGGTTGTCCTCTTAACAGGGACATGGGCTTGGTCATTAAGATACTAAAGCCTGCAGGGTGTTTCCCCTATAACTGATGAAACCACACTGTCTTATCTTAGGAACTTTACACTGCAATTCAAACGCTTCTTTCAAACATGATTACCCTTCTATCTTTTCCTCTCATTCTTAAGGGCTGTGTGTGTTACTGTACTAGTAATATTGATGTCGTGTGCCTCTGTCAGGGGATGTCTGGGCTTCACGGGGCATTGTGATGTTTTGCTCGTCACTGAGGAACACAGTAAAAGGCAGCAGACGTGATGTGAACTCCTTTCGAGTTTAGCTACAGAGAACTTTTGCATTACTTATGCCAAACAAGGCTCTGAGAGAGTGCCAGGTAATTTGAGTAATGCATGGTAATGCTGCTAAACCGCTGTCATATATTCCAGTCAGATGCCCTCCGCTCCAAGCAGTTCTTCTAGCTCAACCATCCAAACAGAGAGAAATGCCACATCATCATGGCCGCTGTGAAGAAAGGCAGAAATGGGGAATAAATGTATTTCTCTCATTTTGATAGCATCTGCTCTACAGTTTCAGCTGCAAACAGCATCATTTGCGGGCGGGACCACCGCTAACAAAGCCCCTGGTGGAGACTGGGGGAGATATGCGCCCGTCCCTGTCTCGGATGCCCAGGGTGGCATCCCTAACTAAAACAAAATGGTGTTTTATTTTTGGGACTGCAATGCACTTGCTCAGCTATAGGCTAGCACTGCACCACATTAACAAGGCACTAGGAACCAGGCAGCAGAAATCCCAGACAAAGACGTATTTCCTGCACAGACAGCACAATCCTAATCTGTTCTAATTCACAATCAAGAGAGGAGGAATCAAGTCTTTGCTGCTCCAGGCCATGTTCACTGCATCTGTGTTAGAGGGAGGAAAAGCCTGTCAGAGGCTGTTAGAAAAAGTCTCAATTTGGCTGTGCACTGTGCTTATGTCTTGAGTGTAGTGCTTAAGGGGTGAGATTGCCTACAGATACATTTGTATATAGATGATTTAGTTCTTGTCCTCAGTGTCATCTTGGTGTTGATTGGTGCAGGCAACCCTGGTCCTGGAGGGTCGCAGGCACTTCATGTTTTGATTTAACCGTCCTGGAAAACCACGTGTGTTGAATGTAGGCAATCACTGAACTGATCAATTAGCTAAGTAGCTCAGTGTGGTGCCTAGTTGGAACAAAATCCTGCCAGCACCAACCCTGCACTTAACCGTCCACCAGCACCAACCCTGCACTATACCGTCCGTCAGCACCAACCCTGCACTATACCGTCCGTCAGCACCAACCCTGCACTATACCGTCCACCAGCACCAAGCAAGCACTATACCGTCCGTCATCACCAAGCAAGCACTATACCGTGTGTCAGCACCAAGCAAGCACTATACCATCCGTCAACACCAAGCAATCACTATACTGTCCGTCAGCACCAAGCGAGCACTATACCGTCCGTCAGCACCAAGCAAGCACTATACCGTCCACCAGCACCAACCCTGCACTATACCGTCTACCAGCACCATCCCTGCACTATACCGTCCGTCAGCACCAAGCAAGCACTATACCGTCCGTCAACACCAAGCAAGCACTATCCCGTTTTCAGCACCAAGCGAGCACTATACCGTCCGTCAGCACCAAGCAAGCACTATACTGTTCGCCAGCAACAAGCAAGCACTATATCGTCCGTCAACACCAAGCAAGCACTATCCCGTTGTCAGCACCAAGCGAGCACTATACCGTCCGTCAGCACCAAGCGAGCACTATACCGTCCGTCAGCACCAAGCAAGCACTATACTGTTTGCCAGCACCAAGCAAGCACTATATCGTCCGTCAACACCAAGCAAGCACTATACCGTCCGTCAACACCAAGCAAGCACTATCCCGTTTTCAGCACCAAGCGAGCACTATACCGTCCGTCAGCACCAAGCAAGCACTATACTGTTCGCCAGCAACAAGCAAGCACTATATCGTCCGTCAACACCAAGCAAGCACTATCCCGTTGTCAGCACCAAGCGAGCACTATACCGTCCGTCAGCACCAAGCGAGCACTATACCGTCCGTCAGCACCAAGCAAGCACTATACCGTCCGCCAGCAACAAGCAAGCACTATACTGTTCGCCAGCACCAAGCAAGCACTATACTGTTTGCCAGCACCAAGCAAGCACTATACCGTCAGCCAGCACCATCCCTGCACTATACCGTCTGTCAGCACCAAGCAAGCACTATACCGTCCGCCAGCACCAAGCAAGCACTATACCGTCAGCCAGCACCAACTTCTTTCACTCTATTTTCTTTGGCTTTTATTCCAAGCGTGGGCGTATGGTCCTGCTTCACAAGACACGAGTCAACTCACATTTTCTGAGCGCAAGTCAAATAATTCAACTCATTAGACATCCCGGCCTTATCAGTTGTTTATGTGATCTCAAGCATCAGAACTTTATTTGTCGGTAATTCCCCTAGGCTCTTCCCCGTTTTTTATCACGTCAATTTCTCTGCATTCGTTTGGCTTACTGTCATTAACAACTGTGTTCTCATCTCTGTACTATCCACAGTAGATATTGCTGTCCTTAATAACAGAGAGAAGCAGTGTGGGGGAAGGCACACATGCTCTCAGCTGATCTTATCAAGACCATGCTGTGGATAGACACTGGGGAAAATAAGACAGATAAGAGATCTTTCCATAAGTTAATTAGCTTTTTATCACACAATGCAATTACAAAATTGTCAAGTCTCGGGTTTAAGAAGCCAAAAGCACTTTGAAGGATCGAACAATAACAAAGTGGTCAACTCAACGGCGTGGAGAGAGAAACGGCTTCTTTTTCCCAGGCAGTCAGGGTTGTAATTCAGCGGTGAGCTAAATCAGACTGAAGGGAGTGCAGTGGTTTGTTTAGCTTCCGTTGAGCGACAGTGGCCCAATGCAAAGTGTACCATTCTAGGTACAATCTAGTCAGACAGAGCACCCTCTGAGATGCTGATAAGAGAGATGAATAGTGTTGTCTGACTGCCTGGCATACGATCAGTGGTGACTGTTATCTAAACCATCTGTATCCTAGTGAAGCACTGGGGTGAATGAAGCAAAAGGACAAGGTGTTGCATGAATAACAAATCTAGCTTCTAGAGCTGCACCGTACAGCGCCTAGAACACTGCAGGCAGGTACAAGTCCATTCACAACAACAACACCTCAGTGTCAAACCAGATAACAGGAAATAGATGACACCAGCAGTTGTACAAATACAAAATAAAAGGTTAAACATGAATAGAAGGAGAGCATTTGAGTCACAATCACACTGAATATGGAAATACTTTTGTAAGTGTACTCTGAATTTGCATGGAAATTGCATTTCTCTCACATGTTCTTTGGCTGTATCGCCTAGGTAACCTCTGCTCTCTGAGGTATTAAGATGCTGCCTGGGCAGCTGCAGGAAATTGTTTCCTCTCTGGTCATTTCGTAGCTGCTTTTTGTCCTCCTCTAGCCACGGCTAGTTCTAGGTCCCAAGAAAGAAAGAGATCTGCTTTTGGATCTGACAATTAATCTTGATGGTTGTACAGTCGTCCCCAAAAAAACTGTGAAGGACCTCGGCGTTACTCTGGACCCTGATCTCTCTTTTAATGAACATATCAATAATATTTCAAGGATAGCTTTTTTCCATCTTCGTAACATTGCTAATCCATGCTTTTGTCACTTCTAGATTAGATTACTGCAATGCTCTAACCCGGATAGAGCACTAAATAAACTTCAGTTAGTGCTAAACACGGCTGCTAGAATCCTGACTAGAACCAAAAAATATGATCGTATTACTCCCGTGCTAGCCTCTCTACACTGGCTTCCTGTTAAGGCTAGGGCTGATTTCATTTTTTTTACTGCTAACCTACAAAGCATTACATGGGCTTGCTCCTACTTATCTCTCAGATTTGGTCCTGCCGTACATACCTACACGTACGCTCCGGTCACAAGACGCAGTCCTCCTTATTGTCCCTAGAATCTCTAAGCAAACAGCTGGAGGCAGGGCTTTCTCCTATAGAGCTCCATTTTTATGGAATGGTCTGCCTATCCATGTGAGAGACGCAGACTCCGTCTCAACCTTTAAGTCTTTATTGAAGACTCATCTCTTCAGTAGGTCCTATGATTGAGTTTAGTCTGGCCCAGGGGTGCAAGGGTGAATTGCAAGGCTCTGGAGCGACAAACCACCATTGCTGTGGCAGAGGCCTGGCCAGTTCCTGTCTCTCCATTGGGATTCTCTGCCTCTGACCCTATTATGGGGGCAGAGTCACTGGCTTACTGGTGCTTTCCATGTCACCCCCTCAAGCTTGTGCAGTGGAGGGGATCTGGCTATACTCAGCCTTGTCTCAGGGTAGTAAGTTGGTGGTTGTTGATATCCCTCTATTGGTGTAGGGGCTGTGCTTTGGCAGAGTGGGTGAGGTTATATCCTGCCTGGTTGGCCCTGTCCGGGGGTATTGTTGGGGTATTGTCGGAGGGGGCCACAGTGTCTTCTGACCCCCCCTGTCTCAGCCTCCAGTATCTGTGCTGCAATAGTCTATGTGCCGGGGGGCTAGGGTCAGTTTGTTGTGTGAATTTAAGTATGCTCCCTCAAATTCTCTCTCTCTCCCACTATACCTCCTCTCCCGGAGGATCTGAGTCTACCCGGAGGACCATGCTTCAGGACCACCTGCCCTGATGACACCTAGCTGTCCCCAGTCCTCCTGGTCGTGCTGCTGCACCGGTTTCAACTCTTCAGCCTGCGGTTATGGAACCCTGACCTGTTCATTGGATGTGCCACCTTGTCCCAGACCTGCTGTTTTCATCTCGCTCTCTCTCTACCGCACCTACGCTCTATTGCACTGAAAAGCCAAGTGACATTCACTCCTGATGTATTTACCTGTTGCAACCTCCACAACTACTTTTATTGTTGTTTGACCCTGCTGGTCATCTATGAACATTTGAACATCTTGGAGAAAGAACTGGCCTTAATGGCCATGAATTGTTATAATTTCCAACCGGCACAGCCAGAAGAGGACTGGCCACCCCTCAGAGCCTGGTTCCTCTCTAGGTTTCTTCCTAGGTTTTTGCATTTCTAGGGAGTTTTTCCTAGCCACCGTGCTTCTACATCTGCATTGCTTGCTTTTTTAGGTTTTAGGCTGGGTTTCTGTATAGCATTTTGTGAAATCGGCTGATGTAAAAAGGGCTTTATAAATACATTTGATTTGATTTGATTCAAAACTAGTGAGTGAGCGGACCAGTGTGTTTCTGAGGTGAGAATGGCCAGCGGCTGCTGACAAATTAATAGGATCTTCAATTGTAATCAGCTTTATACTGTGTGTTTCAAGGCCCAGTGCAGGTTGGAATATTACTTTGAAATTGTGAAAATTATAATAATGCCCTTTTAGTGTAAGAGCTGTTTGAAAAGACTGCATGAAATTTCAGCCGTTTGGTGGGATTCATTTTTGGCCTGCCTGGTGACATCAGCAGGTGGTGAATTAGTTACTAGATGTCAGGCTCTGACCAGAGTGAAGCCTTTGGGCTTATTCAATGGTTTATGGTTAGGGCCTGACTGAGGGGTCATCTAGAATAGTCTATGGAGGTTTTGTGTTGGTTGCACAATACCGGCAGCTGATTAGAACATGGTTAGAGAGGATGTTGGAGGAGCCGGTCTTATTTAAACCTCAGACATTTAGTTCGGGTTTGCTCTTGATTGTTGAAGTGAGTGGAATCATCATGGCGAGATCAAAAGAGCTCTCTAAGGCCTTCAGAAATAAGATTGTAGATGTGTATGAGTCTGGGAAGGGATTTAAAAATAATAAGAAATCAGCCATTCCACTGTCCGGAAAATGTAAAACAATTAACATTTAAAACAACGGCCAACATGGCCAGGTCAGGCCGTCCTAGCAAGTTCAGCCCAAGAGCAGACCGCAAGATGCTTAAAGAACTCTCGAACAATCATAAAATGTCATCACGAGACCTACAGGTAGCTCTTGCCACAGTTGATGTCAAAATACATGAATCTACCATCAGAAAGAGACTGCACAAGTTTGATTTTCAAGGGAGGTGTGCAAGGAGGAAACCCTTGCTGTCAAAAAAAACATCAGGGCAAGACTGAAGTTTGCCAGAGAACACCTAGACAAAGACCAGGATTTCTGGAAGAATGTGCTTTTGAAAGATGAATCCAAAGATGAATTATTTTGGCACAGTAACATAAGACATGTTAGGTGCAAACCAAAGACAGCATCTGAGCACAAGAACCTCATACCATCTGTAAAGCATGGAGGTGGAAATGTCACGGTTTGGGGCTGCTTTGCTGCAGCAGGGCCTGGTCAGCTCACCATCATAGAATCTACTATGAATTCTTTATTGTATCAGAGGGTGCTTGAGGAAAATGTGAGGTCATCTGTCTGATAATTGAAGCGGATGTGGACCGTGCAACATGACAATGACCCAAAACATTCCAGTACATCCACCAATTAATGGATCAAAAGAAAGAAATGGTCAAAGCCCGGAACTTAATCCTATTGAGATGCTGTGGGGGGGATTTGAAACGGGCTGTGCATGCAAGAAACCCATCAAACATCACACAGCTGAAAAAAGTCTGCATGGAGGAGTGGGAAAAATGTTCTCCCAGTCGATGTCGGAGACCGGTAGACAGTTATAGGAAACGTCTAATTTAGGTTATTTCAGCCAAAGGGAGCAATACCAGCTGTTAGGGCATAGGGTTCAAAGTGTTGTACAGTCTTTAAAAGAATACACTTGAGCTGTGTTCTGTTGACAGATGATAAGAGGTTATTACTGTTGAAATACTGTCATTCAAATTTGTTAGCCACATTTAAAGTCAAGCACTTTATTTTGTTGTTGGCAGAAGTATGCTTATTACAGAGCTGAGATTACATTTCATGATCATTTCTGAGGAATCTATGAATATTTAATGGTATAAATTGGAATGTATTTATTTCCCTCAGGTTTTCGTAGTTGAACAAATAGTCTTTGCCTGCCAAATATCTCAACAAAAATAACACAGGTAGTGCATTAGCATAACACCTTTATATTAACATAACACCTTTAGATGTATGCTATAAAATGGTATAACACCATATGTTAACAGAGCAATTTCTTCAAGCATACTCTGTCCTGGCATGTAGTGATATATGGCTTTGTCAATAAACTTTCTGACACTAGTTCCACATAATGTGACATAAAGCTGAATGTGTACTAACATTGGGCAATATAGAAGAGACTTACCAAGAACAAATTACATGAGACTGGGTTATGGACCTCAGCAGGCATTCTCACAGAGACTGGAGTGCCATGAAGGTCCTACCATCACATGTAGTAGGTGATAGAGAGCATTGTTGCACTGCACCTGATTCTTGAATATGAAATCTGATGCAATTTTTGTAGAACTAGTTGATCTCAAATAGCCTTGTATGCGTATTTCTCACCAGCATTAAAAATATGCGTTCCCTATGGTTCAGTTAATTCAAATTCAGATATTTTGTGCATTTCGGATAGATGACTTGATACATAAACAAAATCAATAGTCAGCTAACTTTTTTTTAATCCATTTTATCATTTTGGGGGGGGTCTCCTTATCATAGATGGCCCTCTATCCATCATTCTTGAATCTTTTTGTGGGCCTTTGAGGGAAGAATAGACAGAGAAGGCTTCTTTTCTCACCTCAATCTACCTGCAGAAGGTACGGCGCTGCGTTGCCATTAGGACTCCTTCCCTCTCTGTCTATTACAGAAAACACAATCATGGGTCAGAACCAGTTCTGGGAGTGCAGGTCCCAGTGCATTTACTAACTACTCCTGAAAGAAACACTGAGCTGCCTCAAAGGCCCGTTCTTGGGTTCTGGCATTATCTTTGATCTGCACCCACCGGCGTTATAACTGAGGCGGCGGTTAAAGTGATAACGGACTGTCCCACTGCCATGGAGAGGGAGAATGTGCTTTGTCTCTGATTGATCGACTAACTCCCTGCGTAGTCTGTAGACCACTCAGTGTGGCGTCAGCACCCCCTCAAACACTCCTGATGGATCACTCTTCAATAATAACAACGTCTCATCTTCAGAGACATAACTTCAATAACGGAGCTGCTGGTAAAATGAGACCTCATAGGAACTGTATAATGTTGCAATGAAGTACAGTATTATCCATTTGCTTAAAATCCCATGGGATGGCAGATACTCAATACTAATTTGTTTAAGGAAGTGTCCTCATCAATATTCTATGACTACCTGAGAAGCCCCTTAATCGTGTCACACCACTTGACATTGACTTAATTTATTGGGGATAAACTTCATGGTTTACCCATACATTTCAATGATCCGTGTGGTATATATCAAACATGATATGTATTAAACATACATCGTCCAGCAAAACCAAACCGGTTCCATATTTATCAATCTTTCCCCCTCTGTGGCCAGTCAGTGAGAGGCTGCTCTGATTACCCATCATGCAGCATTCATGTTCAGTGGTTCCTGGTTGACTGTGTGGAAAAACAAGGACGCAGAGCTGAGGACTGGGGCTGTCTTCAAGCGTGGCCCGAGGAGAATGTTGAAATGAGAATCACCCCTTTTTGTAATCTGCGTGGCATTTATCAGAGGGGATCGCTCTAATGGGGATGTCAGCAGAGGAGGAAGAGGAGAGCCATCTCACTGGGCTTTACGAGAGGAGAGGCACCATGACTAAGATGGAGAGCAGTGTACAGTTAGCCCTCTCATCTCTAAACGAGACCCCTAACCACTAGAAGAGAGTATTCTAGTCCATCTGCATCCTATTCATCATATTACACTAATGGCTGTATCCATGGCTTATTGGCCCTGCGTGGTAATGGATGGGGGCTCAATCTGTTACTGTTGCTTTCAGATGACTGGTCCGTCGCTGACGCCAAGCCGATTCGTGTTGGGGGGTCGCAACCGAATCCAACTGATTGGACTGGCAGTAAAGCTGTGTGTTGGTCAGGCTCTGTGTGAACAGCATGGTTCTGCTAGCTGGTTAGCTGGAGTCTGCTCCCTCTGTTACTATGACCTCGGTAGGCTTTCCTCTTTGCTGGTGTTCCTATTAAAAAAGTGTAGTGAGGAGCAGAACAGATGGCTTCTTAATATTCTCTGATAAAGGACGAAGGTAGAGCAGAGCTCCTCAGAGCCGGTGGAAGGAAATACACCAACAGATGCAGAGCTGATTCACACCATACACACACACACACACACACACACACATACACACATCATGCACATACACACATAGGAGGTGACATTGTGGTTTTAAACACAAAATGCATGGCCTGTGCTATTAGAAATGGTGTTTAAGCTAAAAGTCACGCTCCCGTGGCCTGCTCAATACGTTTTCACTGTTCTGTACCATTTGTTCTACTGCACTTCATGTTGAGGTCAGGGCTAAACCTTTTTGCTGGTTACTTGGCTCAGGTTCCAAGATGTCTCCTCAACTCTGCCTCTTGAGTCACACGGAGGATTCTTGAGTGAACAGAGTTCGGGTTCAGTGTGTGTCAGTCTTGTGAAGACAGCGTGAGTAAGTGGCGTCACCCTCCATTGCTGCCACATTTAACAGCACACAGTGTTATCCTGTGAATTTTAATTATGTATAGCCCTACTCCAGACATGGACCTCAAAGGATTGTGGCGCCGCTCTGAACTGAAACTCAAACGAGCATCTTATTATTACTGCAGTACCTGAAAGTAACCCTAGCTAACGGCTGTGAAGAGTCACTTAATGCACTGGAAATCAAGTACCAACACTGTGACTGGCCTGTTGTTGTTGTTGTTTACCAACACTGTGACTGGCCTGATGTTGTTGTTTACCAACACTGTGACTGGCCTGTTGTTGTTGTTGTTTTCCAACACTGTGACTGGCCTGATGTTGTTGTTTACCAACACTGTGACTGGCCTGATGTTGTTGTTGTTTACCAACACTGTGACTGGCCTGATGTTGTTGTTGTTTACCAACACTGTGACTGGCCTGATGTTGTTGTTTACCAACACTGTGACTGGCCTGTTGTTGTTGTTGTTGTTGTTTACCAACACTGTGACTGGCCTGTTGTTGTTGTTTACCAACACTGTGACTGGCCTGTTGTTGTTGTTGTTGTTTACCAACACTGTGACTGGCCTGATGTTGTTGTTTACCAACACTGTGACTGGCCTGATGTTGTTGTTGTTTACCAACACTGTGACTGGCCTGATGTTGTTGTTGTTTACCAACACTGTGACTGGCCTGATGTTGTTGTTGTTTACCAACACTGTGACTGGCCTGATGTTGTTGTTGTTTACCAACACTGTGACTGGCCTGTTGTTGTTTTTGTTTACCAACACTGTGACTGGCCTGATGTTGTTGTTGTTTACCAACACTGTGACTGGCCTGATGTTGTTGTTTACCAACACTGTGACTGGCCTGATGTTGTTGTTGTTTACCAACACTGTGACTGGCCTGATGTTGTTGTTGTTTACCAACACTGTGACTGGCCTGATGTTGTTGTTGTTTACCAACATTGTGACTGGCCTGATGTTGTTGTTTTTTCTCCACTAGGCGGACCACATTAAAAGGAGCTTGTAGCGAGGAGGAGGGTTTTTTAATGATCGGGAGAACGCTACGATGTTGAAGCAGTGAGACGGACAGACAGCTTGGTGGAGGTGGGGTTGGTGGCGAGGGGGAAGTGACAAGGCTCTCCATGCTGCTCTGCTCGGCTCTCCTCAGCTGCGTCTGGGAGGGCGGGAGGACCAGCGCTGACAGGAGGAATTAATGGAAATCACTCAACGCCTGTGTCTGGATACCAGGGGAGATGAAACAGGGTTTATGGAGAGGTGTGCTGCACATACACACTCACGTTGTCTCCATCTCTCCCTCTCTCTTTGTCTCTCTCACACGGATTACAAGTCTGTCTTCAGAATTACCTTTGATTCCTATAACATTCCCTGTAACTACAAAGAGTCTGAGAGACACTGTGAAGACTCATGCCCTGCTCCTGTCTGTCCGCCCGTCCGTCCGTCCGTCCGTCCGTCCGCCTGTCCGTCTGTCTATCAGAGCATCCCTCAGGAAGCAGTGGAGGAGAGTCAGCAGCAGGCACCATGGTGACTGCCCTCCTCTGCCTTCAAAAGAAACAAGGGCATTACCAACACACCACCCAGACTGTTCAACTCAGCTGTCAGTTATGTTCTGCAGTCTGTACAACTTTATTCACTACAAGGGAAAATAACCTTCTTCTATTGTATGACAATTTAGGTTTGACCATATCTGATCTGTCAGAGTCTTTGAAGATTATTCTTTGTGTAAGTAGCCTTTGAATGAATACTGAGCATGTTACAAAACCTGAAGAGCTTTCACCATCTGGTTTATAGGCCTACTTGGTGCACAGAGACAGTTTCTTGAATAAATTCTTAAAGGTTTACTCTGAAGTTGTGTTTAAGTATAGAACGTTATAGATTGAGGAGAAGTCTGAGGTCACCCAAACCTGACCCGTGAACCTGCTATTCTAGTGGTTTGTGGCTGCCAAGCGAGACTTATGTGACGCAAGCATCTGAAGCGAGAAAAATGGCACGGTAACAAAAAGGTTTGGCAGACTGAAGGAAACGCTTGTTCATTACAGAAAAGGCAACAGATTTTTGTTAAATCATCTGTAAAATAATCTATAGTGCCAAAAGTCTGTTTAAATACCACAAGATAATACTGTACCTCTCATATTTAATCGTTTGAAGAAACAGATGCTGGATTCTTTTAATTAAGCGGCGCCCAGGTTCCGTTGTCTCTCAGTGCGTTCAAGTGCAAGCCACTTCATTGGAAAAACCTGGGACGATAGATGGAGAACATTCCATTTTCCACATTGCTGAACTGGCTCTAATTGCTGGTTGATAATGGGCTATAAACATTTAAAAGCTTAATACCGGGGTGGAGCAAACAGACTACAGTCTACAGGTCCACTTAAAATTGTAAAACTAAACTTGATCATGTGAATTGAAACATGACTGAAGTGTTTTGGCTCGGAATGTTAGGAATGTTGGTTAAACTAAAGTACATGAGTTCCCTCACAGTAACAATGCAGAGTTTGGTATTTTATAACTTTTGATTAAATAGTTTTAAACAACCAACGAACACAAAGTACTTCATTAGTAGTAGCTAATAAAACAGTGATGATGAAATGCTGAATTAACACAGCCCGAGGCTGTGAGCATTCCTCTCTGTGTGAAAATGTTTTCTCAGTTGACTAAGGGAACATTGAAGTAATGGCATTTCCTTCACACCGTCAGACAAAGTGAGGTAGCGATGCTGTCCTCTTTGGTCCGTGACATTGTTCTCAAGGTTTAATTAACTCTGGCCCACTGCTGATGGAGTCAGTTAAACTCACAAGACCCTATTGACTTTAGAATGGTTGACTGAAAATGCTTCTTTTTTTTGGGGGGGGGGGGTTTGGGGGGGCGGTAGGCCTTTAGGACACTGCAGAATATGTGTGAAATGATTTATATGGAGAGAAAATGTGCCAGCTTGCTTCTATGATTGCAGGTGTCTATGATGCCATGCTGGTTGAATCTAAAAGGTCAAACAGCATCATGTCCTACAAAACTTGTATGGATTGGGAACAAGTCATTCCAAATAATAAACACTGGGGAATATGTATCCATAAAGCTTCCTTTCCAGTGGTGTCACCATGATCGTTCTCTTCTCATCCACTTTCATATTGTATTATTTTCTGCAGGATATTATGACTCCATATAAGAAGTCCACAGGGAGCTGCATGTGTGGTGGCAGAGATAAGACACTGGCAGGTGATGAATGGGTCAGATTCACATTGAGCTCTGTTGAGTTTGTAATCCTTCCATTCTCGCTGCAGATGAGTCCGTGTGGGTCTGTTTAGACTTGATGAGCTAGGGGTCTGTGTTAGTTTCCTCTTGGTGCCAGGCCAGGTCATATCAGGGTGGATGGGAGAACACAGGCGTTGTACAGCAGCCTCTACTTCTGTGGTAGTTTACTGGTCATGATCAGCCTAGTCCTAACTGATTCATTGAGTCTCTCACCCTTTCACAATATGGAGTCTAGACAGGTTTAATATATCCTTGATTCCTAAGTGCCACCTTTGTTTCACTCAATATTGGAGCTGAAAGTAAAGGGCCAGCTTGCTGCCACAAACTTGGTTACTATGGTGTTTGTCAATAGCTTAAAAGTCTCATTTGGCTCAAGGTCAACAGGATTTTCTTCACTCCTTACTGAGGATGCTTTGGTTCACTCTAAGGGCCTTCCTTCCTTAAAAAGCATAGTTTTCTTCTTACTTCGTGGCTAGACTTGTTTTTAAAGCACAGTATCACTTCTGTTAATGTCTTTGAAGTCATGTAAAATCACAAATAAGTCAATTAAAGGCCCCTCTCAGCCAGTAGAGGCTTTCTGACTAGTGTACTAGTCTGGTAACCCAGCCAGTAGAGGCTTTCTGACTAGTGTTCTAGTCTGGTAACCCAGCCAGTAGAGGCTTTCTGACTAGTGTACTAGTCTGGTAACCCAGCCAGTAGAGGCTTTCTGACTAGTGTACTAGTCTGGTAACCCAGCCAGTAGAGGCTTTCTGACTAGTGTACTAGTCTGGTAAACCAGCCAGTAGAGGCTTTCTGACTAGTGTACTAGTCTGGTAACCCAGCCAGTAGAGGCTTTCTGACTAGTGTACTAGTCTGGTAACCCAGCCAATAGAGGCTTTCTGACTAGTGTACTAGTCTGGTAACCCAGCCAATAGAGGCTTTCTGACTAGTGTACTCTGGTTAGTCATACAGAAGAGCTTTAACGGCTGCCACTGAGGCCCATGTAGAGGAGAGGAGAGGAGAGGAGAGGAGAGGAGAGGAGAGGAGAGGAGAGGAGAGGAGAGGAGAGGAGAGGAGAGGAGAGGAGAGGAGAGGAGAGGAGAGGAGAGGAGAGGAGAGGAGAGGAGAGAAGAGGAGAGGAGAGGAGAGGAGAGGAGAGGAGAGGAGAGGAGAGGAGAGGAGAGGAGAGAGTGGGGTAGCAAGCTGTTTTAACCTTTTAGCAGGCTGAGGGAAAGTGTTTCTGTCTCAACGTCTTGGCATTGGGTCAGCCTCCTGCTGCAGCATAGCTCGGCTCCACCACAGTGCTGCCACTTACCCATGCAAATTTGGCCAGATAATGGTATTGTCCGCTGCAGCTGCATGCGTTGGAGACCAACCAACACGGCACTGGGCTTTCTGAATGCCGTCACATGCCTATAGGAAGAGTTTTAAGTAATGTTATCCTTTATTTAGGTTTAAAATAATACCGATGCCAAGGGCAGTCAGAGAGCAGTTTGTCCAGTGGTCAAAGAAAAGTGTGAATTTAAGTAGAGAGCATTTCCTGGCAGCTCCCTCTCCTCTGTATATACTGTATATATGGCAAAGTGAACCAGTGAACCAGTTTGGCTTAATTTCCAAGGCCAGCAGCTTAATCCCTGGACCCTCCAGTGCAGAAACGGGCATGAGTAGCATATGAATGGCCGCTGGTCCTTAGTACATAGCACAGGCTTGTGGAAAAATCTTGTTATTTTAGAAAGATGACTTTTTTTAAGCTTCTCTGCTCTTCTTTTCATTATTTTCTCCTCACATCAGGGCCTCGCAAGTGAAGTCCCTTCCCTTTCCCATTCTCCGCCACAATGTCCCCCAAAAGCTCCTCACACAACTCAGCCGCACACCCTAATCCACAGCTTAAATTTTTCTTAAATGTATCATGAACAAGATCTTGTCTCATGCATTTATAATTTCTTTCCGAGCCTTCAGAAGTTCCAAATGAGGGCAGAGTATTTGTTTTCCGCTGTGACATTTGCATAGCTTATCTGGTATTTGCATTCATCAATTGGTTCATTAATTAGGTCAGTGATCAAAGCTGGATTTCTCTATCACTGTACAGAAAGAAGAAAAAAACATTTTGGTGGCTCTAAGACGGAGCGTTGCGTATTAACAAAGAAAAAAACGAGGGACTTTCAAAAGAGAGAAGATCTAACGCATAATTTCTTATGGCGAGCCAGCCTGGTGAGAGAGTAAGAGGGATGCTGCACTCTTATGTAATTCAGCAACATCATTATAAAACTATAGTCAAAGGAAGGAAGCAGGAAGAAAACTCCAGTATGGCAGCAGCAGAGTTGGAACATCCATGCCATCTACTGGTGAAGATGAGATTACGTTTTAACTGTCACTAATGACCGCCCTGGGGAGGACCGGAGAGCCTGGGAAACCAGCTGTCCTCTCACAGACTGGATTTGAGTCTTCTGAATGCATCTGGTTCACATTGATTGCATGTATGATCAACCAGCAACCGGGCTCAACACCATTACTCATCTAAGACAAATCCAGGCCCTGGGAGGGACCCACAATGCACCTTCCCTCTCTCCAACACCTTTGTCATTGTGGACTTGTAATTTGTCTGGCTTCCGCTTTCAGCTGACCTCTTTCTTGACAGGATGTCTAGTGTGTGTGTGTGTGTGTGTGTGTCTATGTGAAGACTGTGTGTGTGTGTGTGTGTGTGTGTGTGTGTGTGTGTGTGTGTGTGTGTGTGTGTGTGTGTGTGTGTGTGTCTGTGTGTGTGTGTGTGTGTGTGTGTGTGTGTGTGTGTGAGGCGTCAATCTCTTATCCTGCTCTCATATTGTACACCATGGAGCAGCTGGCGACACTGGGGGCTCTATCCCGCCTGCTGCCTGCCTAGCTCTTCCTCCTCCATTAACTGTAGAACATTAGTACACCTCACACGACAAGAACAAACCCACCTTAAAAGGATTGAAAAGAAACCGCTGACCACATGTTTTCCTTACCCCCCTCTACGCAATTCAGAATCCGTTGCCGAAAAAGTGTGATCAATTTGATAAGCATGAGTGCATTGAAAATGTAGAGTTGCCTTGCTTTAATTGCAACTATTGAAATGTTTTGCGCACCAGTGAGTTAAGTGTCCCATTATTTGAGTACACTCACAAACCATGCACTCTGTACACTTCCCTCAAAACAAAGGTTCCATAAACAAAGACATCATCTATTATTCTGCTTGGGATTCTACACAGTGAACATTCCTAAATGGCTGGAATGATCGTCCATTCACACAGCTCTTCATGCTTAATCGATCGAACCTAAAAACAGAAGCACAACAAACTGATCACTGCTACAGTAATGATGTATATAGTGTATTTATTGATCACTGCTACAGTAATGATGTATATGGTGTATTTATTGATCACTGCTACAGTAATGATGTATATGGTGTATTTATTGATCACTGCTACAGTAATGATGTACAGTGGGTGAAATACGTATTTGTCACGACTTCAGCCGAAGTTGCTCCCTCCCCTGGGTCAGGCTGCCGGAATAGGTCGACGTCGCCCGAGTACTAGCCATCACCGATCCACTACTCAGTGTCCGTTTGTCCCGTTCCCTTCACACCTGTTCCCCATTTGCCACTAATTGTTTGTGCGTCTTATTCCTTCTGCTCCCCCCTGGTCTCTGTCGGTGATTGTCTCCTTGTGAGTGTGTGTGGTGTGTACGTTTCTATCGTGTTCCCTTGTTTCGGAACCGGCGATTAGATTTCATTAAAGGTTTATTTCCCGCTACCCTCCTGCCTCCCTGCGCCTGCTTCCACTACGCCTGCCATTCACACTGTTTATCACAGTATTGAACACGCCACCATTTTTCTCAGTAAATATATTTCCAAAGGTGCTATTGACATGACATTTTCACCAGATGTTGGTAACAACCCAAGTAATCCATGCATACAAAGAAACTAAAACAAATAAGTTCAGAAATTAAGTTATGTGTAATAATGTGAAATGACACAGGGAAAAAGTATTGAACACATGAAGAAAGGGAGGTGCAAAAAGGCATGGAAAGCCAAGACAACAGCTGAAAACTATCAGTAACTAAAAAGCAAACCAGCCCCCTGTCAGTGCAAATTAATATCAGCTGGTTCAGTCCCAACTGATGGCCTACAAAAAGGTCTCATTGCCAAGGTGTCACACAAGACACATCTCATGATGGGTAAAAGCAAAGAGCTGTCTGAAGACCTTCGCAACCTAGTTGTTGCAAAACATAATGATGGCATTGGTTATAGGTGCATTTCTAAGCTGCTGAATGTTCCAGTGAGCACTGTTGGAGCCATAATACGGAAGTGGAAAGACAATAATTTCACCATAAATTTGCCTCGACCAGGTGCTCCTCGCAAGATTTCTGACAGAGGAGTTAAAAGAATAATCAGAAGAGTTGTCCAAGAGCCAAAGACCACTTGTGGAGAGCTTCAAAAAGACCTGCAATTAGCAGGTACTGTTGTCTCAAAGAAAACAGTAAGTAATGCACTCCACCGCCATGGCCTGTATGCACGCTCACCACGCAAGACTGAAAAAAAAGCATGTTGAAGCTTGTTTAAAGTTTGCTGCACAACATTTGGAAAAGCCAATGAAATACTGGGAGAATATAGTGCGGTCAGATGAGAGCAAAATTGAACTGTTTGGATGTCATAATACACACCATGTTTGGAGGAGAAATGGCACTGCACATCACCCTAAAAACACCATACCAACAGTGAAGTTTGGAGTTGGGAACATCATGGTGTGGGGCTGCTTTTCAGCAAATGGTACTGGCAAACTTCACATCATTGAAGGAAGGATGAATGGGCAAATTTACAGAGACATTCTTGACAAAAATCTGCTGCCATCTACCAGGATGATGAAGATGAAACGAGGGTGGACATGTCAGTAAGACAATGATCCCAAACACACAGCCAAGGAAACTCTCAATTGGTTTCAAAGAAAGAAAATAAAGCTGCTAGAATGGCCCAGCCAATCACCTGACTTAAATCCCATTGAAAATCTACGGAAAGATCAAGATTCATAGAAGAGGCCCACGGAACCTTCAAGATTTGAAGACTCTTTGTGTGGAAGAATGGGCCAAAATCACACCAGAGCAATACATGCGACTAGTTTCTCCATACAGGAGGCGTCTTGAAGCTGTCATTACCAACAAAGGCTTTTGTACAAAGTATTAAATAAATATCAGTAAGTGTGTTCAATACTTTTTCCCTGTGTCATTTCACATTATTACACATAACTTAATTTCTGAACTTATTTATTTTGGTTTTTTTGTACAGTGGGGAGAACAAGTATTTGATACACTGCTGATTTTGCAGGTTTTCCCACTTACAAAGCATGTAGAAGTCTGTAATTTTTATCATAGGTAGTCTTCAACTGTGAGTGACGGAATCTAAAACAAAAATCCAGAAAATCACATTGAATGATTTTTAAGTAATTAATTTGCATTTTATTGCATGACATAAGTAGTTGATACATCAGAAAAGCAGAACTTAATATTTGGTACAGAAACCTTTGTTTGCAATTACAGAGATCATAAGTTTCCTGTAGTTCTTGACCAGGTATGCACACACTGCAGCAGGGATTTTGGCCCACTCCTCCATACAGACCTTCTCCAGATCCTTCAGGTTTCGGGGCTGTCGCTGGGCAATACAGACTTTCAGCTCCCTCCAAAGATTTTCTATTGGGTTCAGGTCTGGAGACTGGCTAGGCCATTCCAGGTCCTTGAGATGCTTCTTACGGAGCCACTCCTTAGTTGCCCTGGCTGTGTGTTTCTGGTCGTTGTCATGCTGGAAGACCCAGCCACGACCCATCTTCAATGCTCTTACTGAGGGAAGGAGGTTGTTGGCCAAGATCTCGCGATACATGGCCCCATCCATCCTCCCCTCGATACGGTGCAGTCGTCCTGTCCCCTTTGCAGAAAAGCATCCCCAAAGAATGATGTTTCCACCTCCATGTTTCACGGTTGGGATGGTGTTCTTGGGGTTGTACTCATCCTTCTTCTTCCTCCAAACACGGCGAGTGGAGTTTAGACCAAAAAGCTCTATTTTTGTCTCATCAGACCACATTACCTTCTCCCATTCCTCCTCTGGATCATCCAGATGGTCATTGGCAAACTTCAAACGGGCCTGGACATGCGCTGGCTTGAGCAGGGGGACCTTGCGTGCGCTGCAGGATTTTAATCCATGACGGCGTAGTGTGTTACTAATGGTTTTCTTTGAGACTGTGGTCCCAGCTCTCTTCAGGTCATTGACCAGGTCCTGCCGTGTAGTTCTGGGCTGATCCCTCACCTTCCTCATGATCATTGATGCCCCACGAGGTGAGATCTTGCATGGTGCCCCAGACCTAGGGAGATTGACCGTCATCTTGAACTTCTTCCATTTCCTAATAATTGCGCCAACAGTTGTTGCCTTCTCACCAAGCTGCTTGCCTATTGTCCTGTAGCCCATCCCAGCCTTGTGCAGGTCTACAATTTTATCCCTGATGTCCTTACACAGCTCTCTGGTCTTAGCCATAGTGGAGAGGTTGGAGTCTGTTTGATTGAGTGTGTGGACAGGTGTCTTTTATACAGGTAACGCGTTCAAACAGGTGCAATTAATACAGGTAATGAGTGGAGAACAGGAGGGCTTCTTAAAGAAAAACTAACAGGTCTGTGAGAGCCGGAATTCTTACTGGTTGGTAGGTGATCAAATACTTATGTCATGCAATAAAATGCAAATCAATTATTTAAAAATCATACAATGTGATTTTCTGGATTTTTGTTTTAGATTCCATCTCTCACAGTTGAAGAGTACCTATGATAAAAATTACAGACCTCTACATGCTTTGTAAGTAGGAAACCTGCAAAATCGGCAGTGTATCAAATACTTGTTCTCCCCACTGTATGTATGGATTACTTGGGTTGTTACCAACATCTGGTGAAAATTTCATGTCAATAGCACCTTTGGAAATGTATTTACTGAGAAAAATGGTGACGTGTTCAATACTTATTTCACCCGCTGTATATGGTGCTGTAATATATGGTGCTGTAATATATGGTGCTGTATATGGTGCTATTTCTATTCATATTGCTGTTGTTTTATTACCTTTAGCATTATTTTATTTCACTTAGTCCTGCATGTTGGGGCCCTAAGATTTTCACCTGTACGTGACTATTAAACAATCTGAATCTGAATCTGCTGTATCAGTATTTCATGTTTCTTAAGAAAGCATTTCTCTAAGCCAGGGCAGTGGTGGGGGCCCAGTCCAGACGTAGCAAAGCATGACTGTACTTTCAGAACAAATGAGGGCCTTCTGCATGGACGGCTGTATTCTTTGTTCCCCTCTCCCAGAAGTACCTGCTTTTCTCTGGGCTCAGCCTTCACTGCAAAGATGATTAACTTGTTGAGAAAGTCCAGCTGGCACAACAAGCAGACGATCTCTCCTAGCTGGCTCACCTCCTGCCCCCTTATGAAATCAATAGCAATATTGCCGCATGAATGAAAAACAGGCATGTAAAAAAGTCATTATACTGTATGTTTGGTCTGTTCAGTATTTCCCAGGCGGGCCAGTGATGGTTAGTGGTGGAAATGTCTCTAATAGACTTGCTTGACTAATACCAGCTGGAATAAAGAGGGGACTTTAACATGGAGAGTTGGAGACAAAGACTTAGAGTTGAGTCATGTGCTGCTGTGAGGGAGACTCATATGAAGTATCCGTGCCTGCATCCCTGAGGCTGGCAAGAAGAGACTAGTCATTTTTAGGTTGAACACCTTCGGAAACCTGGACTCCTTATTTGGGGACCATTCATGTCTGGTATAGAAGTGGTATAGAACTGTCCAATCCAACATATCACTCAATGTATGAATAGCTCATCCATGATCATCAGCAAAATCATGCATTGTATAATGATTATAAAGCCTAACTGGGACAGTGGGTGCTAGTCTGTAATACTTTGCAAAGACTTAACTTCCTGGATTATACGTATTCCTCCATAAGCCTGTGTAAGAGCACAACCTTCCCACTAATGACCACAGAGGGCCAGAGGATCTGAGTCGCCTAGTTAAACTGTGTTATTTTGATGACACGTCCTGCTTTATCATGTCATGGTGACTTTGACCATTATCAGGGCCGGCCCTCCCATTAGGCAAGATTCAGGCGAATTTGGGGCGGCACTTGAACTGATCGGCCATGGCCATCATCATATCGTCTTGGGGAGAGAGTGAGAAGCGAGGGAAGAGAGTCAACCAGGCAGCAGTGAGAGACGAGCCCTGCTCTGCTCCAGAGAGCCAGACAGACAGTGTGATCACAGATCAGCAGTGTTTTCCCTCTCTGGGGGCTTTTAATGATGACCATGTCACTGCACAAGGTCATACCCTCTTATTCTCATGTGGGCAGCTACACTGTAATTGCCTGGTGTTGCTGTTATCAAATCTTTTGGGAGCTGGCTGCTTTGTTTCCTGTTACGACAGAGAGGAGAGAGGATTTTCCTTTCTTGCTCCTCTCCACTTTTTCAGCCTCTACGGTTCTTGGAGGCCAAAATAAAGCACATGGTGTCATATAAGGTCTAAGAGGGGCTCAGTAGAAAGTAAAGTGTTCTGTTGTTGAGTTTAGAGGAAGCAGGAAAAGCCCTGTGAGAGCATGGGTGGGTGTTGCAGTAGTCAAGTAGTCAATGCATACATGATGAACCTATGCTCTGCCCACGTGCATATATTTCACTGGGGGGCCTTTTCCTAGAACGATTGATATTCTGTCTAGTGCTTTGAGTACTGTGCGTTATTGGCTTGTTGGAGATTGCATTTCAGAACCCTAATAACCGTCTGGCATTTTGTCCTCTCGACTGGGCAGACATAAAAGTAGGTGCTCTTTTAGAGTTGTTCCTGTGTGGTGGTTACAGAGTGCCGCCTTACTGATTATTCTTGGAGCCTTCTTTCATTTCTTGAAAGAGGTGTTTCAATTCTCAACAAAGAAGCACTGAGTAACTCTATCTGTAATGCTGTTTTAGTGTCCTGTAGCTTTTATAGGATGACATCATCCTATAAGAAGGTGTGTGTGTGAGAGAGAGAGACAGATGGAGCAGTAGGAGTGGCTAGGCCTGCGTGTCTGGAGGTGTACAGGATTAAATAAAATCAGAGGATGACGGCCATGCTCCTTCCTGTACTAAGTAAACACATCACAGGACCGTGTGATTTATTGCCAGGTTGGGATGACATTTCTGCCGTGGCGGGCGGGACGTGAAGCCAGAGTCCTGCGAGACGTGGAGCCAGAGTCCTGCGGGACGGGGAGCCAGAGTCCTGCGGGACGGGGAGCCAGAGTCCTGCGGGACGTGGAGCCAGAGTCCTGCGGGACCGGGAGCCAGAGTCCTGCGGGACGGGGAGCCAGAGTCCTGCGGGACGGGGAGCCAGAGTCCTGCGGGACGGGGAGCCAGAGTCCTGCGGGACCGGGAGCCAGAGTCCTGCGGGACGGGGAGCCAGAGTCCTGCGGGACGGGGAGCCAGAGTCCTGCGGGACGGGGAGCCAGAGTCCTGCGGGACGGGGAGCCAGAGTCCTGCGGGACGGGGAGCCAGAGTCCTGCGGGACGGGGAGCCAGAGTCCTGCGGGACGGGGAGCCAGAGTCCTGCGGGACGTGGAGCCAGAGTCCTGCGGGACGGGGACGAACGCTGCAGGGTACTCCTCTTATCTCTCTGGTGGAGGAGAATCCAGCAGCTCGGCCTGAAAGGGCTGAGAGTGAATACTATTGGAAAATAGAGGAGGGTTGGGGGGGTTTGAGGGGGTGGAGCTTGATAAAGACCTGAGAAGTACACCATGAGAAGAAGAATATGTCCTTCCCTTTATTGATTTTTTTTTGTCCCGGCATATTTTTTTTTCTCGAAGGGCACATTGTAGATGCAAAGAGAGTCATAAGTTCTCTGCTAATCTTTTTCCCCTCCGAATCAACACCTGCTTCCGTTCCTGTAGACTGTCACCATACAGTTTGGGCCTTCTCATCCTAAAAGACTGTCACCATACAGTTTGGGCCTTCTCATCCTAAAAGACTGTCACCATACAGTTTGGGCCTTCTCATCCTAAAAGACTATCACCATACAGTTTGGGCCTTCTTATCCTAAAAGACTGTCACCATAATTCCCCTTAGTCCTAAGTCCCCTTAGTTATTACTGTAAGCTTATGACTGGGTACAGCGACATAAGGAATATGAATCACTTGTTCATCAACGTCCCATTAATATGGTAGTATAATATGGACCACTTACTATAGGTTCAGTCATACTCGCACATTAAGTAACAGCATCGGCTATTACATTGAGATCCTATAGTGAGTCATGGTGCTATTATTCATCCACCGTCGTGTCCTCCAACCTCTTAGAGTGTTATGTAGTCGTACACTGCATTGCGCCTGCAGAAGGCAGCTCTACTGTAGTCTGTAGGTCATGTGTGTGTGTACGCTGCGAAGGTGTCATTTGAGAGACAAAGACAGAAGAATCACCTTTTTAATTTTATTTTATTTAACTTGGCAAGTCAGTTAAGAACAAATTGTTATTTACAATGACGGCCTGCCTACAGGGTCCAGCCCCTGGAGCAAATTATGGTGCCTTGATAAAGGACACATTGACAGGTTTTTTTTCACCTCAGGTATTCGAACCAGCGACCTTTCGGTTACTGGCCCAACACTCTTACCGCTAGGCTACCTGATTCACTGCAGAGGACATTAATACGCAGAGAGCATGCAACGCTGCAACAGAGCTACAGAGTCATACTCTTCCTTCCACTCTATCGTCCACCTACACTATCAATATTTTATTGAGGAAAATGGAAACTCACCACTTTTATATGCTTCTAACTTATAGGCTGCCCGCAGGCTTTCGGATGCTCCAGAGAAGGGAATGTAGAGTGGGTTGGTTCCAGGTTAGCCTGGGGTTTATGTGTGGTACGCATGATATTCTTCGCTGCAGAACAAAACACACATAAGAAGGGTCTACATATGTGTGCATTGGTGGGTTGGTGGCTGATGAGTGCACAGTGCCTTCGGAAAGTATTCAGACCCCTTGACTTTTTCCACATTTTGTTACGTTACAGCCTTATTCTAAAATGGATTAAATAAAACAATTTCCTCATCAATCTACACACAATACCCCATAATGACAAAGCGAAAACAGGTTTTTATAAATCTTTGCAAATGTATTAAAAAGACCATATTTACAGAAGTATTCAGACCCTTTGCTATGCGACACGAAATTGAGCTCAGGTGCATCCTGTTTCTGGGGAAGGGTACCAAAAAATGTCTGCAGTATTGAAGGTCCCCAAGAACACAGTGGCCTCCATCATTCTTAAATGGAAGAAGTTTGGAAACACCAAGACTCTTCCTAGAGCTGGCCGCCCGGCCAGAAGGACAACCATTGCTGCAGCACTCCACCAATTAGGCCTTTATGGTGGAGTGGCCAGACGGAAACCACTCCTCAGTAAAAGTCACGACAGCCCGCTTAGAGTTTGCCAAAAGGCACCTAAAGACTCTCAGACCATGAGAAACTGGTCTAATGAAACCAAGACTGAACTATTTGACCTGAATGCCAAGCGTCACGCCTGGAGGAAACCTGGCACAATCCCTACGGTGAAGCATGGTGGTGGCAGCATCATGCTGTGGAGATGTTTTTCAGTGTCAGTGACTGGGAGACTAGTCAGGATCGAGACAAAGATGAACGGAGCAAAGTATAGAGAGATCCTTGATGAAAACCTGCTCCAGAGCGTTTAGGATCTCAGATTGGGGCCAAGGTTCACCTTCCAACAGAACAACGACCCTAAGCACACAGCCAAGACGACGATGGAGTGTCTTCGGGACAAGTCTCTGAATGTCCTTGAGTGGCCCAGAGGCCGGGCTTGAACCCGATTGAACATCTCTAGAGAGACCTGAAAATAGCTGCGCAGCAACACTCACCTCACAACCTGACAGAGCTTGAGAGGATTTGCAGAGAAGAATGGGAGAAACTCCCCAAATACAGGTGTGCCAAGCTTGTAGCGTCATACCCAAGAAGACTTGAGGCTGTAATCGCTGCAAATGGTGCTTCAACAAAGTACTGAGTAAAGGGTCTGAATACTTTTGTTGCTTTGTCGTTATGGAGCATTGGGTGTAGATTGATGAGGAAAACAACAAAAAATGTGGAAAAAGTCAAGGGGTCTGAATACTTTCCGAAGGCACTGTATACACTAAGTGTACAGAACACAAGGAACACCTGCTCTTTCCATGACAGGTGAATCTAGGTGAAAGAAATGATCCCTTATTGATGTCACCTGTTAAATCCACTTCAAGAGGAGGAGACAGGTTAAAGAATCATTTTTAAGCCTTGAGACAATTGAGACATGCATTGTAATTCTGTGCCATTCAGAGGGCCAAAGGGAGTGCAACTCAATATTAGGAAGGTGTTCCTAATGTTTTGTACACTCAGTGTAAATCAATGCATGTCTGAGAGCATCCAAACATCTGCAAATTGTCTTTCTGGAGAGGTTGGAGTCTCATTACACGTTTACCCACCAATCATTACACGTTTACCCACCATGGCAGCCACTAGGTGGCAGTAATTTGTAGGTTTCTTCTTTCAACCTTTTTGACTTGTGAGATGGTTAATGCCATTAGTGTGAGTCCATTGTCCTGATAATAAACAGAAACAAAACTATTTGTGCTCATTACAAACTTGGTCATTAGAGGACACTTTGTGTTGATGATCCACTGATTCTGTTCCAATGCATTTGTTCTGAGCCATGCCCAATAGCCTGTCTCTAAAACACTCCTCAGACGGTGAGGATGAGATTGAGCAGAAAAATAAAAGTGTTTCCAAAGAGCCGCCAGTCATTGAGTCAGTGAATAGTACTGTTGAGTCAGGCTTGTTTACAACCTTCACTGTTCTGCCTCTGGAAAACGCTCTGCTCTTCTCTATCTTCAAATTGGTCTGTTGTTGTGAATAATGGTAATAGACTGAAGACCAGTCAACAGGAACTGTCTGGGGTAGATGTTCACCGTTTCCAGTATATTCTGTCTTTATACACAAATAATTGTCTGTCTAACAGTGTATTTACAGGACTTCTGGAATGATGTCTTTGACAACAACATGTCAATATACTCTTCCGCTGGCCTGTGCCCATGTCTATGTATATGTTAGCCGGTTGTGTGTGTGCCTTCAGGGATAGGGATAGTGTTGTATGCAGGGTTAAATAGTGGTGTATACGGGGTTAAATAGTGGTGTATACAGGGTTAAATAGTGGTGTATGCAGGGTTAAATAGTGGTGTATACGGGGTTAAATAGTGGTGTATGCAGGGTTAAATAGTGGTGTATATGGGGTTAAATAGTGGTGTATACAGGGTTAAATAGTGGTGTATACAGGGTTAAATAGTGGTGTATACAGGGTTAAATAGTGGTGTATGCAGGGTTAAATAGTGGTGTATGCAGGGTTAAATAGTGGTGTATACAGGGTTAAATAGTGGTGTATACAGGGTTAAATAGTGGTGTATACAGGGTTAAATAGTGGTGGGAAGAGTCTTCTGTAGATCTAGGATGTAGAAGGGAGGTGTAGAGACTCTCTGGCGGTCTGTGTGTGTGACCCTGTCTGGACCTTCCACCATGACCCTCCACAGACCACAGCTGACATGGAGAAAGAGGCCCTCTGTCTAGCGTCTGTATCTATATCTGGTGAAGTGGAAGTAGCCAAGGTTTACACCGTGTGCCATCAGGAAATGCCTGGACAGTGTTTTAACCTGCCCATCTAAATCCCAGATGCCAGAGCTCTAAATCAGGCAGCCGAGAACAAATACTCAAGCCGTTTTTTGGCTTGACCCTGTGTGTGGGTTTGCATGGCTCTCTCTCTCTTCTTTGGGAAACACATAACAATGGAATTATTATATTCTCTCTCTCTCTCTTCATAGGTAACATAAGACATGCATGGAGTCTAGTCACGGGAGTGAAGAATATCATGAACCTTTATTCGTTATAGACTACCACCTATTGCAGCACAGTTTGTGAACACAGTCTGACTGAATAATATACACGAGACCAACCATTGTGAACATATTCTGTGCGTCACTGGCCGTCTCTCTCAAAGCAGTGATTTGGGATTGGGGGTTAGGGGAGAGGCTGAGGTGGCGAGAGAACGGGGTGAGATGTCTAAGTTCCTGTGTTCATGCTCCTGACCCCTGACCTTAAACAAGGCTGAGTTTAAAGTGAGAATTTCAGCACAAAGCTCCACATTCAACACCTGTCCAAAATTAATCAAATGTTTCAATTATCCAGACGGAAGGAAGGCAGCCAATTCTGCTGCTTGTACAACTGGAGTTTTGTAAGATGGTATGTGGTTTTATAACCTTCGGTAAAGAGAGCCATATTTGTGGCCTTTGGTAGTCATTTCTGGGCCAATACTGTAGTATGTGTAGGATAATCATAACCTAAAGCCTGGGAACCAAATGAATAATGATATTTAGTCAGGGTCCATAGATATCTCTCTAGCAACACCACCTCACAGGAGAGATAAAGAAAAAGAAAATAGTTGTATAGCTGTTCTCTTATCGATGAAACTCCACGTAATGAAGTGGGACCCAGGGCTGTATCAGATCAATTACTCTGTCTGTCACAAAGGGCTGGTCAGTGTGTGTGTGTGTGTGTGTGTGTGTGTGTGCGTGTGTGTGTGTGTGTGTGTGTCCACATAAGGAAAGCCTCTGTCTGACTGTCTGTTCATCTGTGCGTCTGTCACTCCCTGTCTGGACGTTATTAAAATAGACAAAAACAAACTTACTTGGTGAGTAAGAGTAAGTGTAAGTGTAAGAGTAAGAGTAAGTGTAAGAGTAAGAGTAAGTGAGCCATTTATAAGGCAGAGTGTCTGTTTGTCCTTCAGCAAAATCAAGCTGCAGCGGTGTGAGATTTCAGATTCAGACCAGTAAGTGTCTGCTAGCTCTTTATAACCCTTCAGTCAGCCTGGACCTTGTTGTGTTATTGTCTGGAGAGTGTATCGGAGAGGAGGCTAGAGGGAGAGGAGGGGAGGGGAGGGGAGGGGAGAGGAGAGGAGAGGAGAGGAGAGGAGAGGAGAGGAGAGGAGAGGAGAGGAGAGGAGAGGAGAGGAGAGGGTCTCTGGGGTTTGCAGACAACAGCACACTGAACCTCTGTGAGGATGACTCTCCAGGGAACAGCTCTCACTCTCGCTCTCTCTCTCTCTTTCTCTCTCTCTCTCTTTCTCTCCTCCTTTGTCTTTGTTTTTCCCTCTGTTCTTTGGGATTTAGATTTCATGGCCAGTCATCATAACATGGTGTGCTAGCTAACTATGTAGGTGTTGAGCAAGTGAAACCCACAGTGAGATGAGGAACCACTTACTATGCCGGTTATTTCCCCATCCACGAGACTGCTCATTAGTATTGAGGTGCAGAGTCAGAGCCAGAGTCTGGGGCTCACCTTAGTCACTGGAGAGACCCACGGGGCTGTTTGCATTATGATCTTTGATTTTGATTTGGTGTTGTGCCGCTGTCCTTCCCTTGAGTCTGTCTGTGCCACATGTGCGAAAGGCCACCATCCGATGGAACCCCATCTGAAATTAGCTCAAGGTGCAGAACATTACATTGGAGGCAGAGGGTTACTGGTCACAATATCTCAGTGAGAGGGACAGGAAAACAGTGGGGAGAGGTGAGGAGAGGACCGCCTCTGTTCTCTTCCATTTATCTATCCAGTGAGATGTCCCACTGTAACACCTGGGGAGCAGATGGGGAAGCGTATTGAGGTCACAACCGATAGGACATTGGGGGAAACCAGAAGGTCACAGATCCTTTCAATCACATGGTGGCCATATGAGTGCGGGTGGGCATATGGACATTCAAGTGTGTGTGTGTACAGGTGTGTGTCCTTTTGCATGCTTGTGTTCCTGCGTGTGCTCACATGTTTCTCTCATCAGCGTGTATCCCTCAGGTACCTGTAACATGCTCTTCAGTACCAAATGAGCCCTGCCACCTTGACAGCTCTATTCCCCTGAGAAACCTCTGCCTATGTTCAATAGACAGTGAGGATGAGAATGTCTATCCTACATCCCTCTCCCTCGAACATCTCTACCCTTCATTGATTCCGGTGACGTCTGTTAGAATGTCTGGAGGCTTCCGTCCAATGAGAGGTTTCCGTCCTGGTTACATTACATGTCCTTTGTGTGACGTGTGGTGTGTGACAGACAGACACAAAACAACAGCACCAGGGGCCAGTGGTGCAGGTGGACTGAACCATGTAGTGATTATTGTACACCTGGAGCCCAAGTCAATTCAAACCGATGATTAGATTGTCCATATTGAATGAACTGAACCTAAGGCCTCTCATTAGTTCAGCTAAGAGATTTGTTCCAGCAGCCGAAAAGGGCTTGCTTGATTTTGTCTGGTTTGTATGGAAAACCGCAAATCAGATGTTACAAGAAGAACAAAGATAGTCTTCATTTGTGTGTTATGTTGTTCATCTGTGTTACATTACCAGGCTGATTGTAAATTATTTTGTGATTGATAGTCGTCCTTGTGCTTTATGTAGAGCCAGGAAAACTTTCTGCAGGTGCATCACGCCTTCTCACTGAATGCCAATGGAATGTAATGGACAACAGGTGGGTTAACTTCAAAGACTACAGCCTCTCATCCAGTATTGTATGACCAAGTGATCTAACAATAGCCAGCCTCCCTCAGCTGTTACTGCAGTGGACATGGTGAAGTGAAACTTGGGCTCGTGACCGGAAGTAATTAAATACAGGAGACTACTTTCTTGTTAGCAGGCTAAGATCAAACGGACATCAGTATTATGCTCATCCGGAGTAAAATAAGAAGTACTACCTGCACTTCTTATTACCAGAATTAAGCCAATAAGATGGACTTCTTAGTTATCATTTCATAGTGACAACTCTTCAAAAGATTACCGTTCTGAGCTCAAATTCCAGAAGAGACAAGAAAAGACAGAGGGGGAGGGGGAAGGAGGGAAAGAGAGAAAAGACAGAGCTGAATGTGATTCCCAACAGACATCTGGAGAGTACTGACAGTATTCGAGGCATGGGGATCTATCTAGCACAGATGTACAGTAGGGACTTGGGTGAAAGAGCACACGCTGAGCAAATACTGTAGCTGAATTGAGATGTAGCATTTGACTATGGTAATACATTTAGTCTAGGGTAATTACATACAACCATAGAACCAACAACATGCAAGAGGATGTGTCACCTAGATCATACCCTGAGAAAGTGGATATAGATGTGAGATCCCAGGACAAGAGCATATACTTGCGTCCTGTTATATGGAGCTCTCAGGGTTGTTCTCTCTCAGTGGGGCACCTGCTCCCTCAGGGTTTCCCCAGCACACAGATACACAGTCCCTTAAGATCAAAGTACACAGTGTTTCTACGAGACATGAGAAGCACACAGCACAGTCACAGGAAAACAAGCCTCCTCTCCACAGCTCAAACCAAATCTCAACAGAATGTATTAAAGATGGGATTTTGGGGCACTCAGAGTCAGTCTCGTGGGTTTGCTATTTGTTACTTTCTAGCTCCCAAAGGGAGGGGAGCCTGACAACCCACTGCTCGGGCCCACCGATGCCAACAAGGGAGGTACGGAGTCGTGGTGCGATAAAAGGACACAAACACCAAATACCGTACAAAACAGGGTTTATTTAGTCACGGTAATAATAATAACTTTCTGGGAAAAGGGGAGGGCTGGACGGACCAAAGCAAAGAAATAAACAAAATTCCCCCACCCCTAATCTGTACTAACCCGGCCCCAAATAGAATATACAATCCCTACACTGGCACACAGTCGAGGCGCCCTAACCAAACTTACAGTTGGTGGTCCGCCCAGGTCTAGCTGGTGTTTCTAGACAAGGAAGTATACCTACGGGTGATGTATACCCCGGGGTAGCTCTAAATCTACTCCCCAATTCCCTGTGAACAAAAGAAGGGGAACAAATAATAATTAACCCAAAATTATTAAGATCCCAAGGATCCACAAACAAACATTTTGGTTACCTGGGTTGCTACCAGTTAAAACCATGGAACAAACTAGTTTTAACACACACACAAAAACAGTTAAAGACCATCAAAACATTTGTATCTAACTGTTATATAACATATCCCCACACAGGGTACAAACCAAAACCAGCAGCAACTCTCTAGCTAGTCCCAATCTGGGCTTTTTAAAGAGAGCAGCCAGCTGTAGCCACTGACGAGTGGGCGGAGTTCCAATTCCCAATCAGCCGTTGAACCACCAATCAGCTGCCGGGACAGTCAAACAGCCATCTTGCCTGATAGGGAAAAAACAAACAATACCAGACCAAAAATGACCCTAAAACGAACCCAGAATTCTGGGGACGTAACACTATTGAAACCAACACGTTTTCTTCTGCAAAGAGAATCTCCTGGGATTATTCTAGAATAAAATAAAACTGTAATTATATGAAATATGACTGGTAATAAAGGGATAGAAACATCCCTGTGACCTCGGAGGAAATACTTACTACATCTATGGAGGTAGCATGATTAGGAAATGGAACTGAGTGATCGATAGTCTACCACTACAGGAATCTTGCACTGTTCTTACAGAAGGAATTTCTTCATTCAAACAATAAATACAATGTATGTCAGCTTGATGGAGGTGAAATCCCCACTAAGGCAGTCCCATGAAGGGTATTGTGTGGTGATGGGGAGAGCCATGGGAGATGGAGAGATGGATACCTTATGGATGGATCTATCCTCAAATAACCTGTGTAGCTTTGTAGATTGGATGGATTGTAGTGGTCTTGGAATGCACTCCTCCCAGGTGGTAGGAAAATGCTGGATTGTAGAATAATCTAGACAGTGAACTTCCATGCTATATGAACTTAATCCCCAGTGAGTGAAGAGTAGAAGTGGATTTACTGTATCACTCAGAATGAGATGCATGTCAGCATGGTTGAACTACATTGCTTTATATAGGATACACGGAATCCTAGACATCAACTCGGCCCATTGAGACCACCGCCTGATCATTATATCCACAGTGGAGATCAACTTGGATATACTTGATGTTGACTATAATAGTGAGACGAGTGATCATTAAATGACCAGGGCAGTATAGCATTCTACACAGTAGAGAAAATCAGCGGAGAATTGGCATAAATCATCGGTACAACAGGTCTAACAGGGAGCATAAAACCAGGCACATTCTGCCACTGAACTTGCCTGTAAATTTGGGCGGCAGGTAGCCTAGTGGTCAGAACATTGGACCAGTAACCAAAAGGATGCTGGATCGAATCCCTGAGCCGACAAGGTGAAAACATGTCGATGTGTCCTTGAGCAAGGCACTTAACCCTCATTTGCTCCAGGGGCGCCGTACTACTATGGCTGACCCTGTAGGCAGGCCGTCATTGTAAGTAAGAATTTGTTCTTAACTCACTTCCTAGTTAAATAAAGGTTAAATTAAATATTTAAAAAATTATAATAAATGAGCACTTGCTTGCCTGCAACCTGTAATAATGTTGAAATTGCCTCCTTGTTGTCTCCCTCTGGACTGCATCACAGTATATCTGTACATATTGATGCCCTCTACAGGAACCATATGGCCCACTCCCTGGAGGAGATCCTCCTACGCTTCCTCATCCCCAAATCATCCCCATAAAGCTGCTCTTTGCTAGCCTGGTCCCAGATCTGTTTGTGCTGTCTTGCCAACTCCTATGGTCATTAATTTGAAAGACAGCACAAACAGATCTGGAACCAGATCTGAATCTCTTTGCAGGACATTGGCCTGACTTTCAGATAATATGGAAAAACATTTATTTTAAAAGCTGTACACATAAATCAGCTTGTTTTACTGAGTCATTTTTCAAAAGGGAGCCGAGCGGAGTTGGCAGATCCCAGATGATTTTAATTCAAACCTCTGATCCTGTCTGTGGTGGTGGAATGTTGTCCTTTCGTTGGTCTGTGGCACATTCTGGACGCTCCTGACAAAGGCCCATGCCAATTCAAACACCTTAGAAACCGCTTACTTTGATAACTGGAAAAATATGATATTGTCTCTCTCTGTCTCTCTCTGTCTCTCTCTGTCTCTCTCTCTCTCTCGCTCTCTGTCTCTCTCTCTCTCTCTCTCTCTCTCTCCACTCTGTCACTCGATGATGTTTATCCCCCATGTTCGGAATGTGTTTACTTTTCTTTGAGAACAGGTGTGTACTAGTGTGCTTACCGTGTTACTACACAGGTATAAGAACAACTTCATCTAAAATGTTACCCTACAATATCATTTAAAAGGGGGTACTATTAGTCCAGAGCACACAGTTTGATCTGGGAGGTTTGCATGGGTGTATTGTACATTGTACTGGCCACAGGGGAGATGCTAGTGACTGTTTTCAATGGCCGTTCTCTTTTAAGTATTGAATCAAAGACTATCTGATCCCTCTGTGTTTGTGTGAAAGCTGTCCCTCACACTCTCTCCTCTTCATAAGTTCTCCAGTTTAAAGGAACCTGTTGCTCATTGAAACTGTACTGATCTGAGTGAGCAAAACTCTAGAAAGTAATTGGTAACAAAGTTATTTTTGTTATTAGTTATTTCCCATCTATACGTAGTTATGAGGTTAAAGGGTTTTTGTAATAATATATAATATATAATATGTTTGCTAGACACCTGTGTGGGTGAATCCAGGCCGTGTTCAACGCATCTCTGCTTGTTCGGGATGATAAAAGAATTTGGGAAATGGAAAGTGAGCCACGATATAAATCTGAGTGCCTTTGCAGATGGTGATGTTGACTCTGGAAGCCTTACAGAGCGAGTCCTGGCTCCAGCAGTCAGTCCAGGAAACATCTCTAGCACTAGGGCCATGTGGGACCTCTCCTTTAAAAAAAAAAAGAAAAGTTGAAAGTGCTTTTTTTCACAGCCCATTGTAAGCAATCAGAGAAGCAAATAGAAGCCTGCAGTCAATGCGCACAGGCAGGCATTCATCTCCAGAAGGCTGAGTGAGAGCAATGCTCAGTCAAATAACAGTTACAGAAGGCTAGACAGCCAGGAAGACAGGGCATTCTCTCACAGCACTAACAGACACTAGCACCAGCAGTGGACCCCCTCCCGGATATGACTGCTCCTGGACACAGACTGATCCTCAGCCTCTCAAGCCAGCTGTAAGGAGCAGCGAATGGACAGGACTACTGGCATATCCTCCTGCTATCCTCTCCACACTCCCACCACACGCTGCTCCATACCCCCAGAAGAGGATTCATGCTGTGTTGACATAAGCTACAGATGGTTGGTAGTGTTTGAGCTGCTGTTGGTTGGTTTCTCTGTGTGTTTAGTACCATGAGAATGCTGTCTCTTGTTGTGACGAGCTTGGTGTGTGTACTACTGGGCTCCGGACGGGCCCAGGCCCAAGCTCAGGCCCAGGCTGAGGGGCAGGATGGCGCTGCCACCCCCTGGAGACAAATGATCCAGTGGGAGAACAACGGCCGGAGGTTCAGCCTCCTCAACAGTGGAGCTGAGTATGTCCCCGCCGGAGCACAGGACCAGGAGAGAAGTCACAGGATGGTGGTTGCTGACTCTCGCCCCCGAACCCCCCGCAGACCACAGGGAGGTAACGTACGCAGGCAGGCCCCCTCCAGGGGAGGCTCAGAGACCGTGAGAGGACAGGCCAGACATCCATTTGGCTTCGGACAGGTGCCCGACAACTGGCGCCAGGGCTCAGTGGGGACAGGCTCCACCAACCCCCGCTTCAGGCCATCCACTGGGTCCTCTTCGTCCTCCTCATCATCCTTCTCATCTTCCTACAACGTCCCTGTCCAACCCTACCCGCAATACCCCTTCCCTCAGCAGCCCCACCCCCTGCCTTATGATCCCAGTGAGGTGGAGGGAGCAGGTCGGGGCTACGTGGAGCCACCCTTCCAGAGGGCCACAGGTGGAGGCTATGGTGCTGGTGGTGGAGGCTATGTTGGTGTCGGTGGAGGATACACTGGAGTCAGGTATGGAACTGGTGCTGGTCTGGCACCTGTGGTTCCACACTCCCCGCAGGACTATGGTGAGGACGGCTACCGTTACTATCAGTCCTATGGCTACGGGCCCAACCCTGCCGTGCCAGCTGTGCCAGCACGGGCTGCCCAGCCACCCTTCTCAGACGGCCTGGACCGCAGATACACACACAGCCTCTACAACGGAGGAGAGGATCCTGCTGATGCTGCTGCCGACACAGTGCCCGCTGCCCCGGACAGGACGGTGGCTGGCGCTCAGCCTCCAGTACGAAGCCCCCAGTACGAGCAGTTCCCCCCGTTCGGTAGACCACAGGTGCAGCCACAGCCCCCCTTCCTCCAGCCTGTGGTGCCAGGAAGAAACCCCAATACGGCCGTGGAGAACCCCAGCGTCAACGTCGGGAGTGTCTACCGGCCAGAACAGAGAGGTATGCACAATCAACATGCACAAAGTAATTTAGTTCAACGTCTTATTTCTTATAACAAAGTCAGCTCTTTGTCCAACCAAATGTTTTAAATCATCAGAATGTATTTCGTTTTGAGAATATGAAGGTTTTATCTGTATGTCGTCCTAAAGAAACTGGAGAGATGTGTCTTCTATTTGGTCAACTTTATGGTCTGTTTGACGTGAACAGTACAAGACAGTCCTGCAAACCACAAAGGAACCACCAGATCCTAATGGTTGTGCACATGTGAAGTGGATGATATACTTCTAGGGTCACAGCCAAGCTTTCCCTCAGTTGAAGGAGAGAGAACAAGAAGGGAATGTGGCTCCTCTCCTCCTCTCTTATTTCCTGACAGCAGTGGACAGTGTGAGCCCAGGGGGAGCAGAACCCTTACCACCTGACTCCCCAGCTATGTGCCTCTGCAGCTGGAGAAGTGCACTGTTTTCTAGAGGTTTTTCATTTCAACTCACTCAGGCCCAAAACCCAGTACAAGGAAATCCCTTTAAATAATCAGAATAGCATTGTTATTTAAGTCTTTCAATTGCAATTTGCCAAAGAAAAGGAAACTGTACTGAAGGACGGTTCATCTTTTCCCACTCACTCAGAGGGGTTATTGAAACCAGTTGTTGAGAAAGGCCTGCCAATATGGTGAGCACACACACAGGGCTCACTGTGTCATAGCGTGGGGACTAATAGTTGAATGCTGAAAATGGGTTGGCTCTTGGGGAGGCCTGGGTGTAGAACCTGGGAATAGAGGTGACCTCATTGTTGGGGCTGGCTGGAGGAGGGTGACTGGGGCCTGGGTGAGCGGGATGGGAGAGAGAGAGAGAGAGAGAGAGAGAGAGAGAGAGAGAGAGAGAGAGAGAGAGAGAGAGAGGCCCTGTAACACATGGGGTCCATTGACTCAGGAAATCCCAAAATATATTTAGTATGGGAGGGAGGGAGCATCAATGAGCTGCTCTTAGACATTCAGCGGTCCAGCCAAAAGGCCCAGGACTCGTTTCGTAATTCAAAACACACAATTTCTTGAAAACCAAGGGAAATTTATAGACTCTGTTCTGAGAGCCAATCACAGGGCTTGGGGTAGGGAGTAGGGTGAGGGTAGGGGGTGGACCCCGACTTTATTATTGGAGCCCAAAGTTAGCAATGTGGAAAACATTTATTTAGAGTAACTCAAGCAGTGTGGCGAAAAGTGACGCCAAAAAGTGAGGCCAACATGTCTGTGGGAGTTTTCTCTGTTCCTTCTGCTAGGAGCCTCCATGGCCTGAGGAGATGGAACATCAGATAGGATCTTCTCCTCTGATTGGGAGCATGGAAGATTGACTTACACATATCTCTATTCCTCTGCCTGGCCTGGCCTGGCCTGGCGGTGCATCAGGCTCTTTAATGTGTCATGTGCTTCAGTTCCAGAACTCAGTCTCACTCATTAAGACACTGGAATGTGTCAGGATTCTTCTCTGTCCTAGACGAAGCCAACATATGTGCAGATGCCTCAGCTTTCTCACACTCCATTTAATCAATGTGATAGAAGTTATTCCAATGGGATGACAGTCAATAGAAGCAAAGGCAGGCCACAAGGGATTCCAATGTAACTGACATACCTGCAAAAATGGAGACCAGTTCGCTTTGTTGCCGCTCAAATTAATTCAAGGACTCAAATCAAAGACATATTAGATACAGAAGTATTGAGGGTCACACTTTATTTGGATAGTCTGGCTAGTCCATCTGTAGATGCTCTACAGATGGTCATACTATCAACAAACTATCTGTTGATAAACAATTGCTTACTAAGGTTACGGTTAGGGCTAGGTTTAGAATAAGGGTTAGGGCTAGGGTTAGGTAAGAGTTAAGTTTAGGGTTAGGATAAAGGTTAAGTTTAGGATTAGGGCTAGGGTTAGGGTTAGTAGATAGTTAGTTGAAATGTTACTGATGTTACAGTCTGTAGTCTGTAGAGCATCTACATGTAGACTATCCAAATAACTCCACTGGGCACAGACATCAGTTCAATGTCTAGTTGAATATATTTTTATTTGGATGTCAACTAACGTGAAATAATGTTGATTCAACCAGTTTTTGCCCAGTGAGAAGTGTTACTGTATTCAAATCAAATCACATTTTATTGGTAACATACGCATGTTTAGCAGATGTTATTGCGGGTGTTGCGAAATGCTTGAGTTATCAATAAAGATAAGTAGTAACTTGTCTTGTTTACTGCCAAATGGCCTTAATGGGAAACACATCAAATGAGGGGGTGGAAAGAGCCTAAGAGGTGTGTTGCAATAGGCTAGGACTTGTTCACGTAGTGCTGTGACTGCAACCATTATTTATATTTCAGATTTATCCCAATATTTGTATTGCACTCTATTCTCTCACCACTCTTAAGCTCTCACATATTCTCACATGCACCCACTATAATGAAAGAGCTGTTCTCAAAAAGAAATGCCATGCCATTGACTTAGTAAAGTGGATGTGTTTGCATGTCGTGTATTGTACACTTTTAGGGGAAGACGTTATTAAAAAGTTGGCAAAATCCAACATATTTTCTGTAGTTTCCCACTTAGAATATGATACAGTATGTACAGCCTTGTCAAATGCATTCGAGGGCTGATCAGCTTTTGGTTCAGACACACTTTATCCCTCTGAAAAATACCCAATTTCCAGTTTCCGGAGATTACGGGGCCAGAGAACAAAGGCTTTCCTGAATGAAGAGGGAGAAGAGTCCACTGCTTGATGGAAAACCTCTCCGTTTCACACAGGCCTTAGTGTTTTCATGGTCTGCCCCAGGAAGCTTCCCGTGGCCTGTAAGTCTGCTTCAGAGAGAGATGACAAATAGGATGTGTACACAGTGCTGGGAAAGGCAGAACCTGTGTCTAAGGCTCACCTGGACGTTAAACAGGCTTTCGCTGTAGAATTCCTACAAACAAACTGGATGCAAGGCCTATTATAAACAACAGTGAAAGTTTGTTGTTGTTGTTTCGGTGATAGAGTGGGAATTGAAAAGCAAAACACTAAATATCATATCAACATATGCCTTCAGTTGTTTTACTGTTTTGTCAATTTTACTGTAACCAAAATGAAGCAGATGGTATTTTTTTTAATGGTCCCAGAGGTCAAAACTTGGGTTTGACTTAATGTTGCTCCAAGTGGTTCCCATTTAAGTGATTGTCTGGCCTTTGAGGTGAAGGTTGAGGTGAAGGATGAGGTGAAGGGGGAGGAAAGGGGGCGGTGATAAGGTAACCCAGTGACCCTTTCTGCCCTTTACTGGAAACGGGATACACATTGGCTCTGACAACTCAGGCCTGCTTTGTATTTATTATTCTGTTTATCTGACAGTCGGTCGTTGGCCCAGTTTAGTAACAGCAGGGTGTGAGATCATTGTTGTTCTACCGTCTCTCTCTCTCTCTCTTTCTCTCTTCTCTCTCTCTCTCTCTCTCTCTCTCCTATCTCTTCTCATCTCTCTCTTCTCTCTCTCTCTCTTCTCCTCTTCTCTCTCTCTCTCTCTCTCTCTTCTCTCTCTCTTCTCTCTCTCTCTCTCTCTCCTCTCTCTCTCTTCTCTCTCTCTCTCTCTCTCTCTCTCTCTCTCTCTCTCTCTCTCTCTCTCTCCTCTTTCTCTCTCCTCTCTCTCTCTTCTCTCTCTCTCTCTTCTCCTTCATTTAAAAATTCACATATATATATATATGAGAGATAGAGAGAGAGAGAGAGAGAGAGAGAGAGAGAGAGAGAATCAAATCAAATCAAAAATCAAATCAATTATATATTTTTCTTGCATAGACGTGAAAGATCTTTCCTATTTGAATACTATAAACTTTGGATACTGTAGCAGAAGGGAATTGGAAGTCTAGTATTCTGGTGAAGTTGATTTTATAACACTTAGCATTATCCCTCCAGATATGAATAGTTTTAATGTATATTTCATGCCAAAGGTTAACATGGAATGACAGGTTCATATTAGAATTAGTGTCATGAAACATCACATCATATTAGGAGGCCCCAGCGTCTTAGCATAATTATCTCCCTGTGTGTACCAAACATGTTTTCACTTTCAGGTTTGAGGAATCATTTTTTCTAGAATGAATGACTCAGTCATGTATACTCCATTTTATGTTTCTTGGCATGGTTAGCTTTTTTCTGTACACTAAGATCTGAATCTAACCAGCATAATAGTTCCCTTATGAGTGACCTATAGGGAGGGACTACTAATCCTGCTGAGATGATAATCTGGAATGTACTGTAATTAGTGATTCCTGACTACTGACCACAGAACCCTTATTTCCCACCTATATGAATGTGTCACTATATGTAACTTGTGGTCATAACTCTACACTAAATCTTTGGTCCCGCTTTAAATGACGTTCAGCTTCTAAAGCCTTCATAAAGCCTTCATAAGCACTACGTAAATGTGTTACGAAGCCTCTATAACCGTATGGCATGCTTTATAAAGGGTGTCAAAACTGTGTGACATAATCACCATGATAAACTGTGACACAACCCATTAAATAAAGGGTGATGTTGTGTTGAAGGAGGGCATGTGCTCTAAAGTGATGTCACGTTATTCACATTACACCTAATCTCATTCCCAGACACTTTCGCCCAAATGCGCAGGTGGACCAACGCATCCAACTAGTCCTTAGTTAGCTAGGGTTAGGTTTAAAATCACATTGTAAGAAGATCAATTGGGTAAATGGGCAGGGTTTAGCAATAATTACGACTTTTTGACTGTTAAGTAGTGACACTGACAAATACTTTGCACAATAAGATCACTCCTATAGAATTCTATGGTCACTCCCACTAAGGCCATTTTTGAAGGGTTGCTATCCCAGGCCTATATGTGCTGTGAGTGCAATAGCCTGTGGACGAAGTTGCACCAATAAATACCTTGATGAAAGCCCCCAACCTAAAGATATTGAAAGTCTTTCTGACACTGTACTTACTAAGTCAGACACATTTGGTCATTCATAACACATACATAAAGGCTTGATGATGTAAACACTAGCGGATGATCTCTGCATATGTTGTTCCCACCATGAAGCATGGAGGAGAAGGTGTCATGGTGTTTGGGTGCTTTGCTGGTGACACCATTCTGTGATTTATTTAGAATTCAAGGCACATTTAAACAGCAAGGCTACCACAGCATTCTACACATCACATCTCGTTTGCGATTAGTGAGACTCAGTGCTAGAGGCGTCATTACAGGCCCTGGTTCGATCCCGGCTGTATCACAACCGGCCGTGATCGGGAGTCTCATAGGTGGTGCACAATTGGCCCAGCGTCGTCCGGGTTAGGGGAGGCTGGGGTAGGCCGTCATTGTAAATAAGAATTTGTTCTTAACTGACTTGCCTACAGTAGATAAAGATTAAATAAAAAATATAAAGAATCGGTCAACTTTTGTACTATGGGGGATATTAGATTGACATACTGTAGGCTCGTGCTTTTGCTGTTCGTTAGGCCTACTCATCTTGTTGTGGACAATTCTTCCTATATCTTGAATTTGCGCCTCAGTATTTGATAAGAAGGACTTGCACAGGTGTGTCCCTTATGTCTCTGTCTTCACTTGTAGGCATTATCAAGTGCTGTCAAATTGTGAATGAGAGACTGATGAAGTGTGTGCATCCTGCGGAAGAAACAAAGCAGAGCTCATCATTAGAGTCGCATCACGCAGCTTTAGAGTCTATTAAGAATCAAATCATATACTGTAGACCAACGTATGTATCACAACTAAAGTTGTATAAATAACTCTAAATTAAATATATAGGAATACCTGTTTCTTTGTTAACCGCTCAACACAGAATAGTCTAATATGTGTACTCTCTAAGAAATCGTTTGGAGAAAATATCCTTTCTTTTTTATTCAGCTATGTTTAATTGTATTCTTCTTGCTTTAAAATAAAATAAAATAATGCCACGGAATTCTAAGAAAATCTTGTCTGCTAAATGAACTAGCGTAGCCCACAGTCATATGGTACAGCCAGATCAAGGCATAATATAAGGACAACTCAGAGTATGCTATTCTGTTCTTCTAAAATAGACTAATTTTCTCATATAATTTTTCTTTAGACCTGTCTGAAATAAATAATGTATTTATTGTGAAGGTGTAGGCTATTTTTTAAATCGATTTATTAGACTTTATAAAATGTAGATGTTCCAAAGGTCTGCATCAGTGGCTTGTAGGCTGTGTGGGGAAGCCAGGATATGCTAATGTGTTTATGTTAATTAACGGTCAATTATGGTCAATTAACGGTCAATTACCAGTTATTTGCTTGACAAACACCAAGCTGACAAAAATGCATTACCGACACAGCCCTAAGGCTGGGGGGTGTCATTGAAGAGCTCCTGCAGTGATGGGAGGAGGACAACGATGAGGCATCGGATGAGGACGATGAACTGCTCCTGTCTCCGAACTCTTGGATGAGACATCTGCAGAGCCGGGACCTGCTGAGGAAGGAGGAAGATGGAGAGAAACTTTGGCCTCCTACAGTGGAAGATCGGCGGACCCCAGAGGGGTTTAATGACCAGCCCCTAGAGGTACAGGCTAGGTGGTGGAGAGATTGGCTGGCGCTACCTCCTGTGCCGGATCTCAGATCCTCCACCGACGCCAGTGCCCCGCCCTGACCCCCCCACCCCCCCCGTGGGTGGTCCTGGTCTTGCGGCCGGGAGTCCGCGCCTTGGGTGGGGTGGGGGGTACTGTCAGAATTAGTGTTCAGAGATGCCTCTGGGCATCTATATGTGAATGTCAAGTATTGTGCTTAGAGATGCCTCTTGTGCTGCTTGTGTTAGTGATCCCCAATTAGAGGCAGCTGCGCTGCGCTGTCTAATTGGGGATCCTATTTAAGGGTTTTGCCTGCCCACTTGCATATGGGTTATTGTTTGTGCACATCAGTTCATGGTTGCTTCCTTTCCTTTTGTTGTTTTTGCAATACTGAAATAAAGTATGTCGATTGACTACAACTCTGTGCCTTGGGTCCTGCCTACCACCAGCCGTGACAAAAACAAATAAATATTAAATACATATTTAAACCATATATTTCCTTTAATTTGTACATTTTTTAAAACAATACAAATAAAATACATGAAGTTTCAAAAAGTACAGAAATGCAATTACATTGAACATTAGTTCAGTGTAGCTTGTCCTTGAGCTGGTGGACGAATGATTCTTGAGCTGGTGGACGATTGATTACGGCCGGGAAATTTGCTGAATTATCAAGTGTTTGTCAAATTGTGAATGAGAGACTGATTATGTGTGTGAATCCTGCGGAAGAAACAAAGCAGAGCGCATGCCTTTCATGCAACTTTTTTCAAATCATGGATAGAATATATAAAAAATCTAAACATATAGCCCAATGATTCTTGCCTCTGTTCCTGCTGGAGGTGCTCCATGTTGGTTCCAATCTTAAAAGTAAGAACAAAGTAAGTTAGCATGTCTGTTAGGAAATGCCTTTGTCACACTAGGTTTGGCGCCGCCCTGAGTGGTCGCCTTTTAAGCAGCTCCCGTTGTCCCGTTGTTCGTGCATTAATTGTTGTTTTAGTTCGTTTTCTTTCGTCTATTTTCTTTAGTTTTATTTTTTATTTTGCTACAGTCGAACTATAACAGTTCAGGATTATGGATTTTATGGATTTTATCGCAGCTGAACGTCGACAGGAGTCGTCAACTGTTATTGTTTACAACAGAGCCCAGCTCCTGGATTTAGCCCACGCAGCGCTGCTGCTCCCCAGGGAAAAGTTTGATATTCCGGACGAATTGAAAAGACGACGCCGTGGATGCAGGGCGGGATTGAAATGTAAGGCAAAGCGGAGGAGGTTCAAGTACAAGCCGGCTATACCATCTATTATTATGGGCAATGTGAGGTGTCTACATAACAAGATGGATGAGTTGGCGGGACTTGTTCGTGGACAAAGGATTTATCGGGAAACGAGCCTAATGTGTTTTACTGAGACTTGGCTGAACGATAACATCCCCATACAGAACGTCACTATCGACGGTTTCCAGACCATCACAGCGGACAGGGATCGCGTCTCTTCCGGTAAGAGTAAGGGTGGTGGGCTGGCTTTATTAGTTAACAACAGATGGTGTCATCCCAAACATATTACTCTTAAGGAAAAGTTTTGTAGCCCGGACATTGAACTGCTAGCCGTTAGCCTGAGACCCTACTATCTACCTAGGGAATTCACGGCGGCCATTGCTGTTATTGTTTACATCCCGCCCTCTGCTGACGCAAACGCAGCGTGTGACGTCATCCACTCTGTTATCGCGAGGTTACAGACAGCGCATCCCAGTGCTTTCTTTGCAATTTCGGGGGATTTTAACCATGCATCTCTCTCTTCAACGCTGCCCACGTTCAAACAGTTCGTGAAGTGCCCAACCAGGAATAATAAAACTCTGGACTTGTTATATGCTAATGTGAAGGATGCATACAACTCCACTGCACTCCCTCCCCTCGGTAGATCGGATCACAACCTTGTCCACCTCACCCCACTCTACAGGCCTATGGTCCAACAGCAGCCTGCAACCACCAGGACTATTAGGAGATGGTCCCCGGAGGCGAATGAGGCCCTACAGGACTGCTTTGAAACAACAGACTGGGATGTGTTCTGTGAGGCTCATGGGGAGGACATCGATGGACTCACTGACTGCATAACAGACTATATTAATTTTTGTGTAGACAACACTGTACCCACCAGGAAGGTACGCTGTTTCCCAAACAATAAACCCTGGGTCACCAGCGACCTGAAGGCCCTGCTGAATGAGAAGAAGAGGGCCTTCAAGGAGAAGGACAAGGACAAATTGAAATGCGTCCAGAGGGAGCTGAAGTTGCGGATTGCTGAGGGGAAGAGAGTGTATAAGGAGAAGATGGAGGACAAGCTGAGGCAGAGCCAGGTGAGAGAGGTGTGGAAGGGTATGAGAAATATCACTGGCTTCAAAAAGTCAAACAGTGGGCAGACGGAGGGGACCCAGGACAGAGCCAATGAGCTGAACCAATTTTTTAACAGGTTCGATACTGGCCCTGTCCACCTCCCCTCCAGCTCCCCAGACCACACACCCTCACGGCTATCCCACCCCCACTTTGCTCACAGCACCTCTGCTGAGACAATCAGTGACCCCACCTCCGCCCCTGCCCCCCCTGGACTGATCCTCAACACCCCCCTTCCCCCCACCTCCCTACCTGGGCTGGCTTTCACCACCAACCAAGTGAAGAGAGAGCTGGAGAGACTACACCAGTGGAAAGCGGCGGGCCCTGATGGCATCAGCCCAAGGGTGCTGAGGGTCTGTGCTGACCAACTGTGTGGAATACTCCAGCGTCTTTTCAACCTTAGCCTGAGCCTAGAAAGGGTCCCTGTGCTGTGGAAAACATCCTGCCTCGTCCCAGTGCCCAAGAAGGCACACCCCACTGTCCTGAATGACTTCAGACCTGTAGCGCTAACATCCCACATCATGAAGACCCTGGAAAGGTTAGTCCTCGCTCACCTCAGACCCCTGGTGTGTTCATCAATGGACCCCCTGCAGTTTGCATACCAGCGCAACATCGGGGTGGATGATGCAATCATCTACCTTCTGCAGAGGGCCTACTCTCACCTGGACAACGCAGGTTGCACTGTGAGGGTCATGTTTTTTGACTTCTCCAGTGCCTTCAATACCATTCAGCCCCTGCTACTGGGTGAGAAGATGAGGAGGATGAAAGTGGAAGCACCCTTAGTCTCCTGGGTCACGGACTACCTGACCGGTAGGCCACAATTTGTGCGACTACAGAGCTGTGTGTCAGAACGGGAAGTTAGCAACACAGGGGCCCCCCAGGGTACGGTCCTGTCCCCCTTCCTGTTCACCCTCTACACCTCAGACTTCAGATATAACTCTGAATCATGCCACCTACAGAAGTTCTCGGATGACTCTGCTATTGTAGGGTGCATCAGGGGTGGGCAGGAGGAGGAGTACAGGAGCACAATCAGTGACTTTGTGTTGTGGTGTGAGCAGAACCACCTTCAGCTCAACATCAGCAAAACTAAGGAGATGGTGGTGGACTTCAGGAGAACCAAGGCACAACTGACTGCAGTCCCTATAAAGGGGATGGAGGTGGAAATGGTTGAGTCATACAAGTTCTTGGGTGTCCATATGGACAACAGACTGGAATGGGCTGGTAACACCGGGGCCCTGTACAAAAAGGGCCAGAGCCGACTCTACTTTCTGAGGAGGCTCAGGTCCTTCAACGTGTGCAGTAAACTACTGCATACCTTCTACCAGTCTGTGGTGGCCAGTGCCATCTTTTTTGCAGTGGTGTGCTGGGGAGCAAACATCAAAGCCGGTGATGCTTCTCGGGTAAATAAGCTGATCAGGAAGGCTAGCTCTGTCCTGGGGATGAGCCTTGACACTCTAGAGGAGGTGGCGGAGAGACGGATCCTGGCCAAACTGCTGGCCATCATGGACAACGTCACCCACCCTCTGCACGCTATGGTTATGACGCAGAGGAGCTCTTTCAGTCACAGACTGATCCCACCACGGTGTGCCAGAGAGCGCTACAGGAGGTCCTTCCTGCCGGCGGCTATGAGACTATATAATGCCTCACCGGGGTGCCGTGCCGTCGGCAACATAGATCTGGAACTGTTGGGGTGCTAGGACCTAGTTTAACAATTATGCATCCATCCGTGAGTAACTCTGTTCCGTCAGCACTCATCCACTCAGGACCTACTTATTCATACAGGTCTGTATATACATACCCATGTACAGTTGTTATATTATATCACATGCAATATTGTAAGTAATTATTGGACCTAGGCATTCACTCAGGAATGCATATTAGTATCCTGCCAGTTGCACCTTTTCTCATTGCTTTTAGTATATCAAATGTGCAATAAGTGCAGTTGTCTGTAATTAAACCCTGCGCACTAAGGACTGTATTTTAAGGGAATTACTATTATTACCCCAATGATATCATACACACATTTAGCTATTAAAGTATCTCTTCCTGTCATTTACCTGTACAGTTTGTGTAAACATGCAAGTATTCACTTATCTGTAAATATAACTGTATACCTAACTGTACAGCTAATTTAACCATGCAAAATTTTCACTTACCTGTTCATTTACCCAGTCTGTCTATTAAGTAAACTATTATTACCCTCGCTCATATCATACGCATTAGCTACTGAAGTATTTCTCTGCCATCAACCTGTATAGTATAGTTAACCATCCAACATCCACCAATGTATAGTGTACATATTCAGCCAACCACTCATACTATGCAATGTCCTTTTATAGCTTTTTTTTTGCACTCCAGATATCCTGTATTTCTATACTTTTTCATACTGCCGCTCTATGTATCATGTATCGTGTATCTGTCTTTTGTGTACTTTCGTTGTGGCATTTTGCACCTGCCCTGTGTTTTTGTTGTAGCTGCTTGATAATGAAATTTCCCCCCCGGGGGATCAATAAAGTACCTATCTATCTATCTATCTATCTATCTACACCATCTGGATAAGGGCATTTCTGTTCAGTACCAGAAACTCTAAATGCGAAGATGGAAAACTCGAATTGAATGTTTACACTAAATGTTTAGTGTAAACATTCAATTCGTGTTATTATATTCCTCTTTCATTTACTGTCACGGCTGAGTGTAGGCGCAGCGCTGTAGTAGTTCGACAATTTTTTATTTAGACGAACTCAAAACAATAAACAATTAACAAAAGCACAACCGCAACGTGTGTGTGTGTGTGTGTGTGTGTGTGTGTGTGTGTGTGTGTGTGTGTGTGTGTGTGTGTGTGTGTGTGTGTGTGTGTGTGTGTGTGTGTGTGTGTGTGTGTGTGTGTGTGTGTGTGTGTGTGTGTGTGTGTGTGTGCAAAAGCAACTATACACAAACAATGTCCCACAACACAGGCGGAAAAATTCAGTAACTTAAATAGGATCCCCAATTAGAGACAACGCATAGCAGCTGCCTCTAATTGGGGACCAAACACAAATCAACACATGGAGTTCCCTAGAACTCTGCTGTCAGACCCTGACCTTGACAACCATAGAGAAGCCAGAGGATTCTCATGATGTGACTATGAGACGTGGTTGTATCTAGGGGGATTTGTTTTTAGCTCAGCCTGCTAGCTAGCTACATTTTGGCTAGCTAGCAATTGCTGTGAAGTCACCAAAATTATTTTATATAAAAGATTGAGGTAGCTCTACTATGTAATCTAACGCAACACTTAACTAATACAAGGTTATCTTGTTTTACGCTGTCACAAGTGGCCATTTGATTTGCAAACTCATCACATCTCGTCAGCAAAACTAAAAAAGTAATTCCTGGTCACAGAATTTCAGAAATGCACCACGTAATCCTACCAACGTTTGTTTGCTGTGCTTGACTGCACATTGGAGTGTCATTTATGTAGTGGTTATGAAGGCTTTTATAAGCTGCATATAATTTAAAGCGGGACCAAATCTTCTACTGAATCTGTATCAAAGTCCTTTGCAGGAAAAGTAAATATAGCTGATAAACAGGTGCAAAGCTGTGCTGTTTAATTTATGGAATGGCCTCAATGGTCAGTGCACCATAGCAACACTATATTCTGTCAAGGGAGGAAGCAGACCTGTTAAAGTTGACATTGGCATCAAGGTACTGGTACTAACATGACATTGTTCTAGGTTTGCCAGACCTGGTTCCTGATCCTAACTATGTGCAGGCCTCCACGTATGTCCAGAGGGCTCACATGTATTCTCTCCGCTGTGCTGCCGAGGAGAAATGCTTGGCAAGGTAAGAGACCATTTTTTACTTTTTAAGTGTTTTAATAAGTGTTTGTATTTTCATTGAATGAGGAAAACATACAATCATTTTGTTAGTAGCCACTCTGCACACTTTAATGGCATGAAAGATTATCACCAGTTTTTGAAAGCCAGTATATACATTCTCCTCCAGTTAGAACAGATTGAAAGATTCCATGTACCTATCGGGGAATATTAGCATTTAATGTCTCAGTTGCTGATCTTACCCATTGCTGACTGTTTTAGCTACCTGTTTAGAAAAAGTTACTCCTTATCTAAGCTGCAGGATTTAAAGTTTGGAACCCAGCTCACAGTGCAACGTCAATAACCTGAAATCTGGTCACCGAGGCCTGTCACTACGGCTTTTACACAATTCTGATATTCTTCCACTAATTGGATCATATCTTTTGCCAATAATTGGGCGAAAGATCAGACTTGTCTATCTAACCTGGCCTGTCAGTAAATGGTTCTCTGAGTGGTTTAGTAAATGGTTCTCTGAGTGGACGGACGGACAGACAGACAGACAGACAGACAGACAGACAGACAGACAGACAGACAGACAGACAGACAGACAGACAGACAGACAGACAGACAGACAGACAGACAGACAGACAGACAGACAGACAGAGATGATGATGATGGTGATGATGATGGTGATGATGATGATGATGGTGATGATGATGATGATGATGGTGATGATGAACTTTGCTGTCCCACTGGCTCGCCTGTTTGCCCTTCTTCCCATCTAAAGCACAGCCATTCCTCGAAGCCCTCTCAAATCCTGTCTGTGTTATCAGCAATCATGGACAGATGGCCTTGTATAATGTGCTATACGCTCCAATGTCAACAACAGCCATAAAACGAATTACAAAGATTTTTTCTGATACTTTGTATTGCAGGTTAATATAAAAACAACTCTGAAAGATGTTGGACTTGCTACAAGACTGAAAACATGTGTAGGAGACTAATCACAGTAATCTGTAGTGTGAATTACATGTATTTATTTAACATATTAGTTCCCTCCAGCTTTTCCAGGCCCGCTCAAGTCTGTCTAGTTGCAGGAACACATTGTGAGCCTGAGGTATGAGAAACTCACCGCGACAACCCATGGGAGACTAGTTCTCTGTAGCCATCTGTACTTACCTTCACTCATTGCTATTCCATACTTTGTGTTTGTCTCCCCACAGCACTGCCTACAGCGCTGAGACAACAGACTATGACGTCAGAGTCCTGCTTCGCTTCCCACAGAGGGTTAAGAACCAGGGGACGGCTGACTTCATGCCCAACCGACCCCGACACACTTGGGAGTGGCACAGCTGCCATCAGTGAGTAACCAGTGTCTCCCCAAACCCTTATATGCTATTGGGTTATTATACGCATCTTTGCTATGCTAAGAACTGTAAGATCCTTCCACTACAGGGTTAATCAGATTTGCTGTTTCATGTGACAATAAAAGTTGGCTGTTATGGTCATTTTGTTTTCTATTCGTTTGATTAGCTGAGGTCACTGCGTTCACATTTGTTCTTTTTGGTGATATCATGACTTTACTTAATACAGTATGTCATGATATCACTGATATGTTTGGACACCCTCTGTTCTGCCCTTTCTCCGTGACCTTGCGTTCCACAACGACTTTATTGGTCACAGTATGTCTGGTTTCCTTGGGTTTCTGCAAAAAGTCTCAGGCTGTACTTACTGTCCTCAGCTCTGTGGAATGTTGACTGCCCATTAGTAGATTGGCAATGTTGCCTGGTGACATCACTGTTAGTTTATACATTGGTTTCCAGGGTGGGAGTTAGCCAATGCAACAGCTCGATATGACTAGCCAATGGAAATGGGAATAGAATCCATAAATGTTCCTGTCAATCTGTGCCCTGGCGTCATAGGCCTGGTATTCAGGTATTATATGATGGCATGGATGTGTGTTAGTGGGAACACAGTTACAAAGTGTGCTTGTTTTGAGAAAAAAAAAAAACTCTTCCGCAAATTCTCACAATAAACTTTAATGTCCTACGTTTTGCCCGCCATTTGAATATTTGAATACAATGTGTAGTCAGTGTATGCAATGTGTAGTCAATTGAGCAAATGTTACACGATACAGAACACTAAGGATAAAACCTTAGAATCAGTGTTTTATGGAGACAAACAGATAGCAGGAGCTCTGTTTAATTTAAATACAGTATGAATCATTAGACTCAGATTTCTCTATTAAAAATGGACATTTCTGTCAATTTACACAATAGTGTGATTAATAGTAATCAAACAGTACAATAGATGTCCACAGTTAAAATCCGGATGATGTACACGCAGCTATTCAGATGATATTCCTATTTTCTTGTCTTTATCTCTATGTAGCACAAGCATACAGTGACCCCTGACCTCTTAGGTCAAAAGTCATGGTTAATGTTTGTCCAGGTGCTATGTAATACATCTACTAAATATTCTCTATAGTTGGCATAGTCACAGGGAGAGAACCAGGTGAGGGAAAGGGCCCTCCAGTCCAGACAGCTCTAGGCCAAGTGTCTCCCTGTCTGTCCCACTCTCACAGAGAGATAACAATCTCAAGGCTTCCATCACGGGAACAAAAATAACGTCCATATTTCAAACCCACATTGCACTGATCACCCGCCTCGAAACCCCTGCCCATAGACACATACACACACACACACCACATACAGAGGATGTTTTGCAGAGAGCTGCCCTCTCAGGATACCCAGTCTGCAGCTCTTTCAATTCCTCTGTGTTTACAGATTCCCTGTGTAGTCGGTGCAGATCCCCAATGGAGAATCACATGGTGTAGCTTTTAACCTGCAGAAACACACTGTTCCTCACCTGAGAGGAGCTGTTTACCGTCTCCAACTGCTATGGAAAGAATGACTTCTTCTTTCATTTGTCACCTCCTCCATAGGTGGAAAGTACCCATCTGTCTTTCCCTCCAAGCCTCCATTCAATCTTTAATGACTACGCCAGTAAAAAGTTTTAGCTATGTTAAAACAGGGAGCATGAGGTAAGTAGACTAGGTTATTATTATACAGTCTGAGTCCTACTGACTGAACCAGCTCCAGCTCTTTATACAGTCTGAGTCCTACTGACTGAACCAGCTCCAGCTCTTTAGACAGTCTGTGTCCTACTGACTGAACCAGCTGCATCTCTTTAGGCAGTCTGTGTCCTACTGACTGAACCAGATCCAGCTCTTTATACAGTCTGTGTCCTACTGACTGAACCAGCTGCATCTCTTTAGACAGTCTGTGTCCTACTGACTGAACCAGATCCAGCTCTTTAGACAGTCTGTGTCCTACTGACTGAACCAGCTCTTTAGACAGTCTGTGTCCTACTGACTGAACCAGATCCAGCTCTTTAGACAGTCTGTGTCCTACTGACTGAACCAGCTCCAGCTCTTTATACAGTCTGAGTCCTACTGACTGAACCAGCTGCATCTCTTTAGACAGTCTGAGTCCTACTGACTGAACCAGCTGCATCTCTTTAGACAGTCTGTGTCCTACTGACTGCCCTACATTCACCAAAACAAACACTGACAAAATTCTTAGTGTCTGGAATCAGGAATATGACTTTCAGTAAGAATAGCAGGAAAGGATAATTAGGATTAGGATACATTTATGTGCTTTTGAGATGAATAGGTTGTCAGTGTACTACAACTTTTCATCCATTAGGCGCTGTGTTCACAGTTCAGATGACGTCTGTCATAGGAAACCTAACTTGGCTGAAATACGAGGCCATTACTGTATCTGGGAATCGAGATGCAATATTTTAAATTTACCATGCTGCCATTTATTTCAAATAGCAGGAGACTGAATATCCTTCGTATTCTCTGTACAACACTGTTTCTAATGCATATTTAAATGCCACTTGTATTCTCAACCTGTATCAGTATATGTCTTATTTATCTGAATACCAGAGAGTTAACAGTTAGTATGGAAAATATACTGTATATTCACAACATGCTGGTCTGCAGAGGGCAGCAGTAAACAGCCAGCCCTCTCAGGTCACTTGGCATTGGTCCACACCCCAGCTACAAGATGGTGCTAGGTTATTACAGTACATTATTTCAGATGGACCAGTACACTGAGATACAGAGTGGTGTAACTAATTTCACATTCTGAGGATATTTGTTCTCATGGGTATCCATGTTAGCAGTGGCGAACCCCAGCATTCCAACGCTGTTAAAGCTGTGTAAACACACACACACATACACAAACGCACACACTGACACAGACACATTCACACACACACACACACACACACAACACGCACACTCAATTCTTCATTTATCTTGCGGTAGTGATGAAAACTTTCCAGATTGATATGAAGTAATTAACGAGACCTCATACATGAGTAGGTGGTTAATGTCTTGCTTCATCAGTGCATGATTGTAGCTATTCATTCGAATCTACTCTCCTTTGGTACGTTGTGATATGCTCAGTCAAGATGCACCGAGTTTAAGTGTTGACAGGTGAGGGCAATAGGCTGTTCAAATCAACAAGCACATCTTATTTAAAGATACGTACAGCTTGACTTTGGATGGGGGCCTGCAGTAAACAGTTTGCTTTGTGTTGGTTTACTGATTATCATGTAATGATCCTTTACGCAAATTGAGCACATCTCTATTGTTTGTTTTACCTGTCATTAACTGAATTTGTAAATGTTAAAATTGGATTCTTCTTTGTTCCCCTGCTGACCACTCTGTGCCATCCCTCCTCTCTCTCCTGCGCTACACACAGTCACTTTTCACCTGTCACAAATGCATTTTTAAATGGTAAAAGTGGACATTTGTCCCCTATTTTTGCACTACCGACCACCTATTTGCCCGTCTGCCTACCCATAGACACTACCACAGCATGGATGAGTTCAGCCACTATGACCTGCTGGAGGTCACCACAGGAAGGAAGGTGGCTGAGGGACACAAGGCCAGCTTCTGTCTGGAGGACACAACCTGTGACTTTGGTCACCTGAAGCGTTATGCCTGCACATCTCACACTCAGGTAGATACACCAACACATCTCACACTCAGGTAGACACACCAACACATCTCACACTCAGGTAGATACACCAACACATCTCACACTCAGGTAGACACACCAACACATCTCACACTCAGGTAGATACACCAACACATCTCACACTCAGGTAGATACACCAACACATCTCACACTCAGGTAGATACACCAACACATCTCACACTCAGGTAGATACACCAACACATCTCACACTCAGGTAGATACACCAACACATCTCTCACTCAGGTAGATACACCAACACATCTCTCACTCAGGTAGATACACCAACACATCTCTCACTCAGGTAGATACACCAACACATCTCTCACTCTGGTAGATTTGCCAATACACATGGCATGGCATCATTAATTTGTCAGAAGGCAAGTCGGTGTCTTGGTCTTGCACCAGATACAGCAACAATGTATCATCATCTGAGATTTCAGCTAACAACCACAATATGACTCGTGTCTTACAGTTCTTCCACCCAACTCAGTGTTGCTATGAATCAGAGACGTTTCTCTGGTGCTGAGGTATAAGCATAGTCTGTTGATGTTCCACATGAATAACTCTCCTCTGTGTTCCTCCAGGGTCTAAGTCCGGGCTGCTACGATACGTACAACGCTGATATTGATTGCCAGTGGATCGATATAACAGATATCCAACCTGGGAACTACATATTAAAGGTAAGACTAAGTGCAGAGGACAGTTCGGATGTGTACTTGGTAATCTTCCAGGAAGGCAACATTCCAGTATATATTATAAATACCTCACATGCGACTCGTAATAAGACGAAGCAATTAGCCTATTAAAATGAGTTGGCGTTGACTAGCAAGAATTGGTCTGAGAATTTTCTATATAAAAAGGCAGATTTTTAATTAACATTGTACAATGAATGGATTCACATACAACACATACAGCTTAAGTTACAAAGCATCAACAAGCATTACAAGGCATTATTTTAAGCATATAGATTCTAAGGTTAACTTCCAGGACAAAGCATGAACAATGAAATGCTTACTAGTCCAGAGGCTAAGAAATGAGAATTGATCATCCAAATTTCCTCCATGGACTGGATACAAGGATAATTGAGAGATCAAAGGCATTTCATTCCATTCCTAACATCTGAAGATGTAACCTTTCAACCCAAAACCAACCACCATTGACCAATCAAATTATAACAAGTTTACAGTAATCTAAACACCCCCAGGCCCAATCTACACAGGGTGTCAATCAATCAATCAATCAATCAAAATTTATTTATAAAGCGCTTTTTACATCAGCCGATGTCACAAAGTGCTATACAGAAACCCAGCCTAAAACCCCAAACAGCAAGCAATGCAGATGTAGAAGCACGGTGGCTAGGAAAAACTCCCTAGAAAGGCAAAACCTAGGAAGAAACCTAGAGAGGAACCAGGCTCTGAGGGGTGGCCAGTCCTCTTCTGGCTGTGCCGGGTGGAGATTATAACAATTCATGGCCATTAAGGCCAGTTCTTTCTCCAAGATGTTCAAATGTTCATAGATGACCAGCAGGGTCAAATAATAATAAAAGTAGTTGTGGAGGTTGCAACAGGTAAATACATCAGCAGTGAATGTCACTTGGTTTTTCAGTGCAATAGAGCGAGAGTGAGGTGAAAACAGCAGGTCTGGGACAGGGTGGCACGTCCAATGAACAGGTCAGGGTTCCATAACCGCAGGCAGAGGAGTTGAAACCGGTGCAGCAGCACAACCAGGTGGACTGGGGACAGCTAGGAGTCATCAGGACAGGTGGTCCTGAAGCATGGTCCTCCGGGTAGGCTCAGGTCCTCCGGGAGAGGGGGTAGAGTGGGAGAGAGAGCGAATTAGAGGGAGCATACTTAAATTCACACAAGACACTGGATAATAACATCAGATTTAACAAACTGACCCTAGCCCCCTGGCACATAGACTATTGCAGCATAGGTACTGGAGGCTGAGACAGGGGGGTCAGGAGACACTGTGGCCCCCTCCGACAATACCCAGACAATACCCCCGGACAGGGCCAAACCAGGCAGGATATAACCTCACCCACTCTGCCAAGCACAGCCCCTACACCAATAGGGGGATATCAACAACCACCAACTTACTACCCTGAGACAAGGCTGAGTATAGTCCACGAAAAGATCCCCTCCACTGCACAAGCCAGAGGGGGCGACAAACCGGACAGGAAGTGACGCACCCCTCCTAGGAATGGCATGGAAAGCACCAGTAAGCCAGTGACTCAGCCCCCGTAATAGGGTCAGAGGCAGAGAATCCCAATGGAGAGACGGGAACCGGCCAGGCAGAGACAGCAAGGGTGGTTCGTCGCTCCAGAGCCTTGCTGTTCACCCTTGCACCCCTGGGCCAGACTACACTCAATCATAGGACATACTGAAGAGGTGAGTCTTCAGTAAAGACTTAAAGATTGAGACAGAGTCTGCGTCTCTCACATGGATAGGCAGACCATTCCATAAAAATGGAGCTCTATAGGAGAAAGCCCTTCCTCCACCTGTTTGCTTAGAGATTCTAGGGACAATAAGGAGGCCTGCGTCTTGTGACCGGAGCGTACGTGTAGGTATGTACGGCAGGACCAAATCTGAGAGATAAGTAGGAGCAAGCCCATGTAATGCTTTGTAGGTTAGCAGTAAAACCTTGAAATCAGCCCTAGCCTTAACAGGAAGCCAGTGTAGAGAGGCTAGCACAGGAGTAATATGATCAAATCTTTTGGTTCTAGTCAGGATTCTAGCAGCCGTGTTTAGCACTAATTGAAGTTTATTTAGTGCTTTATCCGGGTAGCCGGAGAGTAGAGCATTGCAGTAATCTAATCTAGAAGTGACAAAAGCATGGATTAGCTTTTCCGCATCATTTTTGGACAAAAAATGTCTGATTTTTGCAATGTTACGAAGATGGAAAAAAGCTATCCTTGAAATATTCTTGATATGTTCATTAAAAGAGAGATCAGGGTCCAGAGTAATGCCAAGGTCCTTCACACTTTTTTGTCACAGCACAAGTCCAATGTAAATAAGACAGAATTCCTGAGACGGACAATAAAACCATTTTGCATATAGTAATTCAGAGTTCACCCTATACAGATACAAGTAACCACAGAGATAATACATACTTATAGATAGCATCAGAGTTATCCTCAGTCAACACGTTTCAGATAGATACCAGACATGGATACTACAGTATTATTCTAGCACATTCAATATTCAGTGCTCTGGATACCGTAACGGAGATAACAGAGATACAACAAAGGACAATGCCCAACATTTTTGGCCCCTCAGAGGCGGAAGGGCTGACTAGTCCTTGGGCATTGTCCTTTGTTCCTGGGCCTTTTGCCACGCAACTCCAGGTGTCAGAGAGCACATAAATTAGGGCCGAGCCAACAGTACACATATAGCTATCTTGTTTCCTCATCAATTCCTCATTGATATCAACGGAAGATTTAAGCAGCACTTGAAATGTTTTATTTACACATACAGTATCTCAAGTCAAGATTCTCCCTCTGGTCTCTGCCCAGAATTCCAGTAGTGGTATCCTCTTGTGTCTTCCTCTGCCTCTCAGCTCCAGGTCAACCCAAAGTACCTTATCTTGGAGTCCGACTTCACCAACAATGTGGTGAGGTGTAATATCCACTACACAGGACGCTTCGTCACAGCAAACAACTGCAAGATAGCTCAGTGAGTACAGCAACGTCTATTCTATGACACTAGTCAACAGACAAGCTCTCATTATTATGCCAAACAACCTGATAGAACTCATGTTTTAATACCTAATGATTATGTGAATCGTGTTCATCAATGTCACCAAGATGAATGATTACTGACAGTTTAATATGGCCTCTCAAATGGAGCAGTAAGGCTATTGGTACTTTCAATGGGTTCGATTAGGAAGTGTATTATTACACTCTGAAGTACTGCTGAATCCATCTCTTTTTATGAAAGAGACTAAGCTTTACAGCACACTTTATCTGAGCAATGAAACGTTACAATTGAGGAGGCAAATCACCTCTAGTTCTATGGGACACAAATAATTAAATGGTGAGTGGGCTAAAGCAATCAGAGTTACCCTATAATACAACAGTGATATGTGGAGTTTTATTTGACATTGGAGTGATATAGAAACGTATAATGACAGTATATACCCTCTGTGTATGTTATAGCTGTGAATAACTCACAACAAATTATTTGAAATTCAGTTTTATTTATATAGTTTATATTTCGTTTTTTTTATTTTGAGTAAAATTTTTTGGTTTTTGTGTTAGGGACATAAAGTATGTGGGGAGGCTAGAAGCCATTTGTATTGTAAAGTTTTGTATGTGTTTTTTGGGGATAATTGATAAGGTCATAGGTTAGGTTAGGTTTAAATTATAAACTCAATCTCAATGTGACTTAAATTTAATTGGAAAAGCACTGAGACTGGTGCAAAAAAATACGGTAGAAGGAAACTCTCCCTCACCGATGTTTACACCAGTTTCAGTTTACTTTGACTATAATAACCTTGCCTCGGTCTACAGAAAAGGTCTTCAATAAGAATGTGTGGACAGGTGCACTAACCTCTCTGTCTCTCTGTGTTATGAACACCAGCCTGATTGTGTGGTTTGTTCTGTGTCCATCCTGAAGGTCCTGATTGGACGTGGGAAGGCAGCCCAGCCAGGGTGAGTCCTCCAGGACAGTGCTGTTCCATTGAAATGTGAATGGAATTCTTTTTTTTATTGTTATTGCTGTCATTCTGTTAGTGCTGTTTTTGGTTTCCTGAGCCCAGAGTGAACGAGGGATCCAGCGGCACTGAAGAGAACATGGGGATATTTACACAAACACTGAGAAACCCATACCAAACTCAACACTCCAGTCTCCCACAGTCCCCTTTGTTAATTCCCTTCCACATTACCCATGACCTTATCTCCCAGACCAACCCCACTGCTAGTAATTCTTCTCTGACAGCCTTAATGAGGCTTTTGTACGTGAAATAGGAAACATCTGGGACATTGTGAATCCGTTGCTCACAGCTGTGAGCAGATTGGCTCGGTTTGGTTTTAAATAAGGTGTGAAATGGAGCTGTTGCTGAAATTAGTGGTCCCAGACGAGTCTGAGTTCAACTGCAATGCAACATCAACAACAAAAAATGGTGCATTCATCCATGCTGTCTGGGAGGAAGACATGGCAGCCCAGCCAGTGACTCACAAGGACCATTATAGTGCCGTTTTGCTTCTACTCTCTACTGGTGCAAGGTTGAAAACAATGTGATTCTCTGAGCACATCTGCATAGTGTAATATTACCCAGAGACTAGAGAGAGGGGAGAAGCTCTCCATCAAGTAGTCCCTCAACATAAAGAGGCTGTCAGAACCCAGAGTGTTAGCACCTCTAAATACAATTTTTCGTCCTCGTCCTTCATTTTTGTATTTGTCTCACAAGAAAACACAAAGCTTAGCTGGCAGAACTGCCATTTATTTTCAAAAGAGGTGCTTTCCAGAATGACACTTTCATTGGGTTTTTCTTTTTCAACTACCAACATTGGTCACATGCCAAATAGGTTATTATCTGATAGGTTATCTGTAGCTTTATTAAGAAGAATGTACAAGACAATTAACCCACTGATGCATGGTTTTAGCTATGGAAAACTGTACTTGTTTTAATTGGTTGTATTTCGATTTTTCTCTTTTTTTAATGAAAGGGTATTTAGTACTGTGTTTGAATTGTTGCTGTATTTGTGAAATTCCAGGAACTCATATATTGTTTATTATGCAAATCCATATCATACTTTTGAATGGTTCAATTGAGTGTGTCGCGGCAGAGAGTGACTGTAAAAAAGAAGTGCTATAAAAACCTAGCATTGTGATGGGACTACACTTGTAGGTTTAGTTTGGCATTACAGACAGAGAGTGCCGAAATGTCTTCTCTACCGACCTCTAAAAGAGTGAGCTGTTGTTTCCAGTTGAGTGTAAGGTTTCTGTTAGATGGTGGCCTACTACGGCCTCCCACACACTCCGTTGCAGCACACAAACAGTAAAACAATTATAAGGGAAAGGATTTCGACACATGAACAAATGCAGAACAGGCCTAGTCTTGTATTCTGTTTATATACCATATTACACATTAACATTGTACATATTAGTCTATTCAATGCTATCATTGACCAACACTTCTTTGTATTCTGGAAGCTCATGATATTGTATGTTTACCCAGACAGGTGGAGAGTATAATTAGGAGATTCTATTCAATCAATGGAATGACACTATTAGACTTGTGGATTATAGCAGGTATCATTAAATATATGAGTTTGTTGATTTTCTTGAATTCTTCTGTTCTTGAACGCGTATCAAAAATGGCATACATAAAGACATACATTTTTACCTCTATAAGGAGTTTGGACTGACACGTGAATGTTGGTTACAGGCTGTAGCTACCAATGGGGTTTCTCTCATTGTGTTAACACTTGTTTTGCTTTTTGTGGGATAATAGCACAATAATGGATACAAATGTATTTTTGGTCATCTGCATGCACCAAACATTAGGCCAAACTTCAAAGCTGGAAAGTACATTCTTAGAAAGAAAGGGTTCTTTGGCTGTCCCCATAGGAGAACCCTTTGAGGTTCCAGGCAGAACTATTTTGGGTTCCTCTGTGTAAAGTACTCTTCATGGAACCCAAAACGGTTCTGCCTGGAACCAAAAAGGGTTCTTCAAAGGGTTCTCCTATGGGGACAGCCGAAGAACCCTTTTAGGTTATAGACAGCACCTTGACTTCTAAGAGTGTACTTAAAGTTCCAGTGCGTATCTCATGTTAGGATTTGGACATACATCCAGTGTGTATCTCATGTTAGGATTTGGACATACATCCAGTGTGTATCTCATGTTAGGATTTGGACATACATCCAGTGTGTATCTCATGTTAGAATTTGGACATACATCCAGTGTGTATCTCATGTTAGAATTTGGACATACATCCAGTGTGTATCTCATGTTAGGATTTGGACATACATCCAGTGTGTATCTCATGTTAGGATTTGGACATACATCCATTTTGTTATGCCACCTTTATTTGATTGTCCCTATTATGTGTAAATAAGAATTCTGTGGTCAGTTTGTGATTGCACTGCTCCGGAGCGTTCACATAATAGGCCACATATCCAGACAAACAGTGATATGTTTAATGCAGTATGGCATTTACTGTAGGTCTGTCTGTGTAGTCATGTACATTATAATGCACCATCCAGGCAGGAACGCAAAACAGACCTTTTCAGATTCACTAAAATATACACTGTATACAAATATACAGACAGCTCTTCATGGCCAAGCAAGAGACACGGCTGTCTCATTTGTGTCATGCATTCATCATGTGATATCGTACAACTAATTACTTTGTGTCTCTGAGCAGGCTTGGTGGTCATCGGTCTCTCTCTCTATGTTAGTAAGCCTGAAACGGAGCGCACATCTCCTGACATGTAAGATCAGCTTGATTGGGTCGGCTTTACATTTTAACATCATTATGGGCATCCAATGCCATAATGTCCATATTAGAATATGGACATGGAAACAGTGCCTTTGGTTAAAAAACAAAAATAAGTGCAGCCTTTTTTATAAAAAGCAAAAACGTTCTCAAATGACCCCAATACCAAAAAGTAACATTTGTTGACGTGATTCTCTATAATGATGCTTTTCCAATAGCAGCTGAAGGGCTAAGGCTTATTTTACTGAGCATTACTGACCCCACAGTACAGGCCAATCTAAGTAGACTACAAATATGTGGGTTGGTTATACACACTTAAAGCAACAAGAGGTAACAGGAAAGCCTGAGTAAGGGGTATGGAAAACATCACAGCATGCAATATCCGCCTTTTTGAAGGCTGAAAGGAACAATCACCTTCAGTAGAAAGGGTTATTAGAAGATTCTCCACACAAAGAGGAGTTGATTTGGTTTCTTTGAAAAAACAAAAACTATGGAAGAGAATGAAAGGAGGAGAAGAGAACAGACACAACCCACCTACACACACACACACACACACACACAGTTAAAAGAAAGAAGAGACTGAGTGAAAGTGTTTGAGGATATTTCACAGGCTTGTCTCACCAGGAGAGTGGAGCAGCCTAGATTCATACTGTGAGGGAGGGACTGTTTGCCAGTGCACCAGTCAGGCAAATACTTTTCCTGTAATACTAATGCAGTAGAATAAGATTTTAAAAACATGGATTTGTCCTCTGTTAAACTCACTTCAACTTTGCTGCATTACTGTAATACTTGATATACTCAAAAATGAGATGCTCCTGTATTTTATATATATTTACATACTATAAGGTTGGAATAATACTGTGAAATAATGACAGTGATCAATGTATAAGAGCCGTTTGAAAAGACTGCCTTTCCATGGTGACATCACTGTGCGGTAAATTAGTTAATAGACCAACAGGAAATAGTTCCAAACCTCTCTGCCAATAACAGCTGATTTTCACTTTTCCCCTCCCCACTCAAACCACTCCCAGACAGCCCTAGCAACATTCTTGCTTGTGATATTGTTCTTTGCCAAGCTATTTTCATTTTAATTGAAAACAATCAGTGGTGTTTGCTCAGGAAGCATTGTCATTTTTTGGAATGAAAATATTTTCAGTCTCCGGAGAACAAAACATCCAATATTTCCTGTGTCATCCCCATGGTTATGTTCCTCTCGTTTGTCCATGTATTAGCCTGACCTCTCTGAGGGGACTTCCTCTCTGTGACCACTCTGCTCTCAGCCTTTTCCTTAAGGTACACACACACACACACACACACACCACACACACACACTTCCAAATGTACAAGACGATGTCAGTCCTTCAGATGATTTTGTGTGTGTGTGTGTGAGAGAGTGTGCACGTGCGAGTGTGTGTGTGCATGCGTGCTTGCTTGAAAGAGAGGGCAGAGTAACAGAATACATTGTAGTGAGTTACTGTATATAATTTGACATCAGCTTGATAAACAGGGTGGGGAGGCATTTCTAGGCTCTTACATTACACATGGACAAGTTATGGCATGTGATTCAGTTTTGTGTAAACATTTGGAACACATTCTGGCCTCTAAGAACTCTCATGCTACAGGCGTGGTTCTATGGGGATCAACTGAGCTCTTGTACTTCTTAGGCTCTGCGAAAGGAAGCAGTGGGTGTGAGGAGGGTAGATGAGGCTGATGAGTTGTAAAATACATGGTGAGTTGTACAGTGTTGCAGAGTTAAATCTGACAATATCGTCATTGTGAGGGAGTCACAGGCCGTCGCTCAGGACATTGTTGAGGTCCATTCGCACTCATAGGAGAGGTACAGGACAGCTTATAGTCCTAGAGATCCATCTGTTAAAACTCACATGAGGCCAGAGGGAGTGGACAGGTAATTGATGTATCTAATAACCAGTCACAGAACACTTAATCATGTCATAGCTACATGGATCTTCATTCCATGGCCTGTCTGTCTCCTCTCCATCAATATTCATTAGTCCACCTTTGGTCTTTACCGGACTGAGACAATCTCACTAAGCATTCCAACATAATTTGACCAGCTGACTTGCGACGAGGCAGGGCTTGAAGATAATTTGAGACTGTTATTCTCCCCACTCAAGCTCTCTCTTGGTGAGGATAATTGAATTTAGAAAAGTAACTATTATGCAACCAGACAGTGGAAGGTCTCATTCTGCAGAGCCTGGCTGCTGCACACAGGTTCTGTGGCACAACATCAAGGCCACAGGTAATTCATCTTCTGGCTGTTACTGTGGTTTTCAACTTAATTCAATGAATAAAGACTTACCTTAGTTTTCAGGGCGGATCAACATGTGCTCTGTGGTTGAAGAGAAAGGAGAGATTGTCTTTATAAGGGCTCAAGGCGAGACCCAGATGCAAACACAGGAGGCAGATGGTTTGAGCTCCGATATTTATTAAAGCAGAAGGGGTAGACAAAAGTCAGGTCAGGGACAGGCAAGAGTTCATAAACCAGGTCTGAGTCCAGACAGTACAAGTCGCCAGGCAGTCTCAAGGTCAAGGCAGGAAGAATGGTCAGGAAGGTGGGCTCAGTGTCAGGACAGGCAAGGGTCAGAACCAGGAGGACTAAGAGGAACAGGGACTGGGAGGGAACAGGGACTGGGAGAAAACCCAGGTATAAATACACAAGGGGTGATGAGCGACACCTGGAGGGGGTGGAGACTAGAACAAGGACAGGTGAAACAGATCAGGGTGTGACAGTCTTTGGGAAAGGAGGGAAGAAAGAGCGGGAGCCGGAGAGATGGAGCAGCCCGGTCTCATAGACAAGATGTAACATAGTAAACGTAAATCCATGACACTAATTAGTATGATATGTAACATTTGATATAGTTACAAAAGACAGAAGGTAAAAACTAAAGGAGGGTGGTTGGTTGGGGTGAATGGGTCTGAGTATAACGCCAATGTCTAGCAACCCAACTTTAGCTATTAAGGGACTTTGCAACTACTTACTACTTTTTAGCTACTTTCGACTACTTAGCATGTTAGCTAACTCTTCCCCTAACCCTTACCTTAACTCCTAACCCTAACTCCTAACCCTAACTCCTAACCCTAACTCCTAACCCTAACCTTAACCTTAACCTTAACCCCTAGCCTAGCTAACGTTAGCAACCTAGTTAACCTTAGAGTTAGCCACCTAGTTTCTGTCCTCCTCTGCGTTGATTGACTTCAATACAAAACCTAGGAGGCTCATGGTTCTCACCCCCTTCCATAGACTTACACTGTAATTATGACAACTTCTGGAGAACATCCTCCAACCTCTCAGAGCTCTTGCAGCATGAACTGACATGTTGTCCACCCAATCAAAGGATCAGAGAATTAATCTATTGCTGAAAGCATAAGCTACAGCTAGCTAGCAGTGCTTAAATGTGGTGAGTAGTTGGCTCAAAGAGAGAAAGACAATAGTTGAACAGTTCTGTACAAATTAATTAATAGCTAGCTAACTCAAACACTCGCCTCAAACAGAGAGGGATGCCATGTTAGCTAGCTGGCTATGGCTATCCAACACTGGAACTCTTCCAAGTCAAGGTAAGCTTTTAGTTTTGATTTATTGCCACCGGTGTAACTGCTTGTAGTAGGTTTACTAATGCATTAGTTCTAGTAGCTATGTTGACTAGCTATGACGTTAGCTAATATGTTGACAATGATGTAGGCTGTGTATAGTGGTTAGCGGTTATGATATGAAGGTTTGGCTTGCCTGGTCACAGCCAGCTTATGTGTTGTGCACTACTCTTTGCTTGTGGACTTGCAAAGGTGAGAGGTGGAGAGCGCGTAGTTGCGATAAAGAATTCTACAACAAGCAAAATGATTATGCTGTTTGTATGTGACTGCTATGAAAGTGAACTGTGTTTGCGTGTGATCAGAGGTTTAGTCATTTCACCGATTCTGTTCTTAAACGTAATGAAACTGGGATAAACATACCTGAATTTGTCCAATAGAAAGTCTTGTTTGCAACTGTTAGACTAATGATTACACCGTAGATCAGCTAGATGCAGGCAAGCGTGTGCAATATGGTATTGAATGTGTCACAGTCTGTAACCTTGATTAGTCAAATTTTTTCTCTTGACCTGTGCACCTACATTGTAAACCTTCTTTCATAGTCTAGGTTGTAGCAATCTCATGAAGTGTATAGGAAAAATGTTAGTATGATGTACAGTGGGGAGAACAAGTATTTGATACACTGACGATTTTGCAGGTTTTCCTACTTACAAAGCATGTAGATGTCTGTACATTTTATCATAGGTACTCTTCAACTGTGAGTGACGGAATCTAAAACAAAAATCCAGAAAATCACATTGAATTTTTAAGTAATTAATTTGCATTTTATTGCATGACATAAGTATTTGATACATCAGAAAAGCAGAACTTAATATTTGGTACAGAAACCTTTGTTTGCAATTACAGAGATCATACATTTCCTGTAGTTCTTGATCAGGTTTGCACACACTGCAGCAGGGATTTTGGCCCACTCCTCCATACAGACCTTCTCCAGATCCTTCAGGTTTCGGGGCTGTCGCTGGGCAATACGGACTTTCAGCTCCCTCCAAAGATTTTCTATTGGGTTCAGGTCTGGAGACTGGCTAGGCCACTCCAGGACCTTGAGATGCTTCTTACGGAGCCACTCCTTAGTTGCCCAGGCTGTGTGTTTCTGGGTCGTTGTCATGCTGGAAGACCCAGCCACGACCCATCTTCAATGCTCTTACTGAGGGTTGTTGGCCAAGGTTGATGGCCAAGATCTCGCGATACATGGCCCCATCCATCCTCCCCTCAATACGGTGCAGTTGTCCTGTCCCCTTTGCAGAAAAGCATCCCCAAAGAATGATGTTTCCACCTCCATGCTTCACGGTTGGGATGGTGTTCTTGGGGTTGTACTCATCCTTCTTCTTCCTCCGAACTTGGCGAGTGGAGTTTAGACCAAAAAGCTCTATTTTTGTCTCATCAGACCACATGACCTTCTCCCATTCCTCCTCTGGATCATCCAGATGGTCATTGGTAAACTTCAGATGGGCCTGGACATGCGCTGGCTTGAGCAGGGGGACCTTGCGTGCGCTGCAGGATTTTAATCCATGACGGCGTAGTGTGTTACTAATGGTTTTCTTTGAGACTGTGGTCCCAGCTCTCTTCAGGTCATTGACCAGGTCCTGCCGTGTAGTTCTGGGCTGATCCCTCACCTTCCTCATGATCATTGATGCCCCACGAGGTGAGATCTTGCATGGTGCCCCAGATCGAGGGAGATTGACCTTCATCTTGAACTTCTTGAACCATTTTCTAATAATTGCGCCAACAGTTGTTGCCTTCTCACCAAGCTGCTTGCCTATTGTCCTGTAGCCCATCCCAGCCTTGTGCAGGTCTACAATTTTATCCCTGATGTCCTTACACAGCTCTCTGGTCTTGGCCATTGTGGAGAGGTTGTTGTCTGTTTGATTGAGTGTGTGGACAGGTGTCTTTTATACAGGTAACGAGTTCAAACAGGTGCAGTTAATACAGGTAATGAGTGGAGAACAGGAGGGCTTCTTAAAGAAAAACTAACAGGTCTGTGAGAGCCGGAATTCTTACTGGTTGGTAGGTGATCAAATACTTACGTCATGCAATAAAATGCAAATTAATTATTAAAAAATCATACAATGTGATTTTCTGGATTTCTGTTTTAGATTCCGTCTCTCAAAGTTGAAGTGTACCTATGATAAAAATTACAGACCTCTACATGCTTTGTAAGTAGGAAAACCTGCAAAATCGGCAGTGTATCAAATACTTGTTCTCCACACTGTAGTAGCCAAAACCTATCAATGTTACAGTGAGCTGGGTGAATGGAATATGAATTACAGTCATCAAATATGCTGTAATAGAAATATGGCCATGCTCATAAAAATAAATCTTAAAACCTTTTCCCGCTGTGGGCTAAATCAGGGTCATACATAGTGTTTCTTGGTAGTCTTAAACAAATCTACTTTGAAACAAAAGTATACACCTCACACACATGGTTATGGGCTTAACAAAAATAAGAGATCTGTACCATGTAAGATATACACTGAGTATACAAAACATTAAGGACCATGACATAGAATGACCAGATGAATCCAGGTGAAAGATCTGATCTCTTATTGATGTCACTTGTTAAATCAACTTCAATCAGTAGATGAAGGGGAGGAGTCAGGTTAAAGAAGGACTTTTAAGCCTTGAGACAATTGAGACATGAATTGTGTATGTGTGTCATTCAGCGGGTGAATGGGCAAGACTGATATTTAAGTGCCTTAAATGGAATTATAAAAAATATTAATAAAGTTCCCCACCCATGAGGCCACTAGAGGGTGCTTTGGTCATTTGGCTGCAGGAAAGGGTGACATGTTACCGACCGCCACTGATACATAAAATACCCCTACATTACATATCATACTAATTTGTGTCCTGGATTCCCATTTACTATGTATGTCTACCCCTGAGTCCAGGTTGGATGGAGAGAAAGGGAGTAATGACTGAGTGAGCACAGTGTAAGTCAAGAAGAAAAAACTTGTTCCATCATTTGAACAGTGAGAAAAAATGACGTTCTGATTTACCTGCAGCTGCAGTCACTGGCTCATCCTGCACATATTTTATACAGAGCATAGTGTGCCCTATATATCTGAGATAACAAACATCTCACTTTTTGTGTTAGCGCTCAGCATCGAAAGCGATGGCCGTTATATGAGGCAGGGATGTCGCTTGATTAGTAGACTGACGACACACTCGAGTGCACAGCCTGACAGTTTAAACGCCTCTCTGAAACATCTGGCCCCAGATTTGGTGTCTGCGGCAAAGATGTATTCTTCTTAAAACTTGGGTTCTCTCACTTTTTCCACTAATCAATTTTAAGGAGTATGCAAATGTCTCGTTCCTTCAGTATTCCTGGGAGTCCGAACGACTGAACGTCTGCACGAACAGGGCAATACATTCTCATTACGACTCCCCTTCTTTGAAAGGGGAAGAAATTGAACATGGGATATTCGTGTTTATGGTCCCATACAACTGAAACAAATGACTGGATGTTCAGGAGGCGAGAAAAGACTCCCCCAGTTACTGAGGGGTATGTTTGTCTGTCTGTATGTATGTCTCATCCTTCCCAGTGGGCTCCACGAGGAAAGCTGATGAAGTCAGCCATAGGGAGTGATGGGGCCACTCTGCTCAGCGTCAAACCTCCTCTGACAGCACAATCTTTCAGTGGACTCATTCTACACTACAGCCTGTACTGTCCCTGTTTCCTCTGGGACAAGGACAATGGGACGCCTTCTATCATCAGATGGCTGATTTCACACCCCGGTGGCGGCAGCGGTCTTTGCTGGAGCTGAGTAACGTGGCCTGATTCCAGACAGCTTGGTGACCCCTCCTTAGCTCTTGGCTGGCTGCTCTGATCCGTCTCGTGAAGTGCGTGAATTCTTACCACATGATGACTGCTGCTCTTGGAGAGAGTGTGTCTGCTTGCCTGTGTCCGGAATACATCATTTTGTACAGTAAAGTTACACTCAAGAAAATAAGAACAGAGGATGCCTGTGGGTTTGCCACACTGCCTTTTTCTGTGCCTTCTACTAACAATTAATCACTCTGTTAGTTTACCGCTAAGCTGCTGATGTATTTATCCTACTGAGCCACTAGATGAGAGAAACCAAAGTCTGGCCTGCCAAGAGACCTGGTCTACAAGGCCAACTGAGACCGGGTCACACCCAACCCGATTTTCAGCTCAACCATGGTCCAGGTGACTCAGCACACGACTGAGTGATCCCAGAGAGAGAGCCTGAAGTCCAGGTTTGGTTTAGGTAAGTGACCGCAGACACACACCTCTTAGAGCATGGTTTAGTAGTAGCCAGGGTGTGAGCCCTCAGTCCAGGTCCCAGGGAGGGGTTTTAACAGCCTGAAGGGGAACTCTCTGTCTGTCTCTCTGCTGAATGGTAGCACATAAAGCCCCTGTGTGTTCAGCCTGCTCCAGTTCATGCACTGTGGCCGCTGTGTAGACCCCCCTCCTTCCTCACACTGCCCTCCATCGCCCTCTTCTCTCATGTAATCTTGACTGATCATGGGGAAGAGATGTGTTTACTGTATGAGGGAAAACATTTTGCAGTTTGCCATGGTAACGGTAATCAAAATATTGAAGGCAGAGAAGGATACACAGCCAGGTCAAAAGTTAACGCCAACACATTTTGAGGAATGGTTATTGACTTTATGTTGTAAATGCAACATCGAGAGCAATTTTCACATCTTCGCTAAGAGCTGGGATGTAGCTAAGCTGAGTTCCTGGTGCAGTCCTATCTACTACACTATCATGAAAGCCTAAACTATGTTTTAAAAATAGCAACTGTCTAAATACTATTAATATTACTAAATGTTTATAACGTGCAGAGTTTGATATACACTGTAACTATACAATCTTAGTTGTTTATGAATCAATGATGCAAGTCTATAGCTTCCAACCAGAGCTATTTCATATTAACCAGAAGGCATCTATCTGACTTGTTCTTTCATAAAACTTCAACAGATAGCTTTTTATGTTTATACCAATGGGTCTGCTGGTGGGTTCTCTGGGTCTGCTGGTGGGTCCTCTGGGTCTGCTGGTGGGTCCTCTGGGTCTGCTGGTGGGTCCTCTGGGTCTGCTGGTGGGTCCTCTGGGTCTGCTGGTGGGTCCTCTGGGTGGCTATATCACTGTGTAATTTATTCTCTAGCTCATCTGAGGGTTTCTATCACTCTCAACACAGGGAGAGCAGGGAAGACAAGGGGACATCCACAGATAAATAAATTTAAAGGGCTTTTCAATCTAATCTATGATGAGGCACCTTCTCAGAGGATATCCAGGGTGAAATTGTGCTCAGTAAATTTGAGTTTACCAAGAGTAAAGTTATTAGCCAGACAAGTAAATGCTGGCCATATCGGTTTTATCACCTTGACTATCTGGGATTTTTTTCTCTTCGTGTTCAGGGCTCTACATCTGGGGAATGAGAGAGAGAGAGAGAGAGAGAGAGAGAGAGAGAGAGAGAGCATACTGCCCCCAGTGGACAACTGGTTGAACAGTTAACAGCCCACCACTCACTCACACTGGATCAACACTGCCACCTATAGGTAGCCTCTGGTCACTACCACCTGGATGCACAGGCTCACACTAGGTTTTTTCAATAGATAGAGAACTCCTAGACAACAAGTTAGAGATTGGAGCAGGATCTTAAAGTGGCAATCAGCAGTTGAAACAATAGCAAAGTGATGTCGCCGCTCCCTGTTTCAGTAGAAAGCTGAGGGACGGGGCTGGAGAAATGTAAACACTCTAAAATTCATAGACAGACCTATGGACGGATGTAAAGACTGACCATCCATGATATCAACATTATTGTTTTAACCTAGTTTTTAGACTATATAGTGTATGTTTACAATTTTTTTCTAACATTTATTTTGAACTAAGGCATTTAAAAGGCATACAAATAAGTTATATTCTTCAAGAATCATTGGGTACATACTGTATCATGAATTAATTAAGTCAACAAATTGATATAGCAACTGAAGATTACCCGTAAGATTATTCGTAACATATCGTAGTGGGAGGGGGGTTTCATATGAAATTAATGATGTTGTGCACAATCTTCGGGGACCCGTGAGTGCTACTTTCAAAATGACTTAAAAAAATGTCCTACAAAACCTTTATAACGCATATGTAACTACCTGGTTTTAAAATCAACAGATATTACAGTGATAACAACTAGTAAACACTAACACTCACACCATGGCTCCACTTCCCAACAACACACAGTCAAGTCACACAAAGACCAGAAAAATGTTTTATAATATATATATATATTATATATTTATAGCGTAAGATGGAATAAAGTGTGTTTAATGTCCGTAAGGGAAATCAAAATATAATATGACAAGACAAAACTTTTTTATTTTTTATTTACTTAACAATTAAGACAAAAACATTTACACTTTAGATTAAAAGTCACCTTCTAACTGTGCTTCAGAATACTGTCTAGTTGCCTCTCCAAGATGACCACACAATCTCCTCCTTATTCTTTGCCAGTGTAAGGAGGATATCCCACTGGTTCAATGATTTCGCCACACATTTAATGACATGAACATGACAAAGAAGCAGCAGTATCTACTGGTATGAGCTGTGGTGGTTTGCACCTGAATGGGAATACTTTGGTCAGTGCTTCTGCTTGATTACTGTAGAGATGCAGCTTACTGAATACTGATTATATCACAGTTTAGGCTAACAGTGCTCTACACATCTTTACATCAGTCGCAGGCTAATCTAAGCCCAAACAACTGTACATACAAACACATCCCTTCCATAGTGAAAGGTTAACTGCATAGTTTACACCCCAGTTCCTACACGGGGTACATAGCTGATTCCTTTAAGATGTAGAAGAAAAAGTAAGCATGGTTTTGGGAGATTTCTCTAAATTAATGTGCATAATCATTTTGAATACAACTACTTGAGGTGTTAAGAGGCCTGGTAAGTGATCTTATCTAGAACATGAAGTAAACACTGTTTTTCTACAGCTCTCTCTCCTTCCTAAAACACAAGGCCATTTAGGTCATTTTCAAACCCCTACTACCCCAGAGAAAGTGGCACCCATATTGTGCCATAAATGTCACACTTTCCCCTACAGCATAGACCACACTGTAATGTGTTCACAGGGACCGCCTTCTCAGCCACCTGCCCCTATGAGAGAGAGAGGTGGCAGGAGGGCAGTATGAGCCAGGCTGAGGCTGACTGGAGCCCACTTAGATGGAAGGCTCTATCTCTCCCTTCCTTCCTGGTCACATGTAGCTACCACCTGGGAACATGAGGAACCACTGAGTTGTAGACTGAACACTGACTAACCTATACGCCTAATGTCTACTGTATGAAGAGACAGACTGAGTGCAGGCAGCTTGTCTATCAGGGATTTTCTCTCATACAAATAAAAGGGTCTGTTAGCGCCCCTCTGTGGTCAAACAACCATACAACAAGCCATACAATTCAACGTTGCTGTCTAACATTGTCTACCATACACAATACATTTTTTGACATGTATACATTCAATATAAAACAATAACATAACGAGAAATCATAGCAATTAATTTAAAGCTCACATTGATTAATTTACATTAGATGTTACATGTCTATCTAAAGCAGGGCTCTCCAACCCTGTTCCTGGAGAGATTACCTCCTGTAGGTTTTTACCTGATTCAACCAGCTAATTATTAGAACCAGGTGTGCTACAGGATGGTAGCGCTCTCCAGGAACAGGGTTGGAGAGCCTTGCTCTAAAGACATATTGTACAATAGTTCCCTAAAAACAGTTCATTGCTTTGGTATGCATTCATTACTTCTCAGGAAGTCCCATTTCCATGACTGGAAAAAGAAAATGAGACTGGCCTGTAATCTTTCAGTTCAGGCCTGGGAACTGGGAGCACACAGTTAGCACTCCATTGAAGCACTTTAAAACAGCCTCTAAGCTAGCCTGATGAAATATATCAGTGTAGACAGTGAGCCCCAGGGACACCAACACTAACGTCCAGGCCAAATTTAAAGGAAGTGGAGTTCCAAATCTCACTTCCTCCTCAATATTAAATCAAAGGTAGTGTATACTATGAAACAGGGGTTGTTGCTTCTTTCAATGGTATCCAAATTCAGATGTCCGCAGTAAAATGTGAGATACTGCCATTTTGAAAACTTACACAGTAGTTGAGTGCTGCTCTAATATCAAGTTTAAAGGGTTAAAATATTATTAATAAATAAGAGAAAAGATTGTACTTTTCTACAAGCCTCTATATAATAACTACAGTACATACTGGCCTTCTTTCCCTCATAGTAATACCTTGTCTTATTTAAGTGCAACCATTTTGTTCAAGTTACAATAATGAATCAAATAAAACTAATGCCCCTGAGGCAACAGGATTATGGTTTCATTTTAAATACATATTATATAAAGCTATCAAAAAACATGAAGGAACATAATGGAAAAGGGTCCACAGTGTTTATAGCTTTGATTTACCTGAGAGTCATGAAGCACCCTGATACCTCAGAGGAAAGACCTTTTTTTGTTCAATCAACAGGACTAGTACTGCACTCAAACCCAGTCATACATGGCTCTCTTCCTACAGCCACTGACTACAGTTATTCATGATAAAACCTAGAGTCCAGTAACTTACTGACTAAGTAACTTCAATACTACATCATAAGCGTGACTTTACAAGTCAAGAGCAGGAGGAGGCTACCAAAAACCACCACTACCCCAAAAGACCATTGAGGAGAGGATAGTGGGTGATCAGAATGAGCTCTGACAAGCAGAGTTGGTGCTGTGTGCATGTGGCCACAGGGTCCTGCCAACACAGTGACACAAGATAGGGACACGTCTTTGATGTGACACGTGAAAACAAAGCAGCAGAAGCAGAAATATGACATCACACAGTAGAAAGCAGATACTGTAAGTCAGGGTAGAGACGTTGAGAACATGAAATGGACCATTTCTTTTCAGAGTCAGCTGGTGTAGTGCCCTAAAGTAAGGTTATATCGATAGCAACAACAGAATAAATGATTACACTTGAAAAGAGGAGAATATCTTATTTATAATGATGTCAGCATTATTTCTCAACTCCTAACATTGAGCCAATTACACTCCCTGTGCTAGTGTATGATGGGGTGCCTGGGTCACCGGTTTGCCTGAGAAGGGATCCCTGGGCAAAAAAAAGATTGAAGACCCCTGCCCTATAGAAAGAGCTGCTGTGATAGAGACACTTTTGGGGGATGGGATAAACAGATAACCAACTCCTGCTCACGCTTTGACGAGCCTTCCTCCCTCCACTGTATCCCTTACATCTGGTTGTCGTTGTACTGTGGGGTGTTGCTGGAGTACTGCTGGTCCGGCATCATGGCCCCTGTGGCGGCCCCCATAGCTGCCTGCTGCGCTGCCTGCTGGATGTGAGGGTTCTTCCAGGCCCCTGTGGTCCACTCCTCCTGGGCCTTGCCTATGCTGCCCCCGCTGCCACGGTAGAAGTTATGGACCTGGAGAAAGGGAGCAGAGGGACGACAGGAAAGATGTCAGACTGCACATAAAGATGACAGAGAGCAATGGAGACCTTTATTGCTGCCCGGTGCACCAGCCAGCACAGCGGGCATGAGTTAGTGACAGAAAGATCACCAGTCCTGTGAAACCATACACATCTTTATGCTCTGTGTCCCATGGTTGTAACGGAACACAGAGGACACAGACTTGCCTTGGTGAGGGCGATGAAGGACAGCGTTGCCGTGGCAGTGAAAAAGAGGGTGGGGATTAGCATCACCAAGGCGATCCAGAGGTTGTAGCTGAAGAAAGAGATGGTGGCCAGCCAGCCGCTGAGAGATGCAGAGAAGAAGAGCGTTACCATTTGCTCCTGTACACGGAGTAATATTCCTTCCTAATATTGAGTTGCACCCCCCTTGAGTGTAAAAAACCAAGCAGCGTTGTAGTTCTTGACACAAATTAGGTGCGCCTGGCACCTACTACCATACACCGGTCAAAGGCACTTTGGCACACAATCTGTTTGTCTCAATGCTCCTCCTTTTAATCTCCACTGATTGATGTAGGTTTAACAAGTGACATCAATAAGGGATAATAGCTTTCACCTGGCTATCTATCTACTGGCTATCCACCTATGAGAACACTGAAGCTAAAACTCTCATTGATGCTGAAAATATGACTATTATCCGCCTCCTCGTCGTCATGACAACGGAATCAATATCAAATGATGGTGATTACTTTCTGTAGTAGGCTAACATCGTGGATGAGCCTTAAAAAGGTTTTATGTCCCACACATAAAACCATCCATTTTCTGAATGTTGACATTCATCCACTTTATGGAAGCTGCCATTACAATGATATCTGCTAATCAAAGTGAAGCCAGGTGACTTTTAGCCGTTGACAGCCTTAAACTCTAATGACAGTATGAAGTCATGAATGTCCTGAGTGAGGCTATTTCCTGACTGTCATTGTTAACGATATGGCAGGGTGTGATAATGTAGGCGGTTACACTGCTGTCTTTTTAAAGACAAAAATGTTTGCCGGTAACACAATAACTTTAATTTATAATACTTTATGGAGAATTTCTAAGCATTTATACATGTGTATAATCAGGTTATTTTAAAATGTAGCCGGTTTGTCTTACCAGTTTCCCCAGCCTGGGATCCCTATACACTGGATAATACTGATGCCGACCTGGGCCATGAACACGAAGAAGAATGCCATGAAGTTGAACGAGCTGTCAGTCCTAGGAGAACAAAGTACACAGACACACAACACATTATGCAGTGTGGTACTTGTTGACAATTAAATCCCTTTTCAAGATGTATTTTGGCAGTAACTCCCTTGACTGACAGTCTATCACTATGATGAAGCATAATAGTGTCGTAGTAAGACTGGGGGGTTTTCCTGACCATATAGCCTGATCAAGAAAAACTATGGGCCCTAGTTATAGCTTAAAAAAAAACGATCTATCTAGTAGTAGTTGGTTACCTTATGGGTGTGTCTGAAATCCACTTACTTGAAGGCCTTGTATATGGGCCTGAACCAGCACACATAGGAGCAGGGGGTGAAGAGAATCAACCATATGATGGCCATGCCAAAATTAGTCACGCCCCCTCCACCCAGCATCCACACAAAGCAGCCCACCAGATTCACAGCCAGGGTGATTGAATGCACTGTAAAACACACCACCAGGAGAACAACGCAAAAGTAAAAATAACTATAACAACAGTCAGGAAACCATGGTGCATGGCAGGATAGATAGATAGATAGATAGATAGATAGATAGATAGATAGATAGATAGATAGATAGATAGATAGATAGATAGATAGATAGATAGATAGATAGATAGATAGATAGATAGATAGATAGATAGATAGATAGATAGATAGATAGATAGATAGATAGATAGATAGATAGATAGATAGATAGATAGATAGATAGATAGATAGATAGATAGATAGATAGATAGATAGATAGATAGATAGATAGATAGATAGATAGATAGATAGATAGATAGATAGATAGATAGATAGATAGATAGATAGATAGATCCACTCCGGTTCCTTAAGTGCCCTTTCTGCAGTTGTCCACATTTTCTTTCTCTTCTCAGTTTTGCTCTCAGTCTCAGTAATGAAACAAACCTTCTCCCCTTAAGTTCTAATTGGTTGTAATTAGAGCGCTGCGTGAGCTAGCGGTTCAGTTCCAGCATGCTCCACAGAACTGTCACAGGCAGCCAATCAGCTTCAATTACTGGTCCACAAAGGAAAGAGCAATCTTTACATCTGAGCTACAAACCCAACCAAAGCTATAATAATAGACTCATTAAGTGATTATCCTTTTTCATCTCCGGCAAAGAAACAAAGTGAAGGCTAGACATACTTTTGAGTTTTCTGTACAATTCTGTCTATTCTTGACCAATACATTTAATGTAACAAGGGTGACTATTCAATGCGATGAGTTTAAGGGATTCAAATACATTTTAGAATGACTGAAATCATAGAAACATCAAACATGCAGAGCAAGTACAACACAAAGGAATGAGAGAAAATATATGAGTTTATTCCATCAACACTGTTACTGGTGTATAAGTGCAAACGCAGAGGTACAGAATACCTGTTTAAATGTTTATCACTTAAAGGGGGGATCTGCAGAGAGAGTAAAAGATAGGTCATTAGATGAGAAGAAGCGTATGCATAACCTCCCACAGGCCTGGATGACAGAGGAAGGGGAGGACCATCCTCTTCAGGGAATTTCAGAAAAATGTAAATATCGAAACAGTAAAAAAGTTATCCTTTTTAGATACAATTACACAAAATATATTCACATCACCAAATGATTGATTAAAACAAGCTGTTTTGCCAAGGTCTATAGTAGCCTCAACAGCACTCTCTGGGTTAGCACCATGGTGTAGCCGGAGGACAGCTAGCTTCCGTCCTCCTCTGGGTACATTGACTTCAATAGAAAACATAGGAGGCTCATGGTTCACAACCCCTTCCATAGACTTACATGTTGAACAGTTCTGAACAAATAAAACAATTTTTAAATGAAGGAGAGAGAGAGAGAGAGAGAGAGAGAGAGAGAGAGAGAGAGATAGAGCTGTTCAAATATTGCCTAGCTAGCGAATGCAGCTAGCTAGTTTAGCCTACTTAAACACCCAGCTCAAACAGAGAGGGATGCACTGGAACTCTTCCAAGTCAAGCTTTTGGTTTTATTAATGTATTGCTGGTGTAAGTGCTGAACTGCTTGCTGTACACTGTACTGCATGATTGTAGTGGGTTTATTAACATGTTACTTCTAGTAGCCAGCTATGTTGACTATGATGTTAGCTAATATGGTGGCAACGGTGTAGACTGTGTGTAGCGGTTAGCGGTTATGGTATGAAGGTTTGGCTTGGAAAGGTTTTTTCGCCTGGTCACAGACAGCTGTTGTATTGTGCACTGACGTCCACAAGCTAAGGGAAAATGGGAGAGGAGGAGAATGTGTAGATCTAAGAAGGAATTATACAACAAGCAAATGATCATGCTGTTTGTATGTGGCTGCTATGAAAGTGAACTGTGTTTGCGGTGATCAGGGGTGTATTCATCCTGCCAATTCTGATGAAAAGTGAACTTAAACGGAACGAAACGAGGTTAAACATAACTGAATTTGTCCAATAGAAACTCTTGTTTGCAACTGTTGAACTTATGATTACACCTTAGATAAGCTAGATGCAGGCAAAAGTGTGCAAGGTGGTATTGAATGTGTCTGTCTGTCACCTTGATTACTCACATTGTGTCTCTCAACCTGTGTGCACCTACGTTGTAAACTATTTTTCATATGCTAGGTTGTAGCAACCTCATGATGTGTATAGGCACTGGCGGATTTAGGTATAGGCGACATGGGCAGCCGCCCAGGGTGGCATCTTGCCGGGGTGGTACGGGGCGCCCGCACACAAATATTTTGAATGGTGACATTTGCGCGATCGGTTTTCTATCGCTCATTTGAACGTCACGTCAATGGTATCATGTCACCGTGTGGGACTTTGGGTCAATTAACCTTGTCAGAGTGGACGCCCTGAGTCTAGTTTGTGAGCTAGGCAGGCTACTGCCTGGGAAGGTCTCCCACTCAGAAGTATGAGATGGGGAGGGGGGCGGGGCTAGGTTGACCTCCGGTCTCCCCACTGGAAGCCCGAGGTGGGGGGAGAGGGGGAATCTATCAAATAGCACACCTCTAACTTTGTACAGTACTAATGCATTGGTAAATGTTATGAGTATTTATTTGTGCTGAAGGTATCATGTAGTAACCTAAACCTATCTATGTTACATTAAGCTGGGTGAATGGAATATGAATGACAGTCATCCATTATGCTGTAATAGAAATAAGGCCATGCTCATAAAAATAAATGTCCTTCCTCATCTTAAACGGCACTTCACCGCCACTGACATGCACACATCTAGTTACAGCAGAACACCCTCCATCATTCTTTGTAGCTGTGGTGGATAAAGACAACCCATGTGGCATGGGAGAGGTTAACTGTCAGCTCTCGGGTGTTCACCACAATGATCTAATCTAAACAGTAGGCTACTGTACACTGCAGAGAGGGGAAACTTGTTTCACAGCATTGTGACTTCTTAAACTGTACTGTCCTGGCACAGTTCATTTGACATGTTCCTTTCCAGCACAGTTCCAGCAACTATGGTTGATGTGTAACCAGGCCAGTGCAGTGCAGCTTGGCTCAGTAGTGTGAAAGAGGTATAACAGTGTAATAAGAGCTCATAACCCCTAAATATGTGGACTCTATATGTGGCTGACTAGAGTTGTTCTAGTATGGGCTGTGGGTAGTGGGCTGTGGGTAGTGGGTAGTGGGCTGTGGGTAGTGGGTAGTGGGCAGTGGGCTGTGGGCTGTGGGTAGTGGGCTGTGGGTAGTGGGTAGTGGGCTGTGGGTAGTGGGCTGTGGGTAGTGGGTAGTGGGCTGTGGGTAGTGGGCAGTGGGCTGTGGGTAGTGGGCTGTGGGTAGTGGGCTGTGGGTGGTGGGCTGTGGGTAGTGGGCTGTGGGTAGTGGGTAGTGGGCAGTGGGCAGTGACTCTATGACAGAGTGGCTGACTAGAGTTGTTCTAGTATGGGCTGTGGGTAGTGGGCTGTGGGTAGTGGGTAGTGGGCTGTGGGTAGTGGGCAGTGGGTAGTGGGCAGTGGGTAGTGGGCTGTGGGTAGTGGGCAGTGACTCTATGACAGAGTGGCTGACTAGAGTTGTTCTAGTATGGGCTGTGGGTAGTGGGCTGTGGGTAGTGGGCTGTGGGTAGTGGGCAGTGGGTAGTGGGCAGTGGGTAGTGGGCAGTAGGCACTCACAGATCCACAGGTGGTACAGTCTCTTGCACATGGTACGATGCTGTTCAGGGATCTCCTCATCAAAGTCCTGGTAGAAACATGGCTGCAGGGGGATGAACCCCGGTATTGGAGGGAAGTTATTCTCTGCTGGAGAAATGGCAATCATTTCATTAGTCAATAATGCATTGGTGGGATTGGCAGGTGTGTCATGTTAGGCTAGTGTTACGTCCCTCTCGCTCTCCCTGTTTCCTTCTGTGTTCTGACTCTGTTTTTCAGTTTGGACACAGGTGGCGCTGATTGGGTCGTTAGCTGACAAGGGGCACCTGGGTTGATTCAGGTGTTGATATAAATCCCATTGTTCAGACTTGACTGTCACTCTCTCAGCCTGCACCCTGTTTTTGTGGTTTGCAGTATTTTTGGGTCTACTTTTTGGTTAGATGCACCATTCAACACTTACACCTTATATTCATTCCACTTGCATCCAAACACCACCACTACACTCTTCATGTCCACTTTCACACCTCACAGTTACTATTGTTTGTATAGTTTTGTTTTGTTTAGTTATTTAATAAATATCTGTTACACCCTTAACTCTGTCAACGTGTGGACTCCCTTGTTTGTCACTCTCTATGAGCCGGGTTGTGACACTAGATACTAGTATTTGTATGATTGGTTGATGAGTGACTAGCCAAACATTACAGTAAATGACTTTCATAGAACACCATGTTTATGTACCAAAACATATACATACTGTGTGTCAATTTCAATTCATGCAAATCCTTACCAGCCATGAGTGTTGATTTTGCTGCTCAGATTGTTTTGGTCCTTCTCTCTTGAACCTAGAAATAAAGAAATTGTAGCTGTGTAAATGCAGTCATTCTAAAATTCAGTAACAACACTAAAAATCAGCTTTGTCACTCACAGGTGAAATGTATTTGCATGTTATATTAGTAGACCTAATATTATTAACTGAACAAAGACTATTGAAAGAAATATATGAATCAATTATGCCAGTGTGCAGCCTACATGTGACACCACTTATGATATACTCTAGCTATGCTTTTATTCAATGCAGTGTTTTCAAGATCTATAATCTCAACGTTGTCACTTGTCACATTCGACTGTGTTGGAGGCATCGGCTCAATGGTGGCTCTTAAGGGTTTAAGAACTGTGATCCTTCCGGTGTGCGAGTAAAAGTGGAGACTCAATAAAGCAGCCAGAGTTTTCACGAACATTCCAGTCAATAGCCTAACATTCGCGGTGTTTTGATTTTAATTTGCGGAATATACCCATATATTACCGGTACTCGCTTCAAGTCAAACCGCCAGCTTTGAAGTTAGTGCTATCCTGATAGGATCTAACGGCCTGGCATTACGGATTTAGACTGGAAACATAATCTGCTTACCTCCTCCTGTCCTGAGCGCACTGTTGCTATTTACAATGTTCTTTCCCTCGGCTGCATGCTATCAGTTCTACCTCATGAGGATTGCGAAAGCTTGATAATAAATAGATCAAGTAGAATAAATCACTGTTGTTTTACTTTTTCATAAGAGTTCGTGGAAGTAATACATTTTCAATCGTCCATAAATCTGCTGTCCCATCAGTCCTGGCCAATAGGCACACTGCTCTCTACTCGCGATATCTGCGTCTTAACATTATTATCCCATCGCTATCTTGCGTCTCCCTCATTCCATGGCGGCTGCTCTCCACGGTGCTGAAGTTAATAGCCCGCTGTCTACAGAGAAAGCCATCTAATCAGTGACCTACTCTGGTGTTAGTGGTGGGCTTCGATCGTTTTACTCATGATGATCACCAAATTAATGTTTATGAAATGAATCAAATACAGGATTATTGATCAATAATTATCAAGTAGTATGTATTTTGGTTAATCATTGGCATAAAATATCTCTCTTAATTGTTGATATTCCTTATCGTCAGCAATTAAGGTCTATGAGAGGGTCTCATTTATACTGTTCGGTAGGGTCCATGGGGTTTATGGGAGGACTAACAGTGTTTACTGTTTACTAACGTCTTCACTCAATAATGTGCAGAACAGGAGGGGGTTGTTAGGCAGCAGATGGCAGTGTTGATATTGGTTGGTTTATGGTTTGCTGATTGGAGTTACAGTGTCACCTATCTATTCCCTTGACATACTCATCCTCTGAATGTTCCTCATCTTACAGAGTAATATGACACTTATTTTGTAATGATTTATGATGGATGAATTTAGCATGCAGACCTTTTCACTGTGCTTCTCTTGTTTACAGTAAACCTCAACCTTTTTTTTTTCAACACTGGTTAAACATTCTACACATCTATTCCAACAATAATGACCGGCTTACCCAAAATGCACTGCCTGGTATAGGCCTTCCTCCCTTGTCCTTAAATAGCTTAGCATGACAAATTAGGACGTATTGACCATAGAGCCTCTCCAGCCCTTTTCAACTACAAATCCAATTGTCCATATGTTCAATAACTCATATCCATAACATTAATTATTCATGCAATCAGTGATTGCAATATATTTCACAAAGTTAAAATATGCACATATTTGTATGTGATGAAAACATTCTTGAGTCTTGAACTCTTGGAAGACTAGCACTTGGGCTACTAGAGATCCTAATAAGAGAGACAGTATAGCCTAGCCTAGCTGCTGAAGTTCAGATCACATAAGGACAGAGGCAGTCAGAGGCAGTCAGTCAGTTAGCTCCTCTCTGTAAGGCCAACCTGTGATTTATATCCACCGGTGGCTCTAAACTCATATGGCCCTGTGTATCTCATTACGGTGGCTGGCTGGGTGGTGGGGGCTGAAGGTCAGCCGGTGAGACAGGGACAGGGAGTCTGTGTTCATCAGAGCTGGTGACATAAGCTAAGGTTAAACCTGACATATGGCTGGCAGGCATGTTAGTCATACAAAGTAAAAAAGTACAGGTATATCTAGGTCCTTGGGCTGACTGGGCTCTGCCTGTTCCAGAACCAGCATGAGAGTGAGTCAAGTCACTACAGGGCATCTAGAGAGGGTACCTTGTTTATATAGTTGGTTTACTTTGCTTTACTGTGCTTTCCTCACGAATCCAGGTGAAATTTAAGTGAATATGCATGGTCGTTATTTCAAAGTGCTCATTCAACACCATGCATGGACATCTGGTGATTCCTAGATCAAAAGGCTAAGGAGCTTAACCTTGCACTGCACTGCACGATACGTTGTTAAATTGTAATTTGATTTCCATTACTTGGCTTTTATTCTGCATAACTAAAGCCCTGTAGTAACCTGCTTCTTGTGTTGGCAGGCAGGGGCCTTGCTTTGAAACCAAACCAACAGACTGGAGGATGCCAAGAGCCCCATGATGAGAGGAAGGGTGTGGGAGTCATTACAACAAAGAAGAAGACAGGAATCCTGCAGTAGCACTTCTGTTGAATGACCATTAGGGGCACTGTGATCCACTTTACCTCAAACTGTGAATGAGTGTGAGTGAGCTAGGTCAGTATGCTACTACTGCTGCTACTGTTGCTGAAGCTAGTTGAGTGACTCTGGGTATGTTTGTTTTCCTGTGCTATTTTAGATAGCCTAATAAAGATAATTTTGGAGTGCTTCCAAAAATGTGCTTTTGACATGTCGTGGTTCACCTATGAGTAGTTGCTGTGTCTAATTCTCTGTTTGTATAAGTCAACTTTTTTTCATACTGTAGCTGTGTCTATCTATCTATCTATGTCCCTCTCTCTCTCTCTCTCTCGCTCTCTCTCTCTCTCTCTCTCTCTCTCTCTCTCTCTCTCTCTCTCTCTCGCTCGCTCTCTCTCTCTCTCTCTCTCTCTCGCTCTCTCGCTCTCTCTCTCTCTCTCTCTCTCTCTCTCTCTCTCTCTCTCTCTCTCTCTCTCTCTCTCTCTCTCTCTCTCTCTCTCTCTCTCTGTCTCTCTCTCTCTCTCTCTCTCTCTCTCTCTCTCTCTCTCTCTCTCTCTCTCTGTCTCTCTCTGTCTCTCTCTGTCTCTCTCTCGCTCTCTCTCTCTCGCTCTCTCTCTCTCGCTCTCTCTCTCTCTCGCTCTCTCTCACACTATTTCTCTCTCTCTCTTGCTCTCTCTCACACTCTCTCTCTCTCTCTCTCTCTCACACTTTCTCTCTCTCGCTCTCTCACACTCTTTCTCTCTCTCGCTCTCTCTTACACTCTTTCTCTCTCTCTCTCTCTCTCTCTCTCACACACACTATTTCTCTCTCTCTCTCGCTCTCTCTCACACACACAAACAAACACACACTCACACTAACACTCAAAGTATATGCAGGTACAGTGGGGAGAACAAGTATTTGATACCGATTTTGCAGGTTTTCCCACTTACAAAGCATGTAGAGGTCTGTAATTTTTATCATAGGTACTCTTCAACTGTGAGTGACGGAATCTAAAACAAAAATCCAGAAAATCACATGGTATGATTTTTAAGTAATTAATTTGCATTTTATTGCATGACATAAGTATTTGATACATCAGAAAAGCAGAACTTAATATTTGGTACAGAAACCTTTGTTTGCAATTACAGAGATCATACGTTTCCTGTAGTTCTTGACCAGGTTTGCACACACTGCAGCAGGGATTTTGGCCCACTCCTCCATACAGATCCTTCAGGTTTCGGGGCTGTCGCTGGGCAATACGGACTTTCAGCTCCCTCCAAAGATTTTCTATTGGGTTCAGGTCTGGAGACTGGCTAGGCCACTCCAGGACCTTGAGATGCTTCTTACGGAGCCACTCCTTAGTTGCCCTGGCTGTGTGTTTCGGGTCGTTGTCATGCTGGAAGACCCAGCCACGACCCATCTTCAATGCTCTTACTGAGGGAAGGAGGTTGTTGGCCAAGATCTCGCAATACATGGCCCCATCCATCCTCCCTTCAATATGGTGCAGTCGTCCTGTCCCCTTTGCAGAAAAGCATCCCCAAAGAATGATGTTTCCACCTCCATGCTTCATGGTTGGGATGGTGTTCTTGGGGTTGTACTCATCCTTCTTCTTCCTCCAAACACGGCGAGTGGAGTTTAGACCAAAAAGCTCTATTTTTGTCTCATCAGACCACATGACCTTCTCCCATTCCTCCTCTGGATCATCCAGATGGTCATTGGCAAACTTCAGACGGGCCTGGACATGCGCTGGCTTGAGCAGGGGGACCTTGCGTGCGCTGCAGGATTTTATTTTTGTTTTAGATTCCGTCTCTCACAGTTGAAGTGTACCTATGATAAAAATTACAGACCTCTACATGCTTTGTAAGTAGGAAAACCTGCAAAATCGGCAGTGTATCAAATACTTGTTCTCCCCACTGTATATGCAAAACTAACATCCACATACAGAGACACCAGTGGAGGCTGCTGAGGGGAGGACAGCTCATGATAATGTCTGGAATGGAGTGAAAGGAAGGTATCCAAAACATTTACTCCATTCCAGACATTATTATGAGCCGTCCTCCCCTAAGGAGCCTCCACTGACATGCACCCATTGTGTGTGTGAGTGCACAAAACACACACACACTCAATTACACACAGAACCCACATAACCCTTGAGAAGGCGCTTGGTATGTGTAGAGCATGCATGGCTGCTCTCAGGCTGCCAGTCCTGTAAACCCCCAGCCTTAGGCTTGGAGGCTAATACAGTAATGTAAGATGCCACAGAACATCCCTTCTACAAACACACACATGCACACTGTAGCTGTGTCTATCTCTCTCTCTCTCTCTCTTTCTTTCTCTCTCTCTCTCTCTCTCTCTCTCTCTCTCTCTCTCTCTCTTTCTCTCTCTCACACACAAACACACACACAGCTTCAGGGAGAGGAAAGATTGGCCTGCACACTGTTAAAAAGATTTCTTCAGCCTGTGTCAGGCCTTCTCTACAAGAAGGCCGTCGGCAGCCCACCTCATTCCTCTCCAACGACACAGAGAAGTATGTTGAGGGCAGTTGAAACATCTGGAAAAACAACAAAAAAGCTGAAAATACTCATATTAGAAAACCACGAGGACTATTGAATCCGCCTGACGTGTCACATTGAGAAGTAATGGCAATGACTGTCAGTGATGAAATCCTTAAATATAGCACGGCTGGCATCTGCTCGCCCAAGGAGATACAATACAGTCATTGTCTAGTCTCCTCTTCTCAAAACGCATGACACACATCACATACTATACAATTTAGCCTGTGACAAACTGACAGTATCAGAGAGAGCGAGAGCTCTGGGTAATGAATAAACAAACCAATTAGTATTCAAAGGCCACAGTCTGCCTGACCGCAGGGCTACAGGTAGGCATCTGTCCACTTGTCCTCATTAGAGACGGGTGAGACGGGGGAGAGTGGCCTGCAAGAGAGAGAGGCACCGCTGGGCATTACAGACCTCCCCCTGAACACCCTGGCCCCTCAGCTCAGCCAAGCCCTCAGTGCCTCCTATTAATCTGCAGTAGATGACTGAAGCATTCTTTTCACCCTGACAGTATCTGTCCATCACCAACTAACGCAGCGGATGGACACACTTTGGAGCGTTGAGGATAAACAGGACGTATTTAGAAAAGCCACATGGTATTTGGACATTTCACCATAATTGAGATTAGCTTCTACACTCTTAGAAAAAATGGTGCTATCTAGAACCTAAAAGGGTTCTTCAGCTGTCCCCATAGGAGAACCCTTTTTGGTTCCAGGTAGAACCCTTTTTGGTTCCAGGTAGAACCCTTTTTGGTTCCAGGTAGAACCCTTTTGGGTTCCACCCTTTCCACAGAGGGTTCTACCTGGAACCGAAAAGGGTTCTCCTATGGGGACAGCTGAAGAACCCTTTTTGGACCCTTTTTTCTAAGAGTGTATAGTCCCAAATGGGTGATGTCATGTTTGAATCATTCCCCCAAATCTTCCCAGCCAGAGGAAATGTCTGTTTCCAGTTTATAAGATCTCTATTTTGGAATGGCTCTGAAGCTTTTCAGATGTAACAGGGGCCAACTGGGGGTCAGCACATCTCTGGGAGAGATCCTTCTTGACTCCTGACAGCAAAGAATGTACAGACATAAGCTCCATTCTCTTTATGTATGTGTAGCATGACATATGGCATGGCATTCCATGCTACACATAACCTCCATCAGAGACTCACAGATGGAAATGTCAATGTCTTTGAAATGTTCTAAACAGGCTTTCAGGAGCTCCCTGCAACTCTTTCCTCGTATCTCTCCCCCTCCTTCACTCCATCACCCCCATCTCCCCCGTCCTTACTCCTGTTCCTATTTCACTCTCTCTCTGTACACCATGAATATTCACCAGCGGCAGTCACAGTCGCGATTAAAACCATCTCTAATGACATGCACCTTCAATAGAAAGCCAAAGCACAGGTAAGAGTGGGCTGGTGGTGGGGGCTCTCTCTCGCACAGCTAACAAGGCCCCCATTGATGGGACACTTGAGACGACGACATGTTAGCAGAGCAGGACCGAGCTTTCCTTTCACAGCCACACAGCCTTTTACTGAGATTTAGAATCTACTTTTAAGCTAATTAGGATAAGAGCCGCATCCTTCACAGAATATTGGTTATAGCATGTGTTCGGAGGGATTCTGCCCACCCTGCTTCCCTTCCAGTCCTCCTCCCTGGCTTCCCCTCTCTTTGCCCCTCTCAGCAGAGGAGATTAGGATGGGAAAGTCAGCTTTGCCTCATCAGCTTGGCCAACACTGCATTGATGAGGCACAATGAGCCTTTTCTTGTTCTGGTTGATTACTTGATATATCTTGCCCCAGACAGAGGGCACATACTGTATGAAATGAGGACTTGATGATGAGATGGTGAATGGTGCAACTAGTGGGTATAGTCCCTCTAGAGGACAGAGAAAGTGAGAGAAAGAAGAGGGGGGGTGTGGCTGTGCCAACCGTGTGTTCCATAGCCCAGGAAAGAAGAGAGAGAACAGAGGCAGTGTCTAATCACTGCTAGATAGAGGCAGTGTCTAATCACTGCTAGATAGAGGCAGTGTCTAATCACTGCTAGATAGAGGACAGAGGCAGTGTCTAATCACTGCTAGATAGAGGCAGTGTCTAATCACTGCTAGATAGAGGACAGAGGCAGTGTCTAATCACTGCTAGATAGAGGCAGTGTCTAATCACTGCTAGATAGAGGACAGAGGCAGTGTCTAATCACTGCTAGATAGAGGCAGTGTCTAATCACTGCTAGATAGAGAACAGAGGCAGTGTCTAATCACTGCTAGATAGAGGACAGAGGCAGTGTCTAATCACTGCTAGATAGAGGCAGTGTCTAATCACTGCTAGATAGAGGACAGAGGCAGTGTCTAATCACTGCTAGATAGAGGCAGTGTCTAATCACTGCTAGATAGAGGCAGTGTCTAATCACTGCTAGATAGAGGCAGTGTCTAATCACTGCTAGATAGAGAACAGAGGCAGTGTCTAATCACTGCTAGATAGAGGCAGTGTCTAATCACTGCTAGATAGAGAACAGAGGCAGTGTCTAATCACTGCTAGATAGAGGCAGTGTCTAATCACTGGTAGATAGAGGCAGTGTCTAATCACTGCTAGATATAGAACAGAGGCAGTGTCTAATCACTGCTAGATAGAGGCAGTGTCTAATCACTGCTAGATAGAGGACAGAGGCAGTGTCTAATCACTGCTAGATAGAGGCAGTGTCTAATCACTGGTAGATAGAGGCAGTGTCTAATCACTGCTAGATAGAGGCAGTGTCTAATCACTGCTAGATAGAGGCAGTGTCTAATCACTGGTAGATAGAGGCAGTGTCTAATCACTGCTAGATAGAGGACAGAGGCAGTGTCTAATCACTGCTAGATAGAGGCAGTGTCTAATCACTCGTAGATAGAGGCAGTGTCTAATCACTGCTAGATAGAGGCAGTGTCTAATCACTGCTAGATAGAGGACAGAGGCAGTGTCTAATCACTGGTAGATAGAGGCAGTGTCTAATCACTGCTAGATAGAGGCAGTGTCTAATCACTGCTAGATAGAGGCAGTGTCTAATCACTGGTAGATAGCGGCAGTGTCTAATAACTGGTAGATAGAGGCAGTGTCTAATCACTGGTAGATAGAGGCAGTGTCTAATCACTGCTAGATAGAGGATAGAGGCAGTGTCTAATCACTGCTAGATAGAGGCAGTGTCTAATCACTGCTAGATAGAGGCAGTGTCTAATCACTGCTAGATAGAGGCAGTGTCTAATCACTGCTAGATAGAGGCAGTGTCTAATCACTGCTAGATAGAGGACAGAGGCAGTGTCTAATCACTGCTAGATAGAGGCAGTGTCTAATCACTCGTAGATAGAGGCAGTGTCTAATCACTGCTAGATAGAGGCAGTGTCTAATCACTGCTAGATAGAGGACAGAGGCAGTGTCTAATCACTGGTAGATAGAGGCAGTGTCTAATCACTGCTAGATAGAGGCAGTGTCTAATCACTGCTAGATAGAGGCAGTGTCTAATCACTGGTAGATAGAGGACAGAGGCAGTGTCTAATCACTGCTAGATAGAGGCAGTGTCTAATCACTGCTAGATAGAGGCAGTGTCTAATCACTGGTAGATAGAGGCAGTGTCTAATAACTGGTAGATAGAGGCAGTGTCTAATCACTGGTAGATAGAGGCAGTGTCTAATCACTGCTAGATAGAGGCAGTGTCTAATCACAGCTAGATAGTGTTTTCTATCCCCCTTCTCTGCTCCCTCCCTCCCTCCCTCTCCTCACCCCTCACCTCTCCCTCTGCAGGCAGATTGGTAGGAGTGGGCAGGAGGCTGGGCTTTTGTGTCTTTGCCCATGAGATCATAACCCAGGATGTGCTCAGAATAATGAGAAGAGGGAGGTATTGCATCATGAACACACACACACACACACACACACACACACACACACTCACACACACACACACACACACACATTGGTACCTCATTAAATAGTGTGTGTGTGTGTGTGTGTGTGTGCGTGCGTGCGCGCGCGTGCGTGTGTGTGTAGGAGGAAGGGGGTCGTGTTTGTGTGTGTGCGTGCGAGGTAAGTATATGTTTGCCTTGTTAAACTCTGATTATGACTGTCCTCCTCCCACCCTGTCCCCCCTCAGTGCTCCAGGGTTGGGCATGCTACCAGTGCACCCTGTCCCCCCTCAGTGCTCCAGGGTTGGGCATGCTACCAGTGCACCCTGTCCCCCCTCAGTGCTCCAGGGTTGGGCATGCTACCAGTGCACCCTGTCCCCCCTCAGTGCTCCAGGGTTGGGCATGCTACCAGTGCACCCTGTCCCCCCTCAGTGCTCCAGGGTTGGGCATGCTACCAGTGCACCCTGTCCCCCCTCAGTGCTCCAGGGTTGGGCATGCTACCAGTGCACCCTGTCCCCCCTCAGTGCTCCAGGGTTGGGCATGCTACCAGTGCACCCTGTCCCCCCTCAGTGCTCCAGGGTTGGGCATGCTACCAGTGCACCCTGTCCCCCCTCAGTGCTCCAGGGTTGGGCATGCTACCAGTGCACCCTGTCCCCCCTCAGTGCTCCAGGGTTGGGCATGCTACCAGTGCACCCTGTCCCCCCTCAGTGCTCCAGGGTTGGGCATGCTACCAGTGCACCCTGTCCCCCCTCAGTGCTCCAGGGTTGGGCATGCTGCCAGTGCACCCTGATGGTATTGTACTGCTAAAGTAAACCATTTGCCCAGTCACCCTCTATGCCCATGTGCCACCCCTAAGTCTTGGTTTCTATGGAGACCCCTTCCTCCTCGCCAAGCATGCGCTCGCACCCCTCCAGCGGAAGGGGTGGGATAACACCAAGCCGGCCAATCACACACACTAACCTAATTTACATATGCAAACATGGACCATGAACTTCACCATAGTGCACAGTTTGCTCCCCAAATGATTCTACTAGTGTTGGTTGAATGGCTGTTCTGAGAAGAAAAAAGGGGTAGGAAAAAACTATTAATTTCACCCAAACCACTTTTGTTGTTTGAATTGCGCACAAATTGCCTTATCTGATGTGTAAATGAAAACAGAAGCACATAAGATACTTATTTGGGGCTTTTCCTTTCCCTGTTGTATGTTCTTTGTTGCCATAATGGTTTGTTGTTCTGATGTAACTTCCCCTCAGCTCTTCCACCAGAGGGCAGTGTTCTGTCAGTGTTCTGTTCTCTCCTTACTGTAGAGCAGCCCTGCTGCTGCCTGTCAGGCAGATAGACCTGACCTTGGGGGCATGAAACGCATCCACTGTGGAGGCTACTGCAGTCAGCACGACCAAAATACAAACACCACAGCACTTCAACAACACTGTGACCTCTACAGAGCACAGAGGCCAGGGCAGGAACCCCAGCCAGAGTCAGAGGTCAGCAGAGATAGGGGACCGTACAGGTGGGTGGGAGGGAGGAGGCAAGAGATGAAAATGAATGCTTATCTCAACTAATTTGCATGGCCTTTTTGACAACCGTTAAAGTTGTACAGCGAGACAGGACAGGTTTGGGCCTATTTGGTTTTACAATCGCTGTGCCTCAGCCTCTCCTCTGAGCATAGTAATCCTGTCTACTACTGCCATTCATTTTCCAAGATGTAAAGCCCCACACACAACCAATTACGTTTTAAAAGGCCCTAGGAGAAGACGAAAAATCTGATTTGTTCACACACAGGAAAAACACAAACATTGGGTTCATTGCCAAAAGAAAAACTACTTTTCCTGTTCACTCAAGCCTGACAAATTTACTATCCTAATTGGCCTCATTAAGTGGAACCTCAAAGTGTGTAAATAATTTGTCTGCAATAAGCTCTATCTTTAGCTCTCTCTGGCTTGTTTTTGTTGTGAAAGGAAAGGAGGCCCAGAGTTAAAATAGCAGTCCATAGTTCCTGGAGCACATACAGATGTGGGATCTTAATTTGATCACCCTGTTGAAGGAGAACTTTCCAGCAATGTAAAACCTGTAGTGTATTTGAGTTTTAAAAAGGCATCTGAATTTTCAGCTTTGAAATTACAAACTAGATTTTCCCTTACAAAAAAATTATCAACCCCTATAAAAATGTCCATTAATTACAATCCACATAATAAATTCACATTTCCTGTTGTTGCAGGATTATTTTCTTGCTGTAGCAAACTGGCTCAAATTAAGATCTTATATCTGTACTGTGTTATTCTGTGACAAAAATAACCTTTGATGTGGTAATGAGAGAGACCAGTGTAGAATCACTGCGCCACATATCTCAAAATGTGTTCCATCTGAACACGGTCTACTGCAAAGCCTGTTTCTGTAGTGTTAACAAACCACAGATGGGGTTCTCGTGTTGTTGTTCTGGCGGGTTCTGTCTTTTTTTATTTCACCTTTATTTAACTAGGCAAGTCAGTTAAGAACAAAATCTTATTTACCAAACCTGGACGACGCTGGACCAATTGTGCGCTGCCCTATTGGACTCCCAATCACGGCCGGATTGTGATACAGCCTGGAATCAAACCAGGGTCTGTAGTGCTGGTGGTTTGGGAGGATAGATTGAATTAGGATCAGAGCAGAGTTGCTCAGGACCACCTCCTCTGCTGTTAGCTAGCTCCATTGATCTTGTTAGTCACTCTCACTCAGATATCATATTAAAAAATTGCAAAATAATCTCTCAGCCCCATGGCAAAATGAGTAGAATTACAGGAAACTTGCTTTAAAACTGTAACATTAAACCCTCTGCTCCTATCATGTTACATGTCACACACATAGAGGTTGTCCTCTCTGTCACTTTGTCTTTCTCAATACTGTTTGAGTTCACACTTTGAACAAACAACTTTTAAAAGGCATTTCTAAAGTCTTCATAAAGGATTTATAAAGGGTTTATAAAGGCTTCATTCATTTATGTTTTTGATAAAAGTAAGAACTTATTCCTCTTAGGTAAGTAATCACTTTTAGAATGCAGCCCTACTACACTTTGCATGGTGATGGAGAGTTTTAATTGCAGGGGTCATACTGTTTACTGTACACTCTCTCACTGACTGACAGCTGTTCCTGTATTGAAGTAACCAATGCACTCAGTATTTTATGACGCTGGGGAAAGGAGAGAAAACGTTGTCAGACCACAAGCACTCAAGTCCCAACCACATCTGGTATTACGCTAAAAAGGAATGTTTCTAATGCAATAACAAATGATCCAGATAACAACACAATCACAGGATTTTGGTCCGCCCAAAACACCAATCTCTCTGAATGAGTCCATAATCCAACCACACAGGATAGACAGAGTGCATTGAACATTGGCAAGGCATTGAACAGGAGATGGGAGGAGTTCTTCTTACCTATTCACCACAATGACAGGATGGACTCAGATCGATCCGTCAGATCCTAGAAGACCCTTGAAACAAGGGGCTGCAATGCAAAATGTCTGTGAAGATACTAATCCCTCAGCCACATTTCCCCAAGCCATCTCCTCCTGTAGCTATACGATTCCCCTGGCTGCAGAGCGGAAATGGCACATGGGGCTGCTGGGTAATGCCACAGCATGTTATTGTCTCCTCTCTCTCTCAGAGGGCTGGGGTGCAGCTGGCTCCTGCTGTGTGTTTTCATGTGAAAACCAACCGCGGGTCCCTTAACACATGATGCAGGGCAGGTCAGGGCAGGGCAGGGCAGGGCAGGCCAGGCCAGGCCATGCCAGGCCAGAGCAAGCCAGGCGGCGACTTGATGGGTGATTGGGATGCAGTCAGAGCCCCTTCACTAGTGAGCAAGCACATGTTCCATCCCTGGTCCCTATCTTTACCTTTTCTCAACCTCCCTCTCTCTTCTCTCCTTCACTCTCTCTCTCTCTCTCTCTCTCTCTCTCTCTCTCTCCCTCTCAGCCATCTGGACAGCGGAGATGGTGAGGCTGCCTGCCCTGAGAGTTTAGATAAAACATGACCTGTCTATTCAACTGATTAAAGGGTTTTGGCTAAACCATGGAGCACTAGGGGGCATGTATTATGTTGGCTATCATAATGATGTGTGATATGAATAGTTATCTGGAAGAAAGCTTGTTTTGCTGAATGAGTGCCACGTGTGCATCTTGAATACTTGGCAGGTGCACCCAACCTCTGGTTGGACACCACTTCTGTTTTAAACTTCAGTTGACTGACCTGCCCAAGCTTGATTCTAGGTTTGTGCTGGCTATATGGGCACGGCTGCGACGCACAGCAGTCTATTCACAAGCTTAGATCTCAACAACGAAGAAAGGGGGTGTGTGAAATTATTGGCCGCGTTTCAGGTGTCACCAGTGGACAAAGCGGGACTTGCCAGTGTGTTTGAGGGAGAGTGTGTGTCATGCGTCCGTGCGTGTGTGTACGAGTGTGTGTGTGTGTGTGTGTGTGTGTGGAGCAGCCTACACACACTTGCATTCGCTCACAACATGGCGATGAAGCGCCGAGAGACACGACGGCTCTCTCCCGACTAAATACGACCCTGTTCTGAGTGAAAGCAGGGGACTATGCCAAAGGGGTACACATGAACTAATAGCCAACTAATAACCTACTTCAGAGAGGAGATTATAGCGGATTCCATTATATGCATGTTGCTAGCGGTATAGCTGGCTGTAGAGACCCACACGCTGCTTTGCCCCTCTCCTGGAAATCAATGCTTTACATGGCGGTGGAGACTATCTGGTTTTTCTATCTACTTTCGTTGGGCTTCTATGGACCATCCGTCCAAGGTAAGTCGCTTAGCTTAATAGAAATGTTCTTGACATTTATTTAATGTCAAGTTAGTAGTGTATTCTATTACAGTTATATTTCAGAACATGCAGGTGCGATAAGAAGATATTGGTTAGTGAACACATTGTGCACCTTGCTCGTTGCAGTGTTTGTATCTAACTGTTCAGTCTAGGTATCAATTCTATGGTAGCAAAGGCTGTAACATTCTTACTGTTTTCAATTGCCTATTCTTCTTCCAACACACACTGTCGGTTTTCTCTTTATACCCAATGCTGGGCTGCCCGTTACAAAGTTAGTTGCGCATCTGCAACTATGTAACCATTATCAGCACATCAGCACAACGTATTTAATGTTACAGTGGAGGAGTGCTTTATTTGAAGACATGTGCTGTGGAATTGACTTTGAGGAATGTGGGGTGCGTTTCAAGAGGTTTAAAAAATGAGCGTTGAACATGTGGCCTGTGGGTTTTCTGCACAAATACCATTTTTCAGCATTTAAAAACGTTGCCGGTGGGACAAAATAATTCTTAAGGCATCACGATTTATAAATCCAATGCAAAATGTTGCTTATTCAATACCCCATATTTCTAGGAGAGGAGTTTGCCTCTAATAAGGCGTAAATAACGCTGTTATTACAATTATTTATGAGCTGCTCTCATACCTTTACACACGATCGGGATTTTACAAATAATGCTTTCAAAAATAACGTTTCTTATCTATTGACTCACAATGTAATGTATATGTGTGCGAAACAAATTATTATATTTTGTGATGTTTCAATCGTCATAACGAACATGTGCCTTATGTTTTTTGGGGCTTGGGAGAGGATGCACTCGGTCGCTGCCTTTCAGGCATTGCGGTGCCTTCAGATCCAGAAGGGAAGCGGTGACTTGAGAACCAGGGAGGGAGCCACCGATAGGCGGCGAGGGAGGGGAGAGGAAGCGGGGCAGGCAGGCAGGCAGGCAGGCAGGCAGGCAGGCAGGCAGGCAGGCAGGCAGGCAGGCAGGCAGGCAGGCAGGCAGGCAGGCAGGCAGGCAGGCAGGCAGGCAGGCAGGCAGGCAGGCAGGCAGGCAGGCAGGCAGGCAGGCAGGCAGGCAGGCAGGCAGGCAGGCAGGCACCGAGCGAGAGACCAGCCACAGCATTTACATGACAAAGAACAGTGCAAGAGGAGCACGGGAGTAAAAACATGAAATAGGCTGCTTTAGCCAATCAGACATAGCTCACGTTGGAGGAAAGGCAACATATTGGATCGTTGCTTTGAAAAACTAGGTGGAGAAATAGTGGCATCAGTGCGGACAGTGCTTTCATGTTTGTCAATATTTACCTTTTAGTCATTTAGCAGAAGCTCTTATCCAGAGCAAATTACAGCAATTAGGGTTAAGTGCCTTGCTCAAGGGCACATCGGCAGATTTTTTTTTATCAAGTCACTCATGGATTTGAACCAATAATTTTTTGGGGTTATTAGCCCAACAGTCTTAACCGCTAGGCTACCTGGAGGAGCATCCCCATTCTAACAGTATGTGGACAAGTGAGACTTCCCAGTCTGTTTCACACACCTAAAGGATGGGTTCAAGAAGTTGTTGATGATGTCATTTGGACTAATGCGTTTTCAACTATGTTCTTTGAGAATGCATATTCTACCCACTCTGTCCATAATGTTGTCACAATGGGGTTTAAGGTGGAGATACAAACTACAGTACATTACCTTGAGGGGTTGTGTGTTTGTGTGTTTGTGTGTGTGTGTGTGTGTGTGTGTGTGTGTGTGTGTGTGTGTGTGTGTGTGTGTGTGTGTGTGTGTGTGTGTGCTCATCACAAGGCCCATACACCCTGGGGTGTGTTCCCACAGCCCTCAGTGGAGCACTGTAGAGCCTTCGCTGGACTGGTGGAAGCATTCCTGTGTGTGTGTGCCAGGTTTGGAGAGAGGAAGAGGAATGTTATGGGTGGTGGGTTGGTTGGGAGGGTATTGTGGGAACTGGAGCTGGTGAATGGAGGTTGCTGGGTGGGAGTAGGGGGTGATGGTGGGTCAGGGATGAATTGACGGGGGAGAGTTTGGGTGCATGAGACGTCGCTACATTAGATCCACAAAGAGCTTGTTTTTTCCATTCGAAAGATCAAATGAAAATATGTCAACTCCGTTGAACTCATCAGGAACAAATTAACGCTGTGAGAGTGAGTGAGTGTCTGTGTGTTTAGACAAGCTCTCTGTCTCTCTGTCTCTCTCTCCCTCTAACCCGGGACTCCTGCTAGGTGTGTCACATGCACACCAACCAAATTATTGGGGTTTCACTGAACCCTCATCACTACTTCACTCAAAGGAAGCCTCCTCTCTGTGTTTCCCAGCGTTCTCCCCTTTTCCATATACTCTCTATTCCTGATTACCTCTAGTCATCCATGGTCTGTGATTGAATGCTGTGTTAATCAGCCCACTGACCCCTGCTTCAACCTGACTCCAGCCCACTGTCTGAGGCTCTACCGACCTCTGCCCCTCCTAGTACTTCTTCAGTGTCCCTGTTCAATGCATCCCTCCTCTTCACGCCTAACTTCCTTGATGTAATCACAGATCTAAGCCGGTTGTGATTGGTGAAAGTAGTAGGTTGGTAGGTAACCTTAGTTACCCATCCAATCACATATTTTCCCAGGAGTTGAGTAAGGAAGGATATCCTCAGTTGGAACAAGGCCTATATCCACCCAGTCCATCTCTATTACATGCAGCACCCTACCTCAGCCTCTGTCTGCATCACCCTACCTCAGCCTCTGTCTGCAGCACCCTACCTCAGCCTCTGTCTGCATCTAATTCAGCACCCTACCTCAGCCTCTGTCTGCATCACCCTACCTCATCCTCTGTCTGCATCACCCTACCTCATCCTCTGTCTGCATCACCCTACCTCAGCCTCTGTTCTCAGCACCCTACCTCATCCTCTGTCTGCATCACCCTACCTCAGCCTCTGTTCTCAGCACCCTACCTCATCCTCTGTCTGCATCACCCTACCTCAGCCTCTGTTCTCAGCACCCTACCTCATCCTCTGTCTGCATCACCCTACCTCAGCCTCTGTTCTCAGCACCCTACCTCATCCTCTGTCTGCATCACCCTACCTCATCCTCTGTCTGCATCACCCTACCTCAGCCTCTGTTCTCAGCACCCTACCTCATCCTCTGTCTGCATCACCCTACCTCAGCCTCTGTTCTCAGCACCCTACCTCATCCTCTGTCTGCATCACCCTACCTCAGCCTCTGTTCTCAGCACCCTACCTCATCCTCTGTCTGCATCACCCTACCTCAGCCTCTGTTCTCAGCACCCTACCTCATCCTCTGTCTGCATCACCCTACCTCAGCCTCTGTTCTCAGCACCCTACCTCATCCTCTGTCTGCAGCACCCTACCTCAGCCTCTGTTCTCAGCACCCTACCTCATCCTCTGTCTGCATCACCCTACCTCAGCCTCTGTTCTCAGCACCCTACCTCAGCCTCTGTTCTCAGCACCCTACCTCAGCCCCTGTCTGCATCTAACTCAGCGCCCTACCTCATCCTCTGTCTGCATCACCCTACCTCAGCCTCTGTTCTCAGCACCCTACCTCATCCTCTGTCTGCATCACCCTACCTCAGCCTCTGTTCTCAGCACCCTACCTCATCCTCTGTCTGCATCACCCTACCTCATCCTCTGTCTGCATCACCCTACCTCATCCTCTGTCTGCAGCACCCTACCTCAGCCTCTGTTCTCAGCACCCTACCTCATCCTCTGTCTGCATCACCCTACCTCATCCTCTGTCTGCATCACCCTACCTCATCCTCTGTCTGCATCACCCTACCTCAGCCTCTGTCTGCAGCACCCTACCTCAGCCTCTGTTCTCAGCACCCTACCTCATCCTCTGTCTGCAGCACCCTACCTCAGCCTCTGTCTGCATCTAACTCAGCGCCCTACCTCAGCCCCTGTCTGCAGCACCCTACCTCAGCCTCTGTCTGCATCACCCTACCTCATCCTCTGTCTGCATCACCCTACCTCAGCCCCTGTCTGCATCACCCTACCTCAGCCCCTGTCTGCATCACCCTACCTCATCCTCTGTCTGCATCACCCTACCTCATCCTCTGTCTGCAGCACCCTACCTCAGCCTCTGTTCTCAGCACCCTACCTCATCCTCTGTCTGCATCACCCTACCTCATCCTCTGTCTGCATCACCCTACCTCAGCCTCTGTCTGCAGCACCCTACCTCATCCTCTGTCTGCAGCACCCTACCTCAGCCTCTGTTCTCAGCACCCTACCTCATCCTCTGTCTGCAGCACCCTACCTCAGCCTCTGTTCTCAGCACCCTACCTCATCCTCTGTCTGCAGCACCCTACCTCAGCCTCTGTCTGCTGCACCCTACCTCAGCCTCTGTCTGCATCACCCTACCTCAGCCTCTGTCTGCTGCACCCTACCTCATCCTCTGTCTGCATCTAACTCAGCGCCCTACCTCAGCCTCTGTCTGCAGCACCCTACCTCATCCTCTGTCTGCATCACCCTACCTCAGCCCCTGGAGGATGCTTGTGAACAAGTCCTGGTTAATAAAGATAATAGCATTTCTTTGTCCTTAATGAGCTGTTCTGTTAATGGAGTAATTATGTTAAGTTTGTGGCATCAATAACTATGTTCTTGGCTAAAATCATTAGCATTATTTGAACTTTGTCTGGCAAAAATCTGCTTGTAATCCAAGCCGTTTTATTTGATTTATTGTGCCCATATCTGTGTGATTGCTGTGTTTCTGACAGCCCAGTGGGGTGGAAATGGCATGTTTAAAAGCATGATGAGTGTAGTATGTGTCTTTGTGAGTGTCTGACTGTGTCTACGTGTGTGCCTACTAGGGTTGGGAGGTATCCAGATTTTCATACCGCCGTACTGTTTCTGTACCATACCGGGGGCGGCAGGTAGCCTAGCGGTTAGAGCATTGGGCCTGTAACTGAAAGCTTGCTAGTTCAAATACCCGAGCCGACAAGGTGAAAAATAAAGCCTGTTGATGTGTCCTTGATCAAGGCACTTAACCCTAATTTGCTCCAGGGACCGTCATTGTAAATAAGAATTTGTTCTTAACTGACTTGCCAAGTTAAATCAAATAAAAATAGGGTAGTACTGAATGTGCATACTAGGTCTGCAATTTTTTTGACACACAAAACCATTTAGGCAACAGTGATCTTAATCCAGGAGGGGGTTGAATGTCTCTGCTGTAACCAAGAAGCTGGATCTTGACATCTAGCCACTTAGCTAGCAAGTCAGCAAACCAAATGCATAGCTGGAGCCCTGAGCCAGATATTATTTATTTGACACATCTTAGATTTCTTATAATTATAAGCAGTGGTATAGAACACACCCCCTGCAACGGTATTGAAAATCATACTGTCGGTATTTTGAAACACCCCGGTATACGGTATAAACAGTATATTGCCCAAGCCTAGTGCCTACTCTATTTGTATGTGAGTGCATCTTGATCCGCCTGGAGATAACCAGCTAAATTAGGATGCATATTATTTAAAGAGGCCCAAGGCTGAATTTGAGCTGCATATCATAGTCCAGTGAAGATGTTGGTATCTATGGCTGGCTGAGTGTGTCTATTCATGGTTGGTAGTGTCAGAGGACCAATCCCAGTCCCAGAGGTGGTATAAAAGACAGTTCAGTGACAGAGGGAATTAGCTTGAATGAGACAGGAAGACTCTTACTGTCAGGCTCTGGCCATAGAGAAGCCTATTTGCTTCTCTATGTAGTTATGGTTCTGACAGTGTCGTTCTTTTCTGTTTCTGTGTGGGGTTTGGGTTGGATCCCTAATTAAAGGCAGCTGCACCGCATTGTCTCTAATTAGGGATCCTATATATGTTAATCTGTCATTCACTCTGGTGTGGGTCGTTATTGATGTATTTCGCGGTCACGGTGAATGTAAGTGTGCATTTGTTACGTCCGTTCATTTCGTGTTTGTTTTGTGAACGTGACGTTTTGTACATTCGTGTGTTTGTTTGTTGTTAGTTCGTTCATTTTTGTAAAACGTATGTTACATAGTAAAATAAAATAAGATAATGTCGAACTACTATCCCTGCGCTGCGTCTTGGTCATTCCCACACCCACATCGTGACACTTACTGTATGTCTGGCCTCTACTAGGGTCTTTATTGTGGTTGTCTTTAGGTTCAGGGTTTCTGTCGTTGCACAAGCTGGTGGTCACCTTTAAGTGGTTCCGAGGACTAGCCGCATTACTGTCAAACATTAGACACATAGTCAGGAAGCTTACGATGAAGAGGTATTCATGTTAGTAAAAACCTGCCTTTGTTGTGGATTACACTATGTTATTCACCCAGTTTTACTTTGAAAGTTCCATGATTATTTCACTCAATATAATTCAGTATCAATGTTTATGTTGTTATTACCGGTGTGCCAATTAGACTTTTCTGTGGTATACTTTTGATCTGCACCAGACAGTTTTATTTGTATATGTAATCTACACCATGATGTTGAGATCCATCCACCTGTGAATGTAAGACGTCTATCCTCCTCTGTTAGAGATGTCTGGTCTCTAAAGCCTCTTTCCCTGCTCTGATTGCTGCCAGCTGGGATAAGAGCAGATCTCATTCTGTTGAATTAGACTGAACCTAAATCTCTGTAGGCTGACGTCTAAGATTCTTTAAGTTTCTCAAAACAACCTTTACACTTAAGCCAACTCAGCACTAAAAATACTTATTGGTTTTTAAGTGATGTATAGCTACTTATTTGCCTCATCTCTGCAATCAGTTTGGGATCATTATTTAATCAACCATAGCACAAAGCATAGGCCTACTCCGTTTACATGGTCATGGACGGCTGCTGCACTGCATGACCCTCTCAAGTTTATTTCCCAGTACTGGCTGTGGGGAGTTCCCACTGACTGTGGGGAGTTTTGATGTTTTCTAGAAATAAATATCAGTGCCGAAAGGACTTCAGAGAGAGCGTTGTGAGTATTGATGCCCCCCTCCCCGACTATAAACAGCCCGGGATCAATAGTGCTGGATCAATATGCTGTGTGATACGTTTGTCACAAGCTCAGGGATGGATCCAGTCAGGCTGAATGATAAAACCTCAGGCCCACTGCCTACTGTCGGTTAGCGATACTGCTATCTTACTGCTATCTTAAAGAAAAGTAGTTGATGTGGTGGATTACTTTTTCTATTGTATTATTCCATATGGTAACAACTTCACCAATGTATTTATTTTAGATTGTTCTTGTTCATTATGTCTGGCTCATTATGGTTTGAGAGCTGTGTTATCTAAGAGAAAGTCATTTAGCCGTTGAAAGACGTGTCCATGTGTGGTAAACAAGTCACGAGCTATAGCCTACATGTTTTTGTTCTGTTGCTAGAGAGTGTGTGTGTGTGTGTGTGTGTGTGTGTGTGTGTGTGTGTGTGTGTGTGTGTGTGTGTGTGTGTGTAAGAGCAGGGTCTCTTCCTCACGGCGCTGGTTGGGTAAACAGTCATGCGATCACATTCCTTCCATTCCACACTGCTGTCCAGTCAGTCACATGACCAAGGAGGAGTAGTATGGGGCTTGCAGTGGGGAGGGGGACTGAGGAGGGGGAGGGGCCGCTGCATGAGCGGAGAGAACCCTGATTGAGTAGGCATGGTGCAGAGTAGGGCCCAGTCCCAAATCAATCCCTAGCCCCTACCTCTAAACACTTTTTGCATATCTGAAAAGATAAGCAGGGTATAAACAATATGGTATAGATCTACTTAGCCCTCTTTTATGCTAGGTGGGGTTTCCACCATATTTATTAATTCAATCAATGACTGTATGTATGAACGGACAAAGCCATTGATCACGTGACACCATTCATTCCTATGTGAAGACTCAATAGTGCATTGAAGCCAAATGAAGTTGCTTAAGATGGCGTCTCATAGAGACATAACATGCACAGTTTGAGCAACTCCAGGAAGTGACGTTGCAGGCTAGCTTAGTGCTGCCCCGGGGTACGGTATGCCAACCGGGGTACGGTATGCTGCCATTAGCAACTAAATTATACTTATAGCTTCTTTTGTGTGCGATTTAAAAACAATAATTTTAAGGACATACATCTGGTGTATTAGAAGCAATTATTTACATGAAGATTCACCACAAAGATCGCAATTTCCCCATTCACTATAACGGGGATCCTGTTTTCTACTAACAATGCCTGCAGTACCGCGGTCGGGCCTTGAGCTCCCGTGGCTTCAGTAAGAGGGGGCAGCCGTTCTCCGCTGCGTCCAGTAGAAGACAATGGAAGGGTTCAGTAGGAGCAGGATCTAGGGGTTTATATTGGACTGGGTGTAAGAGGCTACACACACACGGTCCGTGTCCCGTGTGTCTCTTCAACCCTGCAGCTACACTATATAACCTTGTGGTTGCCCTGGATGGTCTTTCCCTTCTGCAGCCTCCCGTCCGTCCCATGTTAGTTTTGTTGCTGGTGTTGTTGACCCATTGATGTAGCCGTGGCCGCACGGAGGCCCCTGGCCCCATGCTGCTCTGAGGCCCTTTGTAAAGCCTATAGGAACACAAGGCTGTGATTGGAGCAGCCCAGGATTTGCATGAATGAGTACTGTACATAGAGCGAGCACACCAGCAGTCATGAAGCACTGGAGGGGAACAAAATGCTGGCTCAGGCCATGTTTCTCTTCGCTGTTGTTTCGCTCACCCACTCTCTCTCTCTCTCTCTCTCTCTCTCTCTCTCTCTCTCTCTCTCTCTCTATATGTATCTGTCTGCCTCCTACAGTATTGTTAATATGTTGCAGTATAAAGAATACAGTATTGTTAATATGTTGCAGTATGAAGTATACATGAGTTATTCAAAGAGTATATATCCAGTTTGTGCCAACTTGAGAGCGGTTTGAAAACTCATGTGGGTGACTGTGAGAATCGTGCTGTAGCTGAACCGCCGGCTGGCGCAGCTGGAATGGCCAGCACCTGACACTGCAGCTGTTGCTGGGGTTGCGTGCCTGTCTCTACTCAGTGTGTGGCTCAAACTATACTCAGACTGAAATGTAAGGCAATATGCAGTATATTCCATGTCGTATGCCGGAAATGCACTGGCCATAGGGCAGTTTTGGCCAATGCCAGATGGGCTGGTCCATCTTCAGTCCAGTGGGTCTGTCTAACTGCGTAGAACGATCATTATTTGGATAATATTGCAGGCCTAGAGGACAAATGGGGACTAACAATGGGGACTAAAAATTGGGGCTAAAACAAGAGCCAAGAGTGTGGAAGGTCCTCTTACCTCCCCTTCAGAGAGATATATTCATGTCTTGCCTCCCCTTCAGAGAGATATATTCATGTCTGTGCTTTGCCTTTTCTCCCTGCACTTGAGAGTGGCGACAGTGATTCCGTTTTTCTCTAGGAAGGTTCTGATAACGTTGTACTCCCACTTCAGCAGAGCTCGTATGTGAAGCAGATAAAAGCTATTAGGTTAAATGTATAGACAATTGTGAGGTATGTTTGGCTGTATAAAATTGGCGGCATGTCAATGTTATTGTACACGGAGCTCCCTAGCGCGTGGTGAAACTGGAGAGTCCCTCCCTGCCTCCTTGGTTTATGACTGTCTGGGACCTCATTCGCGTTGCTGCAACGTTTGACAACTGATTATGATGATCCTTCATGCTATGCATACCTGTTATGACAAATGTCTTTATTGTACAGTTATTAATTTCAATACAATATCTGGAATTTGTGTAATAATTATGAGGATATGGACATTAGCAGGTACCTTTTCCAAAGCCACATACAATTGATATACACGTTTTCAACTGCTGTAGCTAAGCCACTTGGAAAACATTTGTAATATTCCTGTGAGTGAGTGAGTGAGTGGGCGTACAGTAAGCCTGTTGTCTTCATGCACATAAAGTTGGTTGATTTTTATGCTGACACACACAGGGGCAAAACGCATGTTCCAACGTCCTGCTGATCATCAGACTGTATTTGCACAGCGCTATCAATCAGCCCATCTGTCTCTGTCCACCCATTCTGTGGGGCTGGCGCAGTGCACATAGTGTTCCCTGCTCCTGTGGGCACACACACGTACACACACACACACACACACATGTACACACGTACACACACATACATACACATACCCACACGTATATACTTACACGCACGCACACAGTCATACAAACACGTACGCACGCAAACAGTCACGCACGTGCACACACGGTTTCCGTTAGCCCAAATAACGTTACTGCGCGTATAATGAGAATATATAATAGTTATAATGAGAATAATAATAGAAACATTTTAAGCTAAACGTTTTGATCTGTTGCATGATCCTCTTTGCTTGTGATGTGGTCTAGGCCTACTGTTTGTATGAATGTGTATGAATAGGTTATTTCTTTCTCGCACAAAACGACAAGCAGACCAATAGAATTTGTCGACTTGTCTACTATGAGGGATAGTAGATTGACACAGGCTAGTGATGTTGCTGTTCGTTAGGCCTACTCGTCTTGCTGGTAAATGTAGACAGTTATTCTAACATCTTCAAATTGCGCATCGGAATTCGGATAGAAGGACGCACGCCGTTGCATCCTGGATTTGCATGTTCTGTTAAAATGAATTACCTTAATCTAAATGTAATTTCTGTCATTCTGAGCACCGTGGGTGGACAACCCTAATCAGGTTAAGCGCCCAATGCATGGGTCCGGTAAATGTCTTAAATGTTCGTATATTAAAATGCTACCGGTCAAATGTCTGGCGCCACATTTTCCTAATGGAAACCCTGAGATACACGGTGCTCTTCCATGCATCAAAAAACAGCCGTTGTGTGACAGATCCCACTATGCTATCTATCGTTCCTGAATAGATATGGACAAATGTGTTTAAACTATTTCTATTGAAATGAGGCCCATTTAGTGAAACCAGAGCCACAGTTTATGTGTTGTGATAATGTTTCTGATAACAGTAGAGATTCATATCCAGACAGTTCATTGATTGGTTGACCAGTGTCTGTATGGAACTTATAACCTATAACTTACTAAGAAATAAAACAAACTAGATCCTAGAAAGACCATTCGGTTTTATATGTTTTAGTGAAAGTAGAGTTAATCTATTTTAGAAAGGCCTTATAGCTGATCTAGTCCTTTATGACAACTGGTCTATGTCCTACACATTATCTACCTGTTCACTCTCTCTCTCTCTCTCTCTCTCTCTCTCTCTCTCTCTCTCTCTCTCTCTCTCTCTCTCTCTCTCTCTCTCTCTCTATCTCTCTCCTCTCTCTGTCTCTCTCTCTCTCTCTCTCTCTCTCTCTCTCTGTCTCTCTCTCTCTCTCTCTGTCTCTCTCTCTCTCTCTCTCTCTCCTCTCTCTCTCCTCTCTCTCTCTCTCTCTCTCTCTGTCTCTCTCTCCTCTCTCTCTTTCTGTCTCTCTTTCTGTCTCTCTCTCTCTCTCTCTCTCTCACGCTCTCCCTCTCTCACGCTCTCTCTGTCTCTCTCTCTCTCTCACGCTCTCTCTCTCTCTGTCTCTTTCTCACGCTCTCTCACGCTCTCTCTCTCTCTCTCTCTCTGTCTCTCTCTCTGTCTGTCTGTCTGTCTGTCTGTCTGTCTGTCTGTCTGTCTGTCTGTCTGTCTGTCTGTCTGTCTGTCTGTCTGTCTGTCTGTCTGTCTGTCTGTCTGTCTGTCTGTCTGTCTGTCTGTCTGTCTGTCTGTCTCTGTCTCTCTGTCTCTCACGCTCTCTCTCTCTCTCTCCCTCTCTCTCTCTCTCTCTCTCTCTCTCTCTCTCTCTCTCTCTCTCTCTCTCTCTCTCTCTCTCTCTCTCTCTCTCTCAGCTCCTCCTCCCAGTTACCCTGGTATGCAGGACTAGCCATTTCCGACCCTCTAGAAGTTATTAGAAGAGTGAGGTGTTGTATAACTAAACAGCAGGCATGGAAACATTAGCCTCTCACTCTCTGCCTCTCTACCCCTCTCAAATCAAAATCAAATACTTAACAATACAAAGCAATACACACAAATCTGAAGAATAAAAATGATTAGAGTCCGGAATAGATATAGACAGTGCATTCGGAAAGTATTCAGACCCCTTCACTTTTTCCACATTTTTCTTATTCTAAAATGGATTAAATAGTTTTTGTCCCTCATCAATCTACACACAATACCCCACAATGACAAACCGAAAACAGGTTTTTAGGAATGTTTGCAAATGTATTGAAAATAAAAAACAGAAATACCTTATTTACTTAAGTATTCAGACCCTTTGCTATGAGACTCGAAATTGAGCTAAGGTGCATCCTGTTTCCATTGATCACCCTTGAGATGTTTCTACAACTTGATGAACTTCATGAAATGGGTTTCCATGGCGGAACAGCTGCACACAAGTCTAAGATCACCATGCGCAATGCGTCGGCTGGAGTGGTGTAAAGCTAACAAATCTGGGTTTGGCGGATGCCAGGAGAACGCTACCTGCCCCAATGCATAGTGCCAACTGTAAAGTTTGGTGGAGGAGGAATAATGGTCTGTGACTGTTTTTCATGGTTCGTGCTAGGCCCCTTAGTTCCAGTGGAGGGAAATCTTAACACTACAGCATACAATGGTAGTATGATTCTGTGCTTCCAGCTTTGTGGCACCAGTTTGGGAAAGGCCCTTTCCTGTTTCAGCATGACAATGCCTCCGTGCACAAAGCAAGGTCGATCCAGAAATGGTTTGTCGAGATCGGTGTGGAAGAATTTGACTGGCCTGCACAGATCCCTGACCTCAACCCCATCAAACACCTTTGGGATGAATTGGAATGCCGACTTTGAGCCAGGTCTAATCGGCCAACATCGGTGCCCGACCTCACTAATGCAGGTGTCCACATACTGTTCCTTAACAGTAATATGGCTCGGATTACACCATCTGTTGTTAACTAATAAAGCCAGCCCTCCACCCTTACCGCTTACCGGAAGAAGCGCTGTCCCTGTCCGCTCTAATGGTCTGGAAACCGCCAATAGTGACATTCCCTGTGGGGATGTCCCCATTCAGCCATGTCTCGGTCAAACATACTAGAATTGCTTCTCTGTAATCCCTTTGTCCACGGACTAGACCCTCAAGTTCCTCCATCTTGTTATTCAGCGATCTCACGTTGACCATAATGATAGACGGGATAGCCGGCTTGTACTTCCTCAGCTTTGCTTTACACTTCCATCTCGCCCTGCATCCACGCCGTCGCTTTTTCAAATTTAAAAAGGCGTGGTAAGCAGAACTGGCGCTGCGGGATTCTTGGCTTCTTACCCATTTAATGTTTGAGGTTCAGACATTTGGTGTATGTGCTTGGCTGAGGAGCCAATGGTGCGAAGCTACCATCTGTGGAAGTGGTAGGGGCGTGTGTTGGGGGTGGTATACAGAAGATAGCCCTATTTGATTAAAGACCATATTATGGCAAGAACAGATCAAATAAGCAAAGAGAAATGACAGTTAAACCTAACCAAATCCAATTGTATTGGTCACATACACGTGGTTAGCAGATGTTATTGCGGATGTAGTGAAATGCTTGTGCTTCTAGCTCCGACAGTGCAGCAATTTCTAACAAGTAATATCTAACAGTTTCACAATATATACCCAAATACACATACTGTAAATCTATGTAAGGAATGGATTGAGAATATATACATATATGTCAGGGTGACATTGGACTAAGATACAGTGGCATAGTAAGCTTTATAGTGGATGCAGGGCGAGGTGGATTACACTATACACATAAAAGATGGGTGATGCAGTATATAAACACGATTAAGTGACTAAGATACCGTAGAATAGTGTAGAGTGCAGTTTATACATAGAGATGAGTGATGCAGATACGGATACATTATTAAAGTGTCTAGTGTTCTATTCCTTAAAGTGGCCTGTGATTTCTAATCAGTGTCTACAGGGAGCCTCCTCTGGTGTGTTAGTGATGGCTGTTTAACAGTCTGATGGCCTTGAGATAGAAGCTGTTTTTCAGTCTCTCTGCCCCAGCATTGATGCACCTGTACTGACCTCGCATTCTGGATGATAGCGGGGTGAACAGGCAGTGGCTCGGGTGGTTGATGTCTTTGATGATCTTTTTGGCCTTCCTGTGGCAACGGGTGCTGTAGGTTTCCAGGAGGGCGGTGCAGTTGCCGTACCAGGCTGTGATGCAGCCCGACAGGATGCTCTCAATTGTGCATCTGTAGAAGTTTGTGAGGATTTTGGGTGTTAAGACACATTTCTTTAGCCTCCTGAGGTTGAAGAGGCACTGTTGTGCCTTCTTCACCACGATGTCTGTGTGGGTGGACCATTTCAGTTTGTCAGTGATGGGCCCAGGGCCTCGAGCTTGTTGATGAGCTTAGATGGTGCTATGGTGTTGAATGCTGAGCATTCTTATATAGGTATGCCTCCTATCCAGATGGGATAGGGCAGTGTGCAGGGTGATGGCGATTGCGTAATCTGTGGATTTATTGGGGCGGTAAGCAAATTGAAGTGGGTCTAGGATGGCAGGTAAGGTAGAGGTGATATGATCCTTAACTAGTCTCCCATGATGACAGAGGTGAGTGCTACGGGGCGATAGTCATTTAGTTCAGTTACCTTTGCTTTCTTACAGGGACAATGGTGGCCATCTTGAAGCATGTGGGGACAACAGACAGGGATAGGGATAGATTGAATATATCAGTAAACACAACAGCCAGCTGATCTGCGCATGCTCTGAGGACGCGGCTAGGGATACCACGCTTAAATGTCTTACTCACGTCGGCCACTGAGAGGGAGAGCCCACAGTCCTTGGTACCGGGCCACGTCTAAGGACTTTAAGTCCAAAATTTCAAGAACTTTGAAAGTTTCTTCAAGTGCAGTCGCAAACAAAAAGAGCTATGATGAAACTGGCTCTCATGAGGACCGCCACTGGAAAGGAATACCCAGAAATACCTCTGCTGCAGAGGATACGTTAATTAGCGTTACCAGCCTCAGATTGCAGCCCAAATAAATGCTTCACAGAGTTCAAGTAACAGACACATCTCAACATCAACTGTTCAGAGGAGACTGTGTGAATCAGGCCTTCATGGTCGAATTGCTGCAAAGAAACAACTACTAAATAAGAAGAAGAGACTTGCTTGGGCCAAGAAACACGAGCAATGGACATTAGACCGGTGGACATCTGTCCTTTGGTCTGATGAGTCTTGGTGAGACGCAGAGTAGGTGAACGGATGATCTCCGCATGTGTGGTTCCCACTGTAAAGCACGGAGAAGGGAGATGTGATGGTGTGATGGTCCTTTGCTGGTGTCAATGTCAGTGATTTATTTAGAATTCAAGGCACACTTAACCAGCATGGCTACCACAGCATTCTCCAGCGATACGCCATCCCATCTGGTTTGTGCTTAGTGGGTCTATCATTTGTTTTTCAACAGGACAATGACCCAACACAACTGTTGGTGAACAATGATGTTCAGGCATAATCGAAGTGATGACTAGTGCTCTTGCCAGAGTCTTTAGGGTGTCTATAGTTAGATTTACATCCAATTGGAGACCGAATGTAATGCATAAAAAAAAAAGAAAATCAGCATGAAACAATACGCTAATTTCTCCATCAGAGATGTTTCCATCAAATTGACTTGTTGCGGAAAAAAGTTTGTGCGTAAATACGTAGTGCACATAAAAAATAATGTTGTTGTTATACTGAATAAAAAATACAAGTTAAATGGATTTCCATGGCATTTTCAACTCTCGGCCTATTGATGGTTTTGTCACACAAACAAAAATCTGTATGTACAGTATAACGAATCTGCCCACTCTGGTATTGGCACATGCACTCTAGCCAACAGCTCGCAAACACAGTGCGGGGATAGGCTACATGATGATATCGTTATAGACAAAAGTGCAAGATTATTGTTATTTGTCAAATGGCAGCCAAGCATCGATCATCATGTCACCAGAATAAGACCCTCGATATTTAGCATTGAAAGGAGCATCAAGCTCACCACCCTGGACTTTCACCACCCTGTGAAATTAATCAGAATGTATTTCATCTGTTGCCCAATAAACTGCATGCTTTCCCGAGTCGTAGTGGGAGGACCAGACACCATATACAGTGGGGAGAACAAGTATTTGATACACTGCCGATTTTGCAGGTTTTCCCACTTACAAAGCATGTAGAAGTCTGTCATTTTTATCATAGGTAGTCTTCAACTGTGAGTGACGGAATCTAAAACAAAAATCCAGAAAATCATATTGTATGATTTTTAAGTAATTAATTTGCATTTTATTGCATGACATAAGTAGTTGATACATCAGAAAAGCAGAACTTAGTATTTGGTACAGAAACCTTTGTTTGCAATTACAGAGATCATACGTTTCCTGTAGTTCTTGACCAGGTTTGCACACACTGCAGCAGGGATTTTGGCCCACTCCTCCATACAGACCTTCTCCAGATCCTTCAGGTTTCGGGGCTGTCGCTGGGCAATACAGACTTTCAGCTCCCTCCAAAGATTTTCTATTGGGTTCAGGTCTGGAGACTGGCTAGGCCACTCCAGGACCTTGAGATGCTTCTTACGGAGCCCCTCCTTAGTTGCCCTGGCTGTGTCATTGTCATGCTGGAAGACCCAGCCACGACCCATCTTCAATGCTCTTACTGAGGGAAGGAGGTTGTTGGCCAAGATCTCGCGATACATGGCCCCATCCATCCTCCCCTCAATATGGTGCAGTCGTCCTGTCCCCTTTGCAGAAAAGCATCCCCAAAGAATGATGTTTCCACCTCCATGCTTCACGGTTGGGATGGGGTTCTTGGGGTTGTACTCATCCTTCTTCTTCCTCCAAACACGGCGAGTGGAGTTTAGACCAAAAAGCTCTATTTTTGTCTCATCAGACCACATGACCTTCTCCCATTCCAGATGGTCATTGGCAAACTTCAGACGGGCCTGGACATGCGCTGGCTTGAGCAGGGGGACCTTGCGTGCGCTGCAGGATTTTAATCCATGACGGCGTAGTGTGTTACTAATGGTTTTCTTTGAGACTGTGATCCCAGCTCTCTTCAGGTCATTGACCAGGTCCTGCCGTGTAGTTCTGGGCTGATCCCTCACCTTCCTCATGATCATTGATGCCCCACGAGGTGAGATCTTGCAGTGTGCCCCAGACCGAGGGAGATTGACCGTCATCTTGAACTTCTTCCATTTTCTAATAATTGCGCCAACAGTTGTTGCCTTCTCACCAAGCTGCTTGCCTATTGTCCTGTAGCCCATCCCAGCCTTGTGCAGGTCTACAATTTTATCCCTGATGTCCTTACACAGCTCTCTGGTCTTGGCCATTGTGGAGAGGTTGGAGTCTGTTTGATTGAATGTGTGGACAGGTGTCTTTTATACAGGTAACGAGTTCAAACAGGTGCAGTTAATACAGGTAATGAGTGGAGAACAGGAGGGCTTCTTAAAGAAAAACTAACAGGTCTGTGAGAGCCGGAATTCTTACTGGTTGGTAGGTGATCAAATACTTATGTCATGCAATAAAATGCAAATTAATTATTTAAAAATCATACAATGTGATTTTCTGGATTTTTGTTTTAGATTCCGTCTCTCACAGTTGAAGTGTACATATGATAAAAATTACAGACCTCTAAATGCTTTGTAAGTAGGAAAACCTGAAAAATCGGCAGTGTATCAAATACTTTTGTTCTCCCCACTGTAATTGCGTGACTCCAAGTTTACTTCGATATGATTATTATATCAACATTTGCGCATAAAAGCGTTTCCTGTGACATTTCTCATATAATATTTTTTTTGACACAAAAAGATCCCACCTTGTCTAGCATATTTTGGTTTTGTCAACATTTGGAAAGTTTACTGACAAATTACCTGTTTCCGTCAGGGCTGTCGTGACATTTTTTATCCGACATGTACTTTACTCGCATAAAAAGGTTGGATGGAAAACTGGTTAATGTCAAGCGATTTTGAGGATGCTGGAATTATATTTTGAAGAACCTGCGCATGGCTACAGGATACTTTTGAAGTAGTCTATTCAGATGAAAACATTGCGACTGGTTGTGTTTATGCCACATTTAAAAGGTAATACATTTTCAAATGACAAATATTTAGGCTATATTAAGGCGTTACGTTCTAGGTGTGTTGGAGAGGTGCGCTCGGATTGGAGAGGAGGAAGAGCGCGTTAAACTTTCCTGAATAACTGGGCCTGCGGGGAACATGTGGCCACGTTATTATATGACGATTTGGGTGAACGATGATCCGCAACAGACAGCGCATCTCAGTATCAGAATGAAAAATACAGCAAAACGGACCTGCCACGGTGACTTTCTAGACGATACAAACTGTCGAGAGTAGATCTACAACGGATCCAAATGGAATGAAACATTAAAATCACAGGGCTTTTGCGCCGTTATTCAAAATAAATGTTTCACTGCAGCCAAGATTAGAATGTTGAACTCACTTGAAAACAATAATGCAATTCTTCATTGCATTGTGGTGTAGTGGGCTAGTCTTGGATAATTGTATTGTCCCTAAACAAGATCAATAGGGGAGCTTTTTGAGTTGCGTGTCTCATTTCTTTACTGTTCTTTCATATGTATTGATGCACCTGGCCTCTCCGCTGCCTATCAACTATTTATATTAGTTCTTGTGGATTAACATTGAAGATTGATGCAGATTTGAATGCTTTTATGTGTGGTATGGTTGCTATGTAGCCTATTGCAGATCGATCCACCTACCACTATTGTCACTATGAATGGTGGATAGAGGGCAGAATAGGTTAGAGAGTTAGACATTTTAAAGTAACCGTGGAGATGTCCAGCTTCCACCCCCATCCTGTTGCCTTCCTCACCTCCATCCCTGCTTACTCACCTCCATCCCTGCTTCCTCACCTCCATCCCTGCTTACTCACCTCCATCCCTGCTTACTCACCTCCATCCCTGCTTCCTCACCTCCATCCCTGCTTCCTCACCTCCATCCCTGCTTACTCACCTCCATCCCTGCTTCCTCACCTCCATCCCTGCTTCCTCACCTCCATCCCTGCTTCCCTCTCTCACTCCTTTTCTTCCCTCTCTGTATTGTGATTTTTCTCTCTCTCCTCCCTCCCTCCCTCCCTCAGGCAGTGTGTGCGTAAGCTAGGAGCTGCCTGCCGTGTTGTCCATTCACCATGGCTCAGAATGAATGCCCAGCAGGGGTCTTCTGGAGTGGACTCCACCCCCCCTGAGCCCCCACTCTACTGCACATGCTCAGATGGATACCTCATAGCCCCCCTAATCGCCATCCATACTGGACAGGCATGACATCTCTGAGTGATGATGGTAACTCTGTGACTGTGTGTGTTAAGAACAGTCTCCTCTAGTGTAGTCTGTCTCAGTGCTGTAATCTGTTGTGGTTGTGGTCTGTCTCTCTTCACAGGGTGGTTGATGTGATTACTATAGCTGGAAGTGGTAGTGTGGGTCGTTTTGTGTATGTTGGGTAATGGCTTCCACACAGAATGGTCCAGAATCTCGGCTAAGTAAAACCTCTGGCAGTGAGCAGGGAAATGGCTGCAAACGGTTTAATGACTTAATAAGACCTAATGAGTGTAAATGGAGGAGAAGAGAGAGGAGTGGTGGAGGTGAACTGGAGGTGACTGAGTGTGCCTTGGCTACAGCAGCCAGACATACAGCGGCCAGACATACAGCGGCCAGACATACAGCGGCCAGACATACAGCGGCCAGACATACAGCGGCCAGACATACAGCGGCCAGACATACAGTGGCCAGACATACAGCGACCAGACATACAGCAACCAGACATAAAACAGCCAGACATACAGCAACCAGACATACAGCAACCAGACATACAGCGGCCAGACATACAGCGGCCAGACATACAGCGGCCAGACATACAGCGGCCAGACATACAGCAGCCAGACATACAGCAACCAGACATACAGTGGCCAGACATACAGCGGCCAGACATACAGCGACCAGACATACAGCAACCAGACATAAAACAGCCAGACATACAGCAACCAGACATACAGCAACCAGACATACAGCGGCCAGACATACAGCGGCCAGACATACAGCGGCCAGACATACAGCCACCAGACATACAGTGGCCAGACATACAGTGGCCAGACATACAGTGGCCAGACATACAGTGGCCAGACTTACAGTGGCCAGACATACAGCGGCCAGACTTACAGTGGCCAGACATACAGCAACCAGACCTCTTTTATTGGATGATGAAAAGTAGGCCAACTCCTCTGATGTGTTTTCTCTTTCAGACACACACACACACACACACACACACACACACACACACACACACACACACACACACACACACACACACAAACACAAACACAAACACAAACACAAACACAAACACAAAAATACATATGTACACACACAAGGACAGGTGAGTTTTGTGTGTGTAAGTGCGTGTGTGTGCTTGTTATGTGTGTTATGTATGTGTGTGTGTGGCAGGTGTATGCCAGGGCGTGGTAAGGGTAGTGTGTAATGGAGGTTTTGAGAGCATTACCCTCCTCTGAGACAGGGGTGGTGGAGGGTCAGCACTCATTTAATCAAGGAAATAATTCCATCTCCCATTAAGTTAATTAATCCAAGGCCTGACTCAAAACAGAACCAGGGCGAAACCCACCCGGAACACTCCTCTGTGTGTGTGTGTGTGTGTGTGTGTGTGTGTGTGTGTGTGTGTGTGTGTGTGTGTGTGTGTGTGTCTAAGTGGCATACGCGCATGTGTGTGAGTGAGATGTGCATGTTCAGTTATGCTCCTGTATGGTTAGCCACGTGGATCTTTTGACATGAACAGTATGTTCACTAGGAGACAGTTCTATACAGTACATTGATTGTGGCTTTTCAGCCAAACAACAGAAGGAGATCCACTGACACCAACTATACAGAACAAATCCTTGTTATTTGTTGCTTGCAATATCCTGTATTTTTGGACTTTTCGGACTAGGAAAAGTCTCTCACTTCAAAATGTATGATTGTTGGATGTTGTTTGCCCAACACTTTTCTGGACGTATTACAACTCTGTAAACCTGACAGTACAGAGGTTGATCAACGGGGTATGAAGTTCATCTATACCACTGTAAACGGGGTATGAAGTTCACCTATACCACTGTAAACGGGGTATGAAGTTCACCTATACCACTGTGAACGGGGTATGAAGTTCACCTATACCACTGTAAACGGGGTATGAAGTTCACCTATACCACTGTGAACGGGTTATGAAGTTCACCTATACCACTGTAAACGGGGTATGAAGTTCACCTATACCACTGTAAACGGGGTATGAAGTTCACCTATACCACTGTGAACAGGGTATGAAGTTCACCTATACCACTGTAAACGGGGTATGAAGTTCACCTATACCACTGTAAACGGGGTATGAAGTTCACCTATACCACTGTGAACAGGGTATGAAGTTCACCTATACCACTGTAAACGGGGTATGAAGTTCACCTATACCACTGTAAACAGGGTATGAAGTTCACCTATACCACTGTAAACGGGGTATGAAGTTCACCTATATCACTGTAAACAGGGTATGAAGTTCACCTATACCACTGTAAACAGGGTATGAAGTTCACCTATATCACTGTAAACAGGGTATGAAGTTCACCTATACCACTGTAAACAGGGTATGCATACATGCATACAGCCTAAGATAAACACTGGAATGTACGAACTACAGGGAAGAGCCTTTAAGCATCCTAAAGATATGCAGTTGTGTTGCATGTTTGGTAGCAATTTCACATTTCCTGTTTTGGCCCATTCATTCCTTCTCTCCCCATGCACACTAATCTCAGACCACTCATGTCAGTCAGGATTTGGATTCTAACTCCACCTCCCCCCTTCTCTCCCCCTCCAGAGAAGCCTGTGACGGTGGAGCTGAGCTGTGGGGCTGGGCCTGTCCTCGTGGTACTGGAGCCGGGACAGCCCCTGCTGCTGGACTGCCACCTGGCAGCCACGCCCCTGGACACGCCCCTCAACGTCACCTGGCTGCAGGATGGGCTTCCCGTGCTGGAGGAGGAGGGGGACTCCCCCAGGACCCTGGCCAACGGCTCACTGCTGGTGCTGCCCACCTCGGTTGATGGCCGGACCCCTCAGGGGGTGGAGGGGGGCTACAGCTGTGTGAGTGTCGGGCCCTTTGGAGCCCTGACCAGCCGCACTATCACCGTTCACCTGGCCAGTGAGTATTACTACTTCTCAGACAGGGCGGGGCTGTGCCCGCTCAACTCCACCAGGGTCAGACTCACATGAAATGGCATGATGGCCTGGTGTCACAGAAGCCTGTGACCGTCACAGGAGCACAGCCACATTCCTCAGGGGGATTTCCTTGCTTGGTTGGAAATGAACTTGGTCCTCCTCTGTCTCAGACAAGGATTTGATTGTGTGGCTGGTCACCCGCACCGGTGGTGTCCTGGGAACAGGTAGGCTCCACACCGGTGGTGTCCTGGGAACAGGTAGGCTCCACACCGGTGGTGTCCTGGGAACAGGTAGGCTCCACACCAGTGGTGTCCTGGTAACAGGCTCCACACCGGTGGTGTCCTGGGAACAGGTAGGCTCCACACCGGTGGTGTCCTGGGAACAGGTAGGCTCCACAGGACAGAGAGTGGGAAAGGGGAAGAGCAAGAGAGGGATGAAGAGTGGGATGGAGAGAGAAGGAGGGAAAGAGATAGAGGGTAGCATGAGATCTGGCTTACCCCCTCTTCCCTCACCCATCTCCTCCCTCTCTCCTCTCCCCTTACTCTCTCCTCCCGTAGAGCTGCTTTCATTATCCTCTGTAAAAGTGTCAGTCTTTATTCAGTCATTAGCTTTGTGTAGAACAGGACTGTATCCTCTATGGAGGTTCCTCCTTTTGTCAGCTGTCACGTGCCTATTTATGAAGATGCCTTGTTTGGGGGGAACGAGGGGACGATGAGGGAGGAAGGTGAGGACTGAGATGGAGGGAGGGAGGGAGGGAGGGAGGTGAGGCCTGAGAGGGATGGAGGGAGGGAGATGACTGAGGACTGAGAGGGAGGGAGAGAGGGAGGTGACTGAGAACTGAGAGGGAGGGAGGGAGGGAGGGAGGGAGGTGGCTGAGGACTGAGAGGGAGGGAGGGAGGGAGGGAGGGAGGGAGGGAGGGAGGGAGGGAGGTGACTGCGGACTGAGAGGGAGGGAGCGAGGTGGCTGAGGAGTTAGGATTGGTAAAAAGAGAGGGAAGTAGGGAGGTAGGGGAGGGTATGTTGGGGAGGAAGGGTAAGTGGGAGATTTGGGTGAGAGGTGACTGAGGAGTTTGGGATGGTGAAGGCAGAGGCTGTTCTGGGAGAGAGACTAATACGTGTGTCCTTCAGAAGGTATCTGTGGAGGGAGCTGGTTAATGTAATGTTCTGTAGACTGCTACAGCTGTGAGATGGATGGGCTGCTGGAGACAGGGCCAGGGGCCTGCATGCAATGGGCCTCAACGAGCACATTGACATTGAGCAGAGAGAACAGAGGCCCGTGTCTGTCTGTCTGTCTGTCTGTCTGTCTGTCTGTCTGCCTGTCTGTCTTTTTCATGTCTTTACCACCACCAATTAGGAGGCAGAACAACATCACATGAGAGAAAAGTGTGACATTCCTTTGTCTCCAATACTCTAAACATGTTTTATGTGCTTGGCTGTTCTGAATGCTGCCTTCATGTGACTTTGTTCAACAAGTGAGTGAGTCAGTTAAAGAAGGAGAGAAGGAGGGGAGGAGAGGAGTTGGTTAAAGAGAGGGGAGGAGAGGAGGAGAGGAGTTGGTTAAAGAGAGGGGAGGAGAGGAGGAGAGGAGGAGAGGAGTTGGTTAAAGAGAGGGGAGGAGAGGAGGAGGGGAGGAGAGGAGTTGGTTAAAGAGAGGAGAGGAGGGGAGGAGGGGAGGAGAGGAGTTTGTTAAAGAGAGGAGAGGGGAGGAGGAGGGGAGGAGAGGAGTTGGTTAAAGAGAGGAGAGGAGAGGAGGAGAGGAGGAGAGGAGGAGAGGAGGAGGGGAGGAGAGGAGTTGGTTAAAGAGAGGGGAGGAGGAGAGGAGGAGAGGAGTTGGTTAAAGAGAGGGGAGGAGGAGAGGAGGAGGGGAGGAGAGGAGTTGGTTAAAGAGAGGAGAGGAGGAGAGGAGGAGGGGAGGAGAGGAGTTGGTTAAAGAGAGGGGAGGAGGAGAGGAGGAGAGGAGTTGGTTAAAGAGAGGGGAGGAGGAGAGGAGGAGAGGAGTTGGTTAAAGAGAGGGGAGGAGAGGAGGAGGGGAGGAGAGGAGTTGGTTAAAGAGAGAGGAGGAGAGGAGGAGGGGAGGAGAGGAGGAGAGGAGTTGGTTAAAGAGAGGGGAGGAGGAGAGGAGGAGAGGAGGAGGGGAGGAGAGGAGGAGAGGAGTTGGTTAAAGAGAGGGGAGGAGGAGAGGAGGAGAGGAGTTGGTTAAAGAGAGGGGAGGAGGAGAGGAGGAGGGGAGGAGAGGAGGAGGGGAGGAGAGGGGAGGAGAGGAGGAGGGGAGGAGAGGAGGAGAGGAGGAGAGGAGTTGGTTAAAGAGAGGAGGAGGAGGGGAGTTGGTTAAAGAGAGGAGGGGAGGAGAGGAGTTGGTTAAAGAGAGAGGAGGAGGGGAGGAGAGGAGGAGAGGAGTTGGTTAAAGAGAGGAGGAGGAGGAGAGGAGTTGGTGGACATGCCGACAGACAGAAAGCAGGGAAGCCACGGGTTGTGGTTGGAGAGTACAAGGGGAGGGGAAGAAAGTTGCAATATGATCGCTAAGGGGCCAAAGAATGGGTCAGAGACAGAAAGCGGGAGAGAGAGGGGAACAGAGAGGACAGGAGAGAGAGAGAGGGAGAGAGAGGGGGAACAGAGAGGACAGGAGAGAGAGAGAGGGGGAACAGAGAGGACAGGAGAGAGAGAGAGGGGGAACAGAGAGGACAGGAGAGAGAGAGAGGGGGAACAGAGAGGACAGGAGAGAGAGCGAGGGGGAACAGAGAGGACAGGAGAGAGAAAGAGGGAGAGAGAGGGGGAACAGAGAGAGAAAGAGAGGGGATAGAGGGGGAACAGAGAAAGAGAGAACAGGAGCAGAGTAGAGACAGAAGTGCTATGTATTGAACTAATTGTACCTTGATTTAACAGGTCAGTTAAGAACACATTCTTATTTACAATGACGGCCTAGGAACAGTGGGTTAACTGCCTTGTTCAGGGGCAGAACGACAGATTTGTACCATGTCAGCTCAGGGATTTGATCCAGCAACTTTTAAGTTATAGGCCCAACACTCTAACCACTCAGCTACCTGCCACCCCAGCTCATATAGAGCATTAGGCATGCTAACAGATTTAGCATACAGTAATCTATTTAATCTGGTCCATTCACTCATTAAATTAATAATTAGCCCAGTTGGCCACAACAGTTACAAGTGCTAGCTTACTTTACAGTATTGGATGACCTGTTATCTATCTAGCTGCTCTGTGGAGCTCTGCTCTGTGTGCTCATTGAGAAACTTTGCTCCGTTTGGGCTTTGTGTGTGTGTGTGTGTGTGTGTGTGTGTGTGTGTGTGTGTGTGTGTGTGTGTGTGTACAGCAACTCGTTTTTACCATGACAGGTGCTGAGTTTATTTGTGCTGTTAGTCAGCTAAAAATATGTGGCTTTCTGAAGAACTTTGCCATGTGAGAATCAGCAGAGACAGTCATGGAAAGTAGTTGTGACAGATTTATGTCTGGTCGCTAGGTAGGATTAGTCCTTACATGTTTTATGAAGCATGGCTAATGCGTCACATTTTCAAATCAGTTCCAAATGTATTTTTAAGTGCATGTCTTGGGCTTTTACAGTCCAATGGAGAAATTAGGAAAAACTTCAGAATGTAAGGATGTCACTTTTTCCTCAAGTGCTTTATGTATGGCTTCATGTGTAGTCTGTCACAACTGTTTGGTGAAGGACACATCGACAGGTTTTTCACCTAGTCGGCTCGGGTATTCAAACCAGCGACGTTTCGGTTACTGGCCCAACGCTCAAACCGCTAGGTATGTTCAGTTCTTTAGGACTGAAGGCTGGACCGAACAGCTTGCAATCCTGGAGCTGATTGATGAGGTAGTCAGAGCTCTTGTGTTCCCCCATAATGCCCCAACTCAGTATGTCCTGAGGTCAGGGGCCCCCTCAGCCCTATAAGACTCAGCTACAGGACTCACTGCTGCCACCTGCTGTTAACTATAGGTATTACGTGTGGGCTACAGACTTGCTGACTCTCTCTCTGTCTCTTTCTTTCTCTCTATCTCTCTCCCTCACCTTTCTCCATCCCTCCCAGCGTTGTCTCGCTTCCATCAGGACCCAGAGGCCCAGGTGGTGCCCGTAGGGGGTGCTTCCCGCTTTGAGTGCCATATAGACGGAGTGCCCACTCCAAGGATAACCTGGGAGAAGGACCAAGAACCCATCCCCAGCCAGCCTAGGTGAGACACAAACACACACACACACACACACACACACACACACACACACACACACACACACACACACACACACACACACACACACACACACACACACACACACACACACACACACACACACACACACACACACACACACACACGCACACACACACACACACACATGGTGATGGACTCCAGTAGAGCCTGGCAGTAAGTGATTGTCTGTGCTACTTTGTCCCAATGCTGTCCTCTGAGAGAGCTCCAGCCGGCCAGCAGAGACTGGATCTGTACCAAGGTCCATGCTGACACTGATCATGTGAAGGCTGTGCTCCCTCCACCATTCTACTTCATTGCATAATGGCAGTCAGGGAATATCCTGAGAATTTGGTAGGAAGTTAAATGAAATGAGTACATTTTGGTATTTTTTCAGTAGTGCAGAGTTCAGAGATAAGGGATGGACACAGGTCTGTTGGTTTCCTCTCTCTGTCAGCCAGAGGCTGAAGGTCAGGGCCACAAAGGTCAGGGCCACAAAGGTCAGGGCCACAAAGGTCAGGGCCACAAAGGTCAGGGCTCCCAAAAACCCTCCTGCATCTCCCTTTCACATGGCTACAAAAACCATGTCCTTATCATGCGTGTACGCGTGTGAGGACACACACTTATACAGTATACAGTGAATGACTGTTCATGGCTTGTTCATGGCTTGCCTCGGAGTGATCATCTGCTAAGTTGACGGCCTGTATATTTTTGCCCTTCAAAGGCCATGACTCACATATGGCTGTTTCCATGAATACTTGTACTGTCGTATGCAAAAGTTTGGGCACCCCTCTGTGGCTGCATAATAATTTACTCTGTTGTCACAGAAAATGATCACAGTGGCATGCCATTCATTTTCTAATAAAAGCTGAGTTCTGGGGTATTGTTCAGACAAAGATTTTTAGTGTAGCAATATTAAGTTGTATGAAATTAAATCAGATGTGAAAAATAGGCTATGCAAAAATGTGGGCACCCTTGTAACTACTTAGCACTGATTAATTGGAACACATAATTGGTTTGGTGAGCTCATTAAGCCTTGAACTTCATAGACAAGTGCATCCAATCATGAGAAAAGGTATTTAAGGTGGCCAACAGTAAAATATCGGAGAGGCAAAGGCGAAGGATGGTGAGAACGGTCAAAAACAGCCCACAGACCACCTACAACATCATCTTGCTGCATATGGTGTCACTGTGCATCGTTCAACAATTCAGCGCACTTTGCACAAGGAGAAGCTGTATGGGAGAGTGATGCGGAAGAAGCCTTTTCTGCACACACGCCACAAACAGAGTCCATTGAGGTATGCAAACGCACATTTGGACAAGCCAGCTTCATTTTGGAATAAGGTGCTGTGGACTGATGAAACAAAGATTGAGTTATTTGGTCATAACAAGGGGCGTTATGCATGGCGGCAAAAGAACACAGCGTTCCAAGAAAAACACTTGCTACCCACAGTAAAATTTGGTGGGGGTTCCATCATGCTGTGGGGCTGTGTGGCCAGTGCCGGTACTGGGAATCTTGTTAAAGTTGAGAGTCGCATGGATTCCACTCAATATCAGCAGATTCTTGGGAATAATGTCGAAGAATCAGTCACAAAGTTGAAGTTACGCCGGGGCTGGATATTTCAACAAGACAACGACCCAAAACACTGCTCATAATCTACCCTGGCATTTATGCAGAGGAACAAGTACAATGTTCTGGAATGGCCATCCCAGTCCCCAGACCTGAATATCATTGAGAATCTGTGGGATGATTTGAAGCGGGCTGTCCATGCTCGGCAACCATCAAACCTAACTGAACTGGAGATGTTTTGTAAGGAGGAATGGTCCAAAATACCTTCATCCAGAATCCAGACACTCATTAGAGGCTATAGGAAGCGTCTAGAGGCTATTGATGTGATTTTTCTGTTGGGGTGCCCAAATGTATGCATCTAATTTTGTTTTGATGCATATTGCACATTTTCTGTTAATCCAATAAACCTAATTTCACTACTGAAATATTACTGTGTCCATCAGTTATTTGATAGATCAAAATGAAATTGCTGATCCAAACACCCAATTATTTATAAATGGAAATCATGGAAATTGTCAGGGGTGCCCAAACTTTTTCATAAGACTGTATATATACAGTTGAAGTCGGAAGTTTACATACACCTTAGTCAAATACATTTAAACTCACTTTTTCACAATTCCTAACATTTAATCCAAGTAAAAATTCCCTGTCTTAGGTCAGTTAGGATCACCACTTTATTTTAAGAATGTGAAATGTCAGAATAATAGTAGAGAGAATGATTTATTTCAGCTTTTATTTCTTTCATTACATTCCCAGTGGGTCAGAAGTTTACATACACTCAATTAGTATTTGGTAGAATTGCCTTGTTTAACTTGGGTCAAATATTTTGCGTAGCCTTCCACAAGCTTCCCACAAGAAGTTGGGTGAATTTTGGCCCATTCCTCCTGACAGAACTAGTGTAACTGAGTCAGGTTTGTAGGTCTCCTTGCTCGCTCACACTTTTTCAGTTCTGCCCACAAATGTTCTATAGGATTGAGGTCAGGGCTTTGTGATGGCCACTCCAATACCTTGACTTTGTTGTCCTTAAGCCATTTTGCCACAACTTTGGAAGTATGCTTGGGGTCATTGTCCATTTGGAAGACCCATTTGCGACCAAGCTTTAACTTCCTGACTGATGTCTTGAGATGTTGCTTCAATATATACACATAATTTTCCTTCCTCATGATAGCATCTATTTTGTGAAGTGCACCAGTCCCTCCTGCAACAAAGCATCCCCACAACATGATGCTGCCACCCCCGTGCTTCACGGTTGGGATGGTGTTCTTCGGCTTGCAAGCCTCCCCCTTTTTCCTCTAAACATAACGATGGTCATTATGGCCAAACAGTTCTATTTTTGTTTCATCAGACCAGAGGACATTTCTCCAAAAAGTATGCTCTTCGTCCCCATGTGCAGTTGCAAACCGTAGTCTGGCTTTTTTATGGCGGTTTTGGAGCAGTGGCTTCTTCCTTGCTGAGCGGCCTTTCAGGTTATGTCGATATAGGACTTGTTTTACTGTGGATATAGATACTTTTGTACCAGTTTCCTCCAGCATCTTCACAAGGTCCTTTGCTGTTGTTCTGGGATTGATTTGCACTTTTTGCACCAAAGTACGTTCATCTCTAGGAGACAGAACGCGTCTCCTTCCTGAGCGGTATGACGGCTGCATGGTCCCATGGTGTTTATACTTGCGTACTATTGTTTGTACAGATGAACGTGGTACCTTCAGGCTTTTGGAAATTGCTCCCAACAATGAACTAGACTTGTAGACAGGTATAGCTTATCAGATGCTTCTAAAGCCAATTTTCCAAGCTGTTTAAAGGCACAACTTAGTGTATGTACATTTCTGACCCACTGGAATTGTGATATAGTGAATTATAAGTTCAATAATCTGTCTGTAAAGAATTGTTGGAAGAATTGCTTGTGTCATGCACAAAGTAGATGTTCTAACCGACTTGCCAAAATAATAAAACTATAGTTTGTTAACATGAAATCTGTGGAGTTGAAAAATGAGTTTTAATGACTTCAACCTAAGTGTATGTAAACTTCCGACTTCAACTGTGTGTATTGTTGAATGGCCAGGAAAGTGAAGCTTTTCTTCATTAACATGGTTAAACTGACTAATATTATTATAACGTTTGAGGACCCTTGCCGCTGACCACTCTTGACCACACAGAGTGGCCAAGGACATTAAAGGAACAGAGAGTGGGGCAGAACCAGTGTGCTAACAACACCCTGTGCATTGACAGCCAGGGCTGAACAGTGGAGAATCATGTAGTGACACACACACACACACACACACACACACACACACACACACACACACACACACACACACACACACACACACACACACACACACACACCCTCTCACTAGTCACCAGAAACAAATGGTCACACTCTCATGCTCATCTACCCAAGCACTTAACGCTATTGATGTTTCTGCCTCATCTCTGCTGTTGGCTATCCATTTGTGCCTGTCTGACATTATTAGAGGCGTCTGGCTCAAAAAGGGTCTATCCCTGTGTGACCCATAGCCCAATGCTGAACCAAGCTGTACGGTGCTGTGATGTTGTTGGGCTGACACACAGTGGTACTGACACAGTGGTACTGACAGTGTGGTACACTCAACAATCACAGCACTTACACAAATTACTGATGATTGTCTGAGAGAAATTTATGATAAAATGATTGTGGGGGCTGTTTTGTTAGACTTCAGTGAAGCTTTTGACATTGTCAATCATAGTCTGCTACTGGAAAAACATATGTGTCACACTCCCTGCTATAATGTGGATTAAAAGATACCTGTCTAACTGAACTCAAAGGGTGTTCTTTAATGGAAGCCTCTCAAACATAATCCAGGTAGAATCAGGAATTCCCCAGGGTAGCTGTCTAGGCCCCTTACTTTCTTCAATCTTTACTCTTGACTCCACACTAAACACGTCAGCTACTACAGCAACTGAAATGACAGCAACACTTAACAAAGAGCTGCAGTTAGTTTCAGAATGCGTGGCAAGGAATAAGTTAGTCCTAAATATTTCTAAAACTAAAAGCATTGTATTTGGGACAAATCATTGACTAAACCCTAAACCTCAACTAAATCTCGCAATGAATAATGTGGAAATTTAGCAAGTTGAGGTGACTAAACTGCTTGGAGTAACTCTGTCATGGTCAAAACATGTTGATACAACAGTAGCTAAGATGGGGAAAAGTCTGTCCACAATAGAGTGTTGCTCTGCCTTCTTAACAACAATATCAACAAGGCAGGTCCTACAGGCTCTAGTTTTGACGCACCTAGACTACTGTTCAGCAGTGTGGTCAGGTGCCACAAAGAGGGACTTGGGAAAGTACAGTGTCTCTGTTACAAAGATGAGCTGTCTGTCTGTCTGTCTGTCTGTCTGTCTGTCTGTCTGTCTGTCTGTCTGTCTGTCTGTCTGTCAGGGCATTTAGTGTAATTTCTTTTTTCTTCCTTTCTTTTGTCTACTTTTATTTTAGATTCTACATTTTGGGACGGTGTTATGCTAAATATCTGTTAGATGTATGGACAGTGTAGCCTAATGGCTGTCTCTGGAGACCTACTCCTGCAGTTCTGTGTGGTGGTAATGAGCAGGGTGGAGAGTGTACACAGTTGGAGATTACCACTAAGGTGTTATTATATCTCGCTTCTGAGATCCAAGCACTAGTTCTCACTCTCTCCTTTCTCTCTCCCTCCCTCTCTCTCCATCCCTCTGTCTCCAGGTTCATCTCACTTCCTAACGGCGTGCTCCAGATCTTGGGGGTGGTTAAGGAGGATGGGGGTGCGTACCGCTGTGTGGCCTCCAACTCTGCCCGGAAACGCTTCAGCCAGGATGCCATCCTCACTGTCACTACAGGTATGTTATGCTCTCTCTCTCTCTCTCTCTCTCTCTCTCTCTCTCTCTCTCTATCTCTCTCTCTCTCTCTCTCTCAATCCTTCTCAGTCTCTCAATCTCTCTTTCTGATGACGTCTGTAGGCAAGTGATCCCTTTGGATGTGCTTGATCCCTCTTTCTGGGTATTCTGCTGCCTTAGAAACCTGGAGGTCAGAGAAGAAAGCTTTTTATGAGTCGTTACATAAAACACAACTCAAATCTAATGCCATCACATCTCTTGCCTCACTTTGGAAGAGGTCTATGAATAGAATGCCTGAACAACAATTCCCTCTTCCTGGCAGAATGATGGTGAGCACATCAACCTTATTCAAATGTACATTATGTATGTACCTAAATATACTGATCAAAAATATAAACGCAACATGCAACAATTTCAACGATTTTACTGAGTTACAGTTCATATAAGGAAATCTGTCAATTTAAAGAAATTAACTACACATTGACCTTATATTGTCCACAGCACAAGGTGCACCTGTGTAATGATCATGCTGTTTAATCAGCTTCTTGATATGCCACACTTGTCAGGTGGATGGATTATCTTGGCAAATGATAAATGCTCACTAACAGGGATGTAAACAAATTTGTGCGCAACATTTGAGAGAAATAAGCTTTTTGTGCGCATGCAAAGCACACACACACACACACACACACTTAGCGCAGAACTTACACAAAACCCTATCAAGGCACATCCTGCAATCCTGGGAGAACTTGACTGGCCCATTTAAAACCCTGATCCCTCATGCATAACCAAGTAGTGCTGTATGTATGCTTGATGATTAATTTATAATGTGCTAACAGTATCCCAGGAACCCTGCTGGAGCTCATTATCATAATGATGTAGGACCTGAGCAGAAAGCAGGGTAGAGCAGTCCCAGGCAGTGTGATGGGCCTCCCTTCCTGGCCCCTCACACAGAGCCACTAAAAATAAGGGCCTCATCTGCTCTGCTAATGCACGCTTCTACTCCTCCAAGAAAATGATGGAGATTTATCTAGTCATATAGTTTGGCAGAATTACACCACCATGCTCTCAGATTAAGGCCCTCACTGCCTCTCCTCCATTATCTGACTCACCCCCCTCCCTCAGATGCCCTCTTTCTCTTCCTCCCTCCATCTTCCCCTCGTTTACTCTCTCAGTCAATCCGTCTCTACAGTAAGTGACTCCAAAGAGGTTTAGCATACATAATATAGAGCCTTCTGCGCCTCTCTTAAGCCCATTGGAGTAGCTAGCTAGCCTGGTTGTGCAGCATTCTTTCTGGTTTAACCAGGCTTGTAGCTAGCTCTGGCTCCTCCACTCCCCTTCCTGACAGAGCTGCTAGCTGTCCTAAACATTGTTGCCAACACCAATTGGCCTTGCTGTGGCACAGCTGCAGTCCCCGACGTCGCGTTTTTGCCCCCTCTCCTGCCGCAAACTCCCCTCCCCTTGTGCTTCTCTGCCTGTGTGTGCGACGTTGCTGTGATTTCTGTTACCAGACCGCTTCTCCCATTTTTGTTTGTGGCAGAATTGTGTGGGAAAAGTCGCTAAATGCTATCAAAACCATAGAAACTCTCGGTAGCAAAACTCCCCAAAGGCAACCTGATAAGTAGCTGAATTTGTTGCTAAGCTCTTTTCCCAATAAAAATCACTGGAGGCTGAAAACTTGATAAATATAGTGACAGACTCGCTAGATTGGTAAAACCGGTCCTAACTGACCGAGAGCCAAGATTTAATCCCTGTGTGCCCAAGGGGAAACTAGAGTGGTGTCAGTGAGGACAGGACAGGACAGGTGGTGCTTTCAAGGCAACTGGGAACTCAGAGAAAAAATGTGGTCAAATCATGACGTCAGTGATCTTCAGATCGGAATGTCAGAGTTCAAGAAAGAAAGTTTCCAACTTGAAATTCCGAGTTGCATGACCAACGATTTCCCCAGTCGGAGCTCTTTTTTTTTCAGAGTTCCCAGTTGTCTTGAGCGCTCGGAAGTTGGAGATTTCCAATTTCCGAGTTCAGAGTTGTTACACTGAATACTGACAAGGGCCCCAGCATTGTCTTACAACAGATAGCACCACAACCCTGCCTGCACTGAGTTCATTAGAGGGACGCTAGCTGATAGAAGACATTGAGGATTATAGGTGGTTGTAAGGCAACTGTTGATTCCTGTGTCTGTCTGTGATGTGTCTGTGATGGGTCTGTGTTGTGTCTGTGTTGTGTCTGTGATGGGTCTGTGTTGTGTCTGTGTTGTGTCTGTGTTGTGTCTGTATTGTGTCTGTGTTGTGTCTGTGATGTCTCTGTGTTGTGTCTGTGATGTGTCTGTGTTGTGTCTGTGATGTGTTTGTGTTGTGTCTGTGTTGTGTCTGTGATGTCTCTGTGATGTGTCTGTGTTGTGTCTGTGATGTGTCTGTGTTGTGTCTGTGTGCCCAGGTCCTGGCCCTTCCCAGAGTGAGGTAGGGATCGTGGCACCTCCTCAGAATGCCACGGTGGTGCAGGGGCGTCCAGCGGTGATGGAGTGCATGGCCCAGGGGGGGCAGCCCAAACCCCTGGTGTCCTGGAGCAGACAGGGTAAGACTCTCTCTCAATCCCTCCCATCAGTCCCTCTACAGACTCCCTACCAACGTCACAACGAGAGCCTGGTCCATACTTTGGTACTAAGCTCCTTTCTTCTTCCTGTAATATCATCTCTGTTGTGTTTCATATTTTTACCTTCGCATTCGATCATCCATCTGTTATTTACAAGCTGTAAAGGTTGCCTTATCCTTCCAGTTTCAGTCATTTCATTCTTGTTAGTAGTGACTCATATTATTGATTTCAAGGACAAAGCGGGGTAAGCTGACTAGAGTGAATAATGTTGTTGGGCTTACTTGACTCCTGCTTTTAACTAAGAAAACTTGTAAACAGCGTAGTAGAGTGAGAATGAATGACCTGTGAAATGTTAGAAATTCCCTCCTCCTGCTGTCAGAGAGTTGGCAGCTTCTCCTCTTTAACCTCCAGCTCTCGAGGTGATGCAGGGGAGACAAAACATCTGCCCTGTCATCACAGAGGTCTCACAGTGCCACCTAGTGGCTGGATATGCTCATTATACTTTTCTGTGATTGACGTTCAACTGCTCAACTGAGCTGCCTTGAAATGACAATGCCTAGTGTGTGGCCGCAACTACTGTTTTTAATTGCTTTAGTTTGGTCTTTTCTGATATGTTTTCTCTGTAATCTCTTGTCTCTTCTCTCGTCCTTTATGCTCTCTCTCCTGGACACAGACGGGAAGCCCATCGCCACTGATGTGGTTGTCCTGGAAACCAACCTGGTGATCCTCAACACACGGCGTTACCATGCGGGGGTCTACGTCTGCCGTGCCAACAAACCCAAGACCCGCGAGTTTGTCATCGCTGCGGCTGAACTGCATGTGCCAGGTAAGAAGAAGAGTATGAGAATGTGTGTATAGATTGCATGTTTGGCTTCGGTCTTCAATCTCTGGTCCTCTAGTAAATTGTAATATGTAATATTTGTGCTGCTGTGTTTCTCTATTCACATTCTCCCAGCCCCACCAGTGATCCTCCAGCCCCCAGAGACGGTGTCTCTCTCTCGGGGAAACACAGCCAGGTTTGTGTGTAACAGCTCTGGGGAGCCTCCCCCGGCGTTGCACTGGCTGAAGAATGGCAAGCCGGTCAAGTCTAACGGTCGGGTGAAGACCCAGAGCCCTGGGGTGCTGCTCATAAACCAGCTGGGCCTGGACGACGCAGGGTACTACCAGTGTATCGCTGACAACGCTCTGGGGACGGCCTGCGCTACAGCCAAGCTGTCTGTCATTGTGAGAGAGGGTCTACCCAGCCCGCCACGCCAGCTCTCTGCCATTCCCTACTCCAGCACCACCGCCCTCCTCACCTGGGAACGGCCTGAACACAACAGTGACCAGATTATAGGCTTCTCTGTGCACTACCAGCCAACCTCAGGTGTGTGAGTGTGTGTGTTTGATGGACAAACCTATAGCCTGTACGTATGATATCTATGCACAAGGAGGCTAGCTCGTTTCAAGGTCAAGCTGAGTGTGTCCCGTGCTCCAGGTAAAACACTGAACTTGTATGGTCCACAGGCTCTGATAACATGGAATACCAGTTCGCTGTGAACAACGACACCACAGAGTACCATGTGAAGGAGCTACTGCCACACACAGCCTACACCTTCTATGTGGTGGCTTACTCCCCCATGGGGGCCAGCCGCCCGTCACTGCCCATCACCGTGGAGATGCTGGAGGACGGTGAGTAGGATTGACGTCCAAAGACCTCACTTCTCAAAGGAAAATGACAGGGACGCGGTTAGATCTAATGCGTCTACACGATAGCCTACATGAGTCATCATACACTTGAGAATGAAAAGAACGTATGATGCGGTCAACTGTAATACAACCTATATTATACATGACGCACCAAAGTAGATGGTGTTGCCCGTCAACTAGCTATGTGGTTCTACTTTGTTGCTAAGAGCTAACGTAATGTATAAAGTGGTATAGTGTGTCCTGTGCCTGATCTGACATGCTCTACTGCCAGTGCCCCTCCAGAGTATATGATAGGCTACTTAAGTCACCAGACACTAGATACAGGGTCAGCTGTAAATGCAAACTATATGATACAGTGTTTCCTGTCAACTATGTGATTCTACTGGGTTGCTAAGTGATAATGTGATAAATAAAGTTGTTGACCTACACGCATAGCCTTGATTATATGTTTGATGTATGCATACCAAGAACGTCCTACCATGCTCTACCCCACAGTACCCAGTGTCCCTCCTCAGCTGTCCCTGCTCAGCACCTCCCCTACAGACATCAGAGTGATGTGGCTACCCCTGTCCTCCCAGCACAGCAGAGGAGCTGTCACCCGCTACCGCGTCGACTACTGCGCGCTGGAACAGGGTGAGCACAGCGCCATCTACTGGCAAGGAGGCCACAGTACTACACGGTTGTCCTGTATTAGAATGTGGTCATGTTTCAGTAAGGCACAAACCCTCAAATCAATGCATGATTTATGTTAGGATTCCTGTAGTAGCGTAGGATGTTAATTATGCCTGAATGTGTGTCTGTTTTTGTGCCTATGTGTATGTGTGTGCCCTGTTGGCATGTGTATCAGTATGCAACAACAGAGCGAAAGACCGGCAGTAGTTGTTGGGGAGTGTGTCCTGAATGACTACCAAAGACAGTCACACACATTTTGGCTCAAAGAACAATTGTGGACTCTAAGCATTAAGTATCGACGTGTGACTTGTTCTCTCCATGGTATATAATGAGTCATCAGGTCTTGCATAATAAGATAATAAGATCGGGATATTGCGCCATGAGTGACCTTGCATGAAGATGGGCTGCGTCTAATGTGTGTGTGTGTGTGTGTGTGTTTCCTGCAGTGGACAGTGTGTTTTCTGTGGAGGTGGGGGGGAATGAGACTCAGCTTACCCTGCGGGAGCTGCAGCCTAACCAGGCCTATCGACTGCGGATGGCGGCGGGAACGGGAGCAGGCTTTGGTGTGCCGTCTGAGTGGGCTCATCACCAAACCCCAGCCCACTTTAACCACAGCATGGGTGAGACCTCTGTCTCTGTCTCGGTCTCTCTCTCTCTCTGTCTTTTTCTCTCTCTCTCTCTCCCTCTCTCTCACACACACACACACACACACAATAGTCTACACTATGTGAAAGTATCCACTACAACCAGTGAACCTGACCCGGCACGGTCCTTATTTTATTTAACCTTTATTTATCCAGGTAATCTCATAGAGATAAAATCTATTTTTCAAGAGAGACCTGGTCCAAACAAGACAGCAGCAGGGGGGGAACAAAGTTTCAGACACATCTCAGGGAGACAGTAATAAATTATAGAAATAGAAAAATAGATATCCATATATATATATTACTGTTATCTTTGTCCATAAGAGCAGACTTCACTTTCCCGTTCTCATCCTATAACTGTATCCTAGCACTGAAAGAATGAAGCCTTCCATTCAGGTGGACTGTTCATGACTGGGCAATGTCATGTTGTGAATCCACCATCTCCTAACATTTCCATCAGCCATACAATTGCTCTCCATTCAGAGGCAAGGCAACACGGCTGACTTTGTGCCTCTTACAATGTGTGTATGTGTGTGTGTATATGTGTGTGTGTGTGTGTGTGTGTGTCTCAGGTTCTTGGGACAAGCAGAAGATTAATGTCTAAGAAATGGACAGAAATCTATTCTACATTTTTCTATACAGTGACTGAGGTCTCACAAATGGTCTTAATGGACATGAGAGGAAAATGACAGGAAGCTGCTGAGGGGAGGACGGCTCATAATAATGTCTGGAATATAATGAGTGGAATGGCATTAAACACAGAGAAACCACGTGTTTGATGTGTTTGATACCATTCCATTCATTACTATAAGACATTACTATAAGCCCATCCTCCCCAATTAAGGTGTTCTAGATACAGGTCTATAGAATTACACGATTTATAATGTTATAGCCGTTAGGAGATTGTCAAATTGAGTTATACAATAAATGAATGTCTGGATCTTGTTTTCTTGAATAATGTTATGATCTCTAGTAATGTTATTTCACGTAGGCTCCTTGTTTGTTTTTCGTCTTTCCCAGTGATCTTTGCTCCCACAGAGCTGAAGGTTAGGACCAAAATGAACTCGCTCCATGTCACATGGCAGCCCCCGACCAATCACACGCAGATCTCCGGCTACAAGCTCTTTTGCAGGGAGGTGGTTGGTGAGGATCTGACCAATGGGGAGGCTCCTCCTGAGAGGGAGAGGGTGAGGAGGATGGAGGCCCACACCATTAAGCTCCGCAAGAGGGTCAAACACCATGAGGTCACTAGTCTGGGTGAGTCTGGGATGTTCACGTGCCAATGTTGCTTCCTACTGCTATTATTTGTATGGAAACATTTGACTAGTGATAATATGTTTGGAAATCGTGGTCATTATGCCAGGCTTTCTTGTGGTTATGTATAATTTGGTGTGTTTATGTGTTGAGATACATTTGTATATATTTCTGTGTGTGTGTGTGTGTGTGTGTGTCAGTCCCTGACAGACTATATGAAGTGAAGGTGTGGGCCTTCTATAAGCAGACGGATGGCTATGCCGCAGGATGGAAGGGCAGGACGGAGAAGGCACATGGCAAAGGTGTGTGTCTGTGTGTGTGTGCGCGTGCGAGTTTGTGTGCCGTGTGTCTGTCTGTGTGTCAGTGTCTGTACAGTACCAATGTTTGTGTATAAACCAGCCGTGTGTGTGATTTTCCAGTGCCCCCTAAGGGGAGCCCCCCTCCTCTGCCCCCCAGCAGCGTCAAGGCGACAGCCAACAGCTCCACATCCATCTGGCTGCGCTGGGAGAAACCTCGCTTCAGCAACGTCCGTATCATCAATTACACCGTACGCTGCAGCCCGGCCGGCATCAGAAACGCATCGCTTGTGTCCTACTACACAAGGTCAGTCAGGGACCGCCCCAAACACAACACGTCCCCTGGTCCCGGGTCACACACAGGTTAAGAGAAGAGATATCCAGCCTCTCTTGGAGGAAAATGGAAGTTCCAACTTCCAATATCTGAAGTTCGATCCATATGCAGGTTATGAATGGAAGGAAGGATGTGCAAGTTTTCCTATTTGTGACTCTTCATTCATTCATACATTTTTTCTCTACCAAACTGTGTTTTGCAGCTCTGCTCAGGAGATCCTCTTGGGGTCGCTAAAACCCTACACCCTCTATGAGCTGGCTGTGCAGTCCAATGGAGTGGACGTGGTTGGTCCCTTCAGCGGCATCGTGGAGGAGTCCACTCTCACTGACAGTGAGTCTCTAATGTTCTCATCAGTGTAGTGGATGCTTGTATCCATCAGTGTAACATATAGGTGGATGCTTGTATCCATCAGTGTAACATATAGGTGGATGCTTGTATCCATCAGTGTAACATATAGGTGGATGCTTGTATCCATCAGTGTAACATATAGGTGGATGCTTGTATCCATCAGTGTAACATATAGGTGGATGCTTGTATCCATCAGTGTAACATATAAGTAGATGCTTGTATCCATCAGTGTAACATATAGGTGGATGCTTGTATCCATCAGTGTAACATATAGGTGGATGCTTGTATCTATCATTGTAACATATAGGTGGATGCTTGTATCCATCAGTGTAACATATAGGTGGATGCTTGTATCTATCATTGTAACATATAGGTAGATGCTTGTATCCATCAGTGTAACATATAGGTGGATGCTTGTATCCATCAGTGTAACATATAGGTAGATGCTTGTATCCATCAGTGTAACATATAGGTAGATGCTGACAGTGGTGTGTAGTTGGTTGGTGTTCTGGGGACCAGAAGTCCTCACAAGGATAGTAAAACAAGTGGGGACAATTCATCGATAGGTTTAGGGTTAGGGTTACAATAAAGGTTAGGGATATAATTAATGTTGGGGTTAGGGTTTTGTCTTATGGTTAGATTGATGGTTAGGGTTAGGTATAGTTTTAGAGTTTGGGGTTAAGGTTAAGGGTTATGTTTAGGTTAAGGGTTGAGGTTAGGGTTAGGTTTAGATTTAGTGTTAGGGGTTAGGGAAATAGGATTTTGGATGGGAATCAATTCTTTGGTCCCCACAAGGACAGCATTACAAAACTGTGCGTGTGTGTGTGGTGTGTGTGGTGTGTGTGAGAGAGAGAGAGAGGGAGACTGAGCAAGTGTGATTGAGACAGGTTAACAGAGAAGGGATTAATCTTTAGCGGCGTAGGGAGATAATTGGCTGTAATTAAATGTCCAGATGGAAGTGGCCCTTGTGTTGGCCAAGAGCTGTCTGGGACAGAGCCCGTCAATCAGGTCAGTGCCAGCGAGGGGCCGGGGATGAGTGCTGATCTAGGATCAGGTCCTCTCTGACCATATAATCATATTCATTCATCCTGGCCATTATTCTAAAAGGTCAAACTGATCCTAGATCAGCACTGAGACGCTTTGTGAATACTGGCCAGGAGGGGCCAGACAGCAGGGGATTCATTACCAGGGCAACGAAGTAGGGGTCTTTGGTTAGACACAGCAGGGGTAACTGCCTGCCGGACCATATACTACCGCCCTCCGTCACCTGAGATCCAGCCCCAGTCCCTGCCCTCAGCCCGCACTCTATGACCAGGTGGCAAGGCCACCTTGTCCCAGAAGGGTGGCACACCTGTCCTAGCCAGCCACACAAAGCCTGTGTGGCCAGCCTGCTGTGGTGCTTTATTTCTGGGGTGTAATTACTGAATTCACCCCCTGTGTCCCCAGTACCCTCCACCCCCCCAGCGGAGCTGCAGCTCAGTGCCTTGGACTCCTCGTCTGTGTTGGTGAACTGGCGCCCCCCTGTGGAGCCCAATGGCATCATCATCAGCTACAGGATCCTTTACACCATCAACCTCAGCCAGCCTGAGCATCTGTGGAACAACCTCTCCCAAGATGGTGGGTAGTTGAAGCTGCGGCTTTTGCGAGAAACTGTGTGGGGGCTATAAGTGGATGCAAATGTGACTGTTAATGATTCACACACACTTACTCCCCCCCCCCCCCTCTCGCTCACTCTCTCTCTCACTCTCTCTCTCTCCCCCCCTCTCAGGGGCCATCATGAGTGCTGAGGTAACAGGGCTGTCTAGTGGGACACAATACTTCTTTAAGATGGGGGCATCCACTGAGGTGGGGGCGGGGCCTTATTCCCCAGTGAAAGATGTGCACACTACCCCCAAGAAATATGGTGAGTGGATCTACTGTCTACACATACTGTGATGGGGTGTGTGTGTGTGTGTGTGTGTGTGTGTGTGTGTGTGTACGTCATCACTTACATAAGTATCTCCCAACACTCTCAATCACACACGCACACACACACACACACCCAGGGACCTTTGAAGTGGTTCATCCACCTCTGCCAGTGGGAGAGAGAGAAGCCTGCAGGAGGCTGTCACTTTGGGAAGCCTGTGTAATTTCTCTGCTCCACTCTCTGGCCTTCTGAGGTGAATATTAAAGGGGTAACCACAGCAGCAGAAGAGCTGTGGATGACACCTTGTCTATAACCACAGTGAAGGGGCCTGTGACACAGAGGCTCTTTCTATAGGGGCTTGGCAGGGGAAAATAAAATATATATATATATATGTGTGCACACTGTTGAATGCTCCTGCAGTTTAATTGGGCTTCTCAAAGAGACCTCCATCTATCATCATCTATTTGTATCCCAATTCCACCTTGTCCATCAGAGAATAATGAACACAACAGATAATCTAGAAGCAAGCCAGGAGAGAGCTCCGTTCATAAACAAAATGTCACAACTAGGGTTGCAAAGGGTCTGAAACTTTCCGGTAAATTTACAGAATTTTTCAGGACATTTTCCATGGGAAGTTGAGCCCTGGAATTTGGGGAATTCTTCTTAAATGAATCAAACAAGTTAGCTTATAACAGTGAACCTTTTTTGTGGGATGAGGAAGTTCAACCTGCCACTGGAGCTGCTGATTCAGTTCTATTCAGCCGTCATTGAGTCTGTTTTATGCACTTCCATCACTGTCTGTTCTGGTTCAGCTACCAAATCAGATATCAGGAGACTACAACGGACAGTCCGGACTGCGGAGAGGATTATTGGTGCCCCCCTGCCAACCCTCCAGGACCTGTACTCTTCCAGAGTGAGGAAGAGAGCAGGTAAAATCATCACAGACTCCACTCACCCTGGACACCACCTGTTTGAACTGTTACCGTCAAGACGGCGACTCAGATCACTGGCCACAAGAACATCTAGGCACAAAAACAGTTTTTTCCCACAGGCCATTTCCCTTCTGAACAGTTAACATACCTCCCAAGGCATATGCCTGTAAGTGCAATACTCACACTGTTTGGTGCAATATCTCTAAACTCAGGTGATATTTATAGTTATATGTATTCATACTAGTCACTTAAAATACTGTAAATATGTTTATAATCTGTAAATGTTATTCTGACTAAACCCAACTGTGACCTTAGACTTTTTTTTCTTCATATTTTTATATTTATATTTTATTCTTAGAATTGTTATTAATATGTTTCTTGTTGTATTTGTATTTGTGCACTGGAAGCTTCAGTACCAAGAAACATTCCTTGTGTGTGCAAGCACACTTGGCAATAAAGCTCTTTCTATTCTGTTCTATTCTATTCTATTCTACACATAAGGCAATTCTAGGTCTTGTGGCATATTTTGGTTAAACTATCCCCAACCCTCTGCATGCACAGTGCACTCTTCCATCACATGTACAGCTGATTCTCAAGATCTTGCACACTAATGAGATGCTATTGAGCCCACACTACTACACTGTCTGAACCAAGGACTACATGCTTTCTTTTGATTACAATACTGGGTGGGGTGAATATATTTTATATGATATACATGATTTTTTGTTAACTAGTAAATAGTAGCCTACAGCAAAGTGTGTTTAAATCATTTATAACTTGTTAACAATTTCTGTTAGTTACTTTTTGCTACCATGTGGGTTTTAGCTTGCTTGAGCCTGCTAACTGAGGAGTGTTAATTCACCTGTTTCCATTTTAAAACATTTATCTTACAAATTAGTTGTTTAATCTAACTGCTTAACTATTTATCTGGACATGGAATTGTATTAGGGTTTTTTTTACTCATTGTTTTCTAATCTTTACAGGAAAATGCCACTATCTGATGTATGGCGACATTTCACTGCAGCTAGAAGGAAAAGCTGTGTAAATTTGCAAATACTGTGCCAAATCATATGTGAAGAATGCAACAAATATGCAGAATAATCTGGCCAAGTGCATAATGTTCCCTCAGCGCTCACAACAAGCAACCTATTCGAGGTGAAAATTATAAATCAGACACCTTATCGATAGCAACAGCTCATGGTCCTCCTGGAATCAGACATTTTTTTGACTCAATGGAGGAACGTAGTCAGAGAAATGCGGATGAATGTCTTGCTCGAGCTGTGTATGCAACTGGTTCACCTCTGATGCTCACAGGCAATGTGTATCGGGAAGAAATTTCTGAATGTTCTTCGCCCAGCATACACCACTCCAACCATGCTTTATCTACTAATTTGCTGGATGCAGAGTTCAAGTGAAGTTCAAACAAATCATAGAGTAAGCAGACTGTTTTGCAATCATCTCTGATGGGTGGTTGAAAGTTCGTGGGCAAGGAATAATTAACTACATCATCTCCACCCAACCAGTATTCTACAAGAGCACAGACACAAGGGACAACAGACACACCAGTCTCTACATTGCAGATGAGCTGAAGGCAGTCATCAATGACCTTGGACCACAGAAGGTATTTGCACTGGTGACAGACAATGCTGCGAACATGAAGGCTGCTTGGTCTAAAGTGGAGGAGTCCTACCCTCACCCATTGGCTGTGCTGCTCATGCATTGAATCTGCTCCTCAAGGACACCATGGCACTGAAAACAATGGATAAACTCTACAAGAGAGCCAAGGAAATGGTTAGGTATGTGAAGGGTCATCAAGTTATAGCAGCAATCTACCTCACCAAGCAAAGTGAGAAGAATAAGAGCCACACATTGAAGCTGCCCAGCAACACCCGTTGGGGTGGTGTTGTCATCATGTTTGACAGTCTCCAGAGGGGAAGGAGTCTCTCCAAGAAATGACTATATCACAGTCTGCCGATATGGACAGTCCCATCAAGAGGTTCTTCCTGGATGATGTATTTTGGGAAAGAGTGGTAAGCAGCCTGGAACTCCTGAAACCTATAGCAGTAGCCATTGCACGGATTGAGGGAGACAATGCCATCCTGTCTGATGTTCAGCCTCTGCTTGCAGATGTAAGAGAAGAAATCCAGACTGCCAAGATCAACAAGGCCTATGGTGTCATCACTACTGTGTCTCGCCACCTTGGCCTGGATGAGGGAAAGGTTCTTGGCAGTCTGGCGAAGTACACTTCCAAGCAAGGGCTTTGGGATGGAGATGCAATATGGCAGTCGTGCCAACATATCTCATCAGCCACCTGGTGGAAGGGACTTTGTGGATCTGAAAGCTCTTTCCCCTGTTGCCTCCATCATCCTCCAAATCCCACCAACATCTGCCACCTTGTTTGGGAACACACCAAAGCACGCAACAGGCTGACCAATACAAGGGTTGAAAAACTGGTGGCCATCTGGGTAAATTTGAGGCTTTTTGAGCCTGACAACAAGCCATCCTCAACAAGGTTGAAAGTGACAATGAAGATGAGGCCTCAGAGTCTGATTTTCAAGAGGTGGACATTGAGGAGGTCCAGGGAGAAGACATGGACGCCTGAGAGGAAGACAACCAAAGCTTTAGTTTCTAGACATACATCATTTTACAGATGTATGTTGAACATTTTTTGGGGAGACACGATGGATCATTGGGGATCATTCAATATTCCCTTTCTTTTGTTGTTCAGTGAAATCATTCCATGTGAAGAGTCAACTCAAAAAAAAAAAAAAAAAAATAAGTTTACACCTCTGAATATTCCACAAAATGTGCAACCCTAGTTACAACACTCCTCTGGCTGGCACAGGGCATTAGCTGAAACCACTGAGACGTAGAAAGACAGATTAAGAAGATCGAGTAAGAGGTTTATTTTGGTCCTGCAGAGTTCGCCCCATATTCGGCTCCATCAGACAGTCTTGCCAGTAGTAAATGCAATGTGAATGAGGGCGAGGTGGTTGGTGAGCGAGCGAGAGCAGAGCGAGCACCATCTGTCCTCTCTCCACTCTGCTGCCAGATAGATAGCCATTGCCCAGGCTCAATTAATATCTCCCTCCCTGGAAGTGTGAATTGGTTCCTTAATGGCCAGCTGAATTGATTGAGAGGTGACAGAATGGGTTCTCATCAGACACTCTAACTGTGTCCTGTGCTGACAGGTTCAGACTCTCATCAGACACTCTAACTGTGTCCTGTGCTGACAGGTTCAGACACTCATCAGACACTAACTGTGTCCTGTGCTGACAGGTTCAGACACTCATCAGACACTAACTGTGTCCTGTGCTGACAGGTTCAGACACTCATCAGACACTAACTGTGTCCTGTGCTGACAGGTTCAGACACTCATCAGACACTCTAACTGTGTCCTGTGTTGACAGGTTCAGACACTCATCAGACACTCTAACTGTGTCCTGTGCTGACAGGTTCAGACACTCATCAGACACTCTAACTGTGTCCTGTGCTGAGAGGTTCACACACTCATCAGACACTCTAACTGTGTCCTGTGCTGAGAGGTTCAGACACTCATCAGACACTCTAACTGTGTCCTGTGTTGACAGGCTCAGACACTCATCAGACACTAACTGTGTCCTGTGCTGACAGGTTCAGACACTCATCAGACACTCTAACTGTGTCCTGTGTTGACAGGCTCAGACACTCATCAGACACTCTAACTGTGTCCTGTGTTGACAGGTTCAGACACTCATCAGACACTCTAACTGTGTCCTGTGTTGACAGGCTCAGACACTCATCAGACACTCTAACTGTGTCCTGTGTTGACAGGCTCAGACACTCATCCAGTATCTTGTCTGTTTTCTCTCCCCTTTCCTACATGTCTTCCAGGGCTGTTCTCTATAGTATTGTATGTCTATAGTATTCTCTCTGGTATGCAATCTGGTTTCCACTCATGTTATGGATGTGCCACTGCAACCTTAAAGGTCCTCAATGATGTCACCATTGTCCTTGATTCTAAGCAATGTTGTGCTGCTATTTTTATTGACTTGGTCAAAGCTTTTGATACGGTAGACCATTCCATTCTTGTGGGCCAGCTAAGGAGTACTGGTGTCTCTGAGGGGTCTTTGGCTTGGTTTGATAACTACCTCTCTCAAAGAGTGCAGTGTATAAAGTCTGAAAATCTGCTTTCTCAGCCACTGCCTGTCACCAAGGGAGTACCCCAAGGCTCAATCCTAGGCCCCACGCTCTTCTCAATTTACATCAACAACATAGCTCAGGCAGCAGGAAGCTCTCTCGTCCATTTATATGCAGATGATATGGTCTTATACTCAGCTGGCCCCTCCCCGGATTTTGTGTTAAATGCTCTACAACAAAGCTTTCTTAGTGTCCAACAAGCTTTATTTACCCTTTACCTTGTTCTGAACACCTCCAAAACAAAGGTCATGTGGTTTGGTAAGAAGAATGCCCCTCTCCCCACAGGTGTGATTACTACCTCTGAGGGTTTAGAGCTTGAGGTAGTCACCTCATACAAGTACTTGGGAGTATGGCTAGACGGTACACTGTCCTTCTCTCAGCACATATCAAAGCTGCAAGCTAAAGTTAAATCTAGACTTGGTTTCCTCTATCGTAATCGCTCCTCTTTCACCCCAGCTGCCAAACTAACCATGATTCAGATTACCATCCTACCCATGCTAGATTACGGAGACATAATTTATAGATTGGCAGGTAAGGGTGTTCTCGAGCGGCTAAATGTTATTTACCATTCGGCCATCAGATTTGCCACCAAAGCTCCTTATAGGACACATCACTGCACTCTATACTCCTCTGTACACTGGTCATCTCTGTATACCCGCCGCAAGACCCACTGGTTGATGCTTATTTATAAAAACCCTCTTAGGCCTCACTCCCCCCTATCTGAGATATCTACTGCAGCCCTCATCCTCCACATACAACACCCGTTCTGCCAGTCACATTCTGTTAAAGGTCCCCAAAACACACACATCCCTGGGTCGCTCGTCTTTTCAGTTCGTTGCAGCTAGAGACTGGAACGAGCTGCAACAAACACTCAAACTGGACAGTTTTATCTCAATATCTTCAATTAAAGACTCAATCAGGGACACTCTTACTGACAGTTGTGGCTGCTTTGTGTGATGTATTGTCATCTCTACCTTCTTGCCCTTTGTGCTGTTGTCTGTGCCCAATAATGTATGTACCATGTTTTGTGCTGCTACCATGTTGTGCTGCTACCATGTTGTGTTGCTACCATGCTGTGTTGTCATGTGTTGCTGCCTTGCTGTGTTGTTGTCTTAGGTCTCTCTTTATGTAGTGTTGTTTTGTCTCTTTTGTCGTGATGTGTGTTTGATCCTATATTTATATTTTATTTATTTATATTTATTTATATTTTTAATCCCAGCCCCCCGTCCCCGCAGGAGGTATTTTGCCTTTTGGAAGGCCGTCATTGTAAATAAGAATTTGTTCTTAACTGACCTGCCTACTTAAATAAAGGTTCAATCAAAATAAATCAATAAAAGAACATTCTCTGTTCTCCATAGAGCTGGACATCCATGCAGTGACAGGCATCATAGTTGGTGTGTGTCTGGGGCTACTCAGCATTCTCCTTTGTATGTGTGTCAGCTTCCGCAACAGCAAGGCCAGGTAAGAAGAGGCCACTTGAAAGCAAATGACTCTGTCTATGTTAGCACGTCTACTTTAGTATGTAAGTCTAAGAGTTTAGGATCATTAAGCTTTCACTGGCTTTGTAAGATTTAAGGGAAGGTGTGTGTGTGTGTGTGTGTGTGTGTGTGTGTGTGTGTGTGTGTGTGTGTGTGTATGTGTGTGTGTGTGTGTGTGTGTGTGTGTGTGTGTGTGTGTGTGTGTGTGTGTGTGTGTGTGTGTGTGTGTGTGTGTGTGTGTGTGTGTGTGTGTGTGTGTGTAAGCAGCAGAGACAGACAGGCAGATGTTGGGTAGTATGTCCTGAAAGACAGATCACCACGGATGGCTGCTCTTGGTCTATTATGAAGCTGTGCGGTTAATGAGCAGGAAATAGTATGAAACAAGAGTCATGTTTCCCTGCATTGGGTTTGGCAGGGAGAGCAGTAAACTGATTTAAATACAATTGGAGGATTTTGAAATGTTTTTATAGCTACAGTATTAGGGTGACTTTTGTGTGAGACCCAGGGGAGGGGCTGCACATTTGACATTTCAGATGTGAATAATTTTGAATAATTTTGCATTAATATGGAATAATCATTATTACTGTCTGTTTTGGTATGTAGCTCAACTGTTTGAATTGCAGTGTGGACTATATAGTAAATCCAGCTAGGCATCACTATTTGAGACGGAGCGACAATGTCCATCCTACTGTTTAATGACTCCCTATGACAATGCATTCCTCATTATTTGTTTTTAAAGGGATACTTTGGGATTTTGGCAATGAGGCCTTCCTTCATCTACTTCCCCAGAGGCAGATGAACTCATGGATACCATTTTTATGTCTCTTTGTCCACTATGAAGGAAGTTAGAGGTAGTTTCGCGTTAGCACAATGACTGGAAGTCTATGGGTATCTGCTAGCATGCTAGTATATACCCATAGACTTCCAGGTATTGCGCTAATGCTAGTTAGTTATCTCCAACTTCCTTCATACTGGACACATAGACATAAAAATGGTATACACAAGTATTCCATTAAAAATGAATTGTTAATGATCATCCTTGTCTTTGTACTGTGCTCTGAGTTGAGACCATGTGACCCCTAACCCGTGTCCCTCCTCTGTGCTGTGTAACCAGAGAGGTGTCTGGGGGGCTGGACTCCACAGCTCTGCCCTCACAGTACCGCCGTGGGTCCGTGCCCACCATGGTGCCAGAATGCAGTGATTGCCATGAGCTAGAGACCCTGATGCCCCTGGACCATGACCATGACCCCGCCCAACCCCTCACAGAGCCCACTGAGGAGCACAGCCTCATGGGTAATGTAGGAGTAGGGGACGATGCCCTAGGAGCTGAGCTCAAGGTGAGTAGTCAGGACACTGGATACCACACTAGACAAAACTACAAATGCAGCACTTAGTGTGAGAAATATAGTGCTTTTCAAGGTTACTTGTGTAAGTGAGACACCTGTTGTCTTCGTTTTGGTTCAGTCGTGTTTTTCTTCTGACTTTGTCATTCTCCAGGCTGCTTGGAATGGGTCAGTTAGTCGTAACTGGGTCAACCGGATTACCAGATACAGGGATACCATCACAGAGGACTCTCCAACTCTCAACAATGGAACTCTGGACATGGCCATCACAGAGGACTCTCCAACTCTCAACAATGGAACTCTGGACATGGCCAACACAGAGGATGCGAAGGTATGTGAGCATAGTTTGTGTGTATGTGTGTATTTGTGTGTGTGTGTGTACAAGAATAAGAGGTAGATGGAGTAGAAAGTGGTTTGTGTGTGAGCGTAGTCTGTGTGTGAGTGTAGTTTGGGTGTGAGCGTAGTCTTTGTGTGAGCGTAGTCTGTGTGTGAGCGTAGGCTGTGTGAGCGTAGTTTGTGTGTGAGCGTAGTCTGTGTGTCAGCGTAGTCTGTGTGTGAGCGTAGTCTGTGTGTGAGCGTAGTCTGTATGTGAGCGTAGTCTGTGTGTGAGCGTAGTCTGTATGTGAGCGTAGTTTGTGTGTGAGCGTAGTCTGTATGTGAGCATAGTTTGTGTGTGTGTGTGTGTAGTTTGTGTGTGTGTGTGTGTGTGTGTGAGCGTGTGTGTAGAAGAGCAGTAAGAGACAGATGGTGTGGAGGTAGAGTGGTTTGTGTGAAAGCTGAACAGGAAGTAATGAAACAGGGACCGAGATGTCAGGATGACGTATAGCTAATTAGAACGTGACACTCTGGCTGAAAGCTGAATGAGCCACTTGATCATGCATCTGATAAATGAATGACTCTGTTAAGGCGCTCTCATACCCTTCAAAAGTGTGGGAGGGGAGAGCTATAATTAATCTACAGTATAATTAATCCCTAATTTATTTTGCAGTCACACCACATACCACCACTGCTCTATTTAAATCTTATTCTCAATGACTTCATTCAGAGAATGGTATGCAGTTCAGAAAGCTGGAAAGCAAGGCAATACATAATGACTTTGTTATAACTGTATTATGGCTGCCTTTCTGTTATGATTGACACCACTGGTGTAAGGTCATTTACAGTTTTATGTTAATACAGAACAACAGAAGTACTTTTTTATTTTTTAACCTTTATTTAACTAGGCAAGTCAGTTAAGAACAAATTCTTATTTACAATGACGGCCTACACCGGCCAAACTTGGACGACGCTGGGCCAATTGTGCGCCGCCCTATGGGTCTCCCAAACACGGCCGGTTGTGATACAACCTGGATTTCAACCAGGGTGTCTGTAGTGACGCCTCTAGCACTGAGATGCAGTGCCTTAGACCGCTGCGCCAGTATAAACACACTGCCTTGTAGGACTCCACTGTTACATGGGCTGACTGTATGAAATTAAATGAAAAAATGAAATGTCTGCTAACTGTGTGTGTGTGTGTGTGTGTGTGTGTTTATACTGTGTGTGTGTGTGTGTTTCAGGGCGACCCTGAGGACCGACTGGGCTCCTCCCTGTGCAGCAGTAACCAGGTGGAGGCAGAGGTCATAGTTCACTCTGAGCTGTCCGACCTGGAGAAGGTTCAACAGGAGGCGCAGAGTTATGGGGAGGAGGACTCCCAGGCACCACAACATCCAGAGGAGCCAGTCAGACAGCCCGCACAGGCACCACAACATCCAGAGGAGCCAGTCAGACAGCCCGCACAGGCACCACAACATCCAGAGGAGCCAGTCAGACAGCCTGCACAGGCCCCACAACATCTAGGGGAGCCAGTCAGACAGCCTTCACAGGCATCACAACATCCAGAGGAGCTAGTCAGACAGCCTGCACAGGCACCACAACTTCCAGAGGAGCCAGTCAGACAGCCTGCACAGGCACCACAACATCCAGAGGAGCTAGTCAGACAGCCTTCCCATGCACCACAACATCCAGAGGAGTCAGTCAGACAGCCTGCACAGGCACCACAACATCCAGAGGAGCTAGTCAGACAGCCTTCCCATGCACCACAACATCCAGAGGAGTCAGTCAGACAGCCTGCACAGGCACCACAACATCCAGAGGAGCTAGTCAGACAGCCTGCCCAGGCACCACAATGTCTATCACCAGGGGCAGACTCACTAGAGACACAATCCCTGCCCAAGGTCCCATCCGGCCCTGTCCTGGAGCCAGTGTCCAATCACAATGGGCAGCCAGAGGTCATGGTTGGTGGCATGGTGGGCGTGGCAGCCCAGCTGACTGTAGATGTGGGGCGGCACCCGGGAATGGGGCTCACCAACGGCTTCCACTCCACCAAGCCCCTGCGGCCGGGGCAGGAGACCCTGGTGAACGGGGACTCCAGACACTGCCCCCCTCCCCCGTCCCCCTCTCCTTTCGTCAGCGCCGGCCTTGTCCACTCTAACTCAGCAGCGCACAGCTACCTGTGCCCTTAGCAAGAGGTGAAACAAGCCCCCTCACAGCTACCTGTGCCCTTAGCAAGAGGTGAAACAAGCCCCCTCACAGCTACCTGTTCCCTTAGCAAGAGGTGAAACAAGCCCCCTCACAGCTACCTGTTCCCTTAGCAAGAGGTGAAACAAGCCCCCTCACAGCTACCTGTGCCCTTAGCAAGAGGTGAAACAAGCCCCCTCACAGCTACCTGTGCCCTTAGCAAGAGGTGAAACAAGACCCCTCACAGCTACCTGTGCCCTTAGCAAGAGGTGAAACAAGCCCCCTCACAGCTACCTGTTCCCTTAGCAAGAGGTGAAACAAGCCCCCTCACAGCTACCTGTGCCCTTAGCAAGAGGTGAAACAAGCCCCCTCACAGCTACCTGTGCCCTTAGCAAGAGGTGAAACAAGACCCCTCACAGCTACCTGTGCCCTTAGCAAGAGGTGAAACAAGCCCCCTCAAAGCTACCTGTGCCCTTAGCAAGAGGTGAAACAAGCCCCCTCACAGCTACCTGTGCCCTTAGCAAGAGGTGAAACAAGCCCCCTCACAGCTACCTGTGCCCTTAGCAAGAGGTGAAACAAGCCCCCTCACAGCTACCTGTGCCCTTAGCAAGAGGTGAAACAAGCCCCCTCACAGCTACCTGTGCCCTTAGCAAGAGGTGAAACAAGCCCCCTCACAGCCCTTACCAAGAGGTGAAACAAGCCCCCTCACAGCCCTTACCAAGAGGTGAAACAAGCCCCCTCAACAAGACCAGTTGGACTTTCTTCTTTCTTTTTCTCATCCATGATGAATCAAATGATTTTTTTTAAGCACCTCAGAATGTGACTTTCTTCTTCCTGGCTCAGTTTTATAGGTACTTTGAATCCATTGTTTTATATGTGTATATATACAGTATATATTTTTTAGTGCTAGTATGTATGTTTATTCATTTTGTTGCATAGCAGCAGTATGTTAGTCTGGCCTTACTCTGTACTTTGCTACAGGCTCCTATTACAGACGTACGATGACAAAAGGAGGCTATTCCTTTTTTTCATAAGCCTTGACCAGTTGGACTCTGAGAATGAGCGTGGGTATTTCAGGACCTACCTTTGGTCAACTGATGACGGTGGAGAGGCTCTTGATTCAGCACCATGAATGGAGATAGAGCATGTGGACCTTTCACTCTCACTCTGGCTCCTTTCAAATGACTGAGCTGTTCCTATTGGCTTCACTGTATGGATGCTGCCTGCCCCAGCACCAGGAAAGAACCCTTATATTTACACACTCTGAGAGTGCAGACCTCCTGTCTCTCTCTCCAACCTCCTGCTGTCTCAGGATCCACACACATACACGTACAAACAAACACACACACACACATTCCCTGACTGGAGCTTGGGGGGTCTCAGGTGCCTAATATTTTAGGTGCATTTTTAACCTCTGTATATTTATATAGATGATTATATTCAATAAAAATTCTGACAAATGTTGAAAATGAAGAAAAATAAAAAAAATAAATGAGGCAATTGAAGAAAATATGAAGGAACCACATACTGTACATGTAGTTGATATAGGTTGCATTATTTTGAGGGAGGACTAGATGGGGCGTGTACTGTAGGAGTATGACATAATAACACATCTTACAGCAGCGGTCTCCTGGTTTTGCTCCCTGTCAACAGCACTACCTCGTTTCTTTACAGGATGGTTTGTTGGTGGTTTTAATAGTGTCGTGCTGATAGGTGCAACTTTTAGAATCTGTTTTTTAACTGTTTTGATTCATAGCTTTCAATACTTTTCAGGAATAACGACCTGTCCCCTTCTTTCTGTGTACATCAATGTGTATTACCTACAGGAAATGACACGTGTGGTTCATAATGGCCTGTCTCAGATCTCCCCCCCCCCCCCCCCCCCCCCATCTCACTCATCCTTTCTCAGCTGTGTCTGAGCTCCTCCCTCTGCAGGTGAGAGGGGGGATGGAAATATCATAAAGAAATAGACCTACAAACCACTTCTATTTTCAGACATATTTCCAGTCTTGCTTTGTATATTTGACTCGCGCCAGCCTGAGGTTTTTCACAATTACCACATGTAAAGTCTACACCCCTTTTTTCACATTTTGTTGCGTTACAAAGTAGAATTAAAATGGGTTTAATTGTCATTTTTATATACTCTGTAATTTCAAAGTGGAAGAACATTTTTAAAAAAGATTAATGAAATATAAAACACTTACAGCGGGTGAAATAAGTATTGAACACGTCACCATTTTTCTCATTAAATATATTTCCAAAGGTGCTATTGACATTTCAGCAGATGTTGGTAACAACCCAAGTAATCCATACATACAAAGAAACCAAAACAAATAAGTTCTGAAAGTTAAGTTATGTGTAATAATGTGAAATGACACAGGGAAAAAGTATTGAACACATGAAGAAAGGGAGGTTCAAAAAGGCATGGAAAGCCAAGACAACAGCTGAAAACTATCAGTAATTAAAAAGCAATCCAGCCCCCTGTCAGTGCAAATTAATATCAGCTGGTTCAGTCCCAACTGATGGCCTACAAAAAGGTCTCATTGCCAAGGTGTCACACAAGACACATCTCACGATGGGTAAAAGCAAAGAGCTGTCTCAAGACCTTCGCAACCTAATTGTTGCAAAACATAATGATGGCATTGGTTATAGGCGCATTTCTAAGCTTCTGAATGTTCCAGTGAGCACTGTTGGGGCCATAATACGGAAGTGGAAAGACAATCATTTCACCATAAATTTGTGTAAATCAATGACACATTTTTATTTATTTTTTATCTACTTCAATTCCATTTTATACCGCAACAAAATGTGAAAAAAGTTCAAAGGGGTGTATACTTTATATTGGCACTGTAAATAATCCTTCTGACAAACACAGATTCTCTATTTTGTATTACCCTCATGTTTTCATTTCTTCCTTTATAACATTTTTAAACTCATTATTATTTTATCGAGCATAATGTACGCTTACATTCTCATACTTAGCTTGGTGTACCCTAACAAAATATTATTTTCTTCAAAATAGTCTCTCCACACAAGGACAATAATATCTTGTCATACTTTGCCTATATCAAAGACTATACAGGTATAATGGGCCTGTTGTAAACGTGGCCCAAGACATTGAGTCTTAAGGTTTGTCAGGAGAATGAGGCCTCAGCTAGTCCAGATAGGTGCTAGAATCTCCGAGGCATGTAGAAGAGTCTCATAACTTAAGCATTCCAGTTTTATGAACGGACCTCACTCAGGATCAGGCATGCTCAAACTTAGCAAAATGATGTCCGTTTTGTGTTCTCATTGTACAACCCTTAAATGCATTGAAAACGCCATAAATTCTCAGTCTCGTACACTACATGCTCCTGTTCTCAAGACATATCCCTCTGGTCTATTGGAAGACTTTCTCAGTCCATCCATAATCTATACAATTAGTCCAGTCATTACTCATTCAGGTTTATTTAGTCAGCTACATTTTGATGAAAGGTGTCCACCCAATACAATATTTAGTAGGACTGTGTGTACAGCATAACTACCAATAGATATTTTAGACTGAGTGAAGCTGTGATAAGGTGATTGTTTACCGTTCATTCTAACCACACAAGCATACAGTATGTATTGTATCTTTGCAACATTCGAGGAGGTGTTATATGTTCTTGACTCACATTTCTACCGAAGTGTCTGTTTTTAATATACACATCTTGTAGTGTCAATCTTAACTCTTAGTCAAGGGGCTTTGAGTGGTCTGTTGAAAACAGAGCCAACGTTGAAGACATGAAACTGCCTCCAGCATAAGGAATGTTCAGTTAGTTATTTTTACTATTTCCTTCTAACTAAATATCTTACAGTACATAGTGTAAGCATCTTTGCCCAGAGTAAGCAGATATGATGCTCAACGTAGTAATAACTTGCTCTAATTTGATCAAATATGCACATTAGTTCGATGACGGGATCCTCTCTTTTTTATATAACTTTTATCAATAGAATACCTCATTTTGTTGGTCACTTGTACATTTTATGAAGATCATTAATGTTCATGAGAATCATTTTGTGGGATCCAAGCTGGCAGAAGATAATGTAATACAGTATACTGATTGTCTTGTCTTACCTCAACTGCAAATATCACTTGTTGTAGTGGATGTGTTTTTGCAGGTGCAGGACAGGGAGGTGGGGGGAGGGCTGTACTGGCAGGGAGGTAAGGGGAGGAGGGTGAAGGCAAGTATGGGTGGGGTTAGGGAGCTGTGATTGATTGTTGAAGAGGAATGTCTCCCTGCATTTCTTACCTGTCAGTGCAGACATTCCTGTAGAATACTGGTCTTCACTGTTCTCTACTCAGGTGGCCTGTCTTTGCATACAACTGTAGAGGAACATGCCAGCATGTACTGTATACCCGACTCTGAAGCATGTCATTGGTTGTCAAACAAAACCTCACCACTTGTCCTCCTGAAAAACACGAAGCAAATGCTGATACACAGATTTGTATAGAAGTTTCTGCTTCATGGCATATATTATGATTTCGCTTTAGGTTTTTATAATAATCGATTCAATGTGTTCTGGCTCTGTGTCTCTCTGGTGCTTTGTGGTGAGCTACCTTGTCCAGTGATGTTACATGTGTGCATTCTACTACTTCTGAACCAGCTGAACTGTGCTTTATCCAGAATGTCTAAGCATAGAGACCCTGGTCTTGTGCCACCAGCAAAACCTTTTTTTTTTTTTTTACAGTACATTATTTTCAATTGTGTCTAATGTATGCAACCTCTTTCACGTCATACTCGCTCGCGATATCATCATCTGTTAGAGCACTTCTTGTGAATTTGGCATATGTGTATTTGTGCAGTGTCTCGAAAAAACATTTGCATTGTAAAAGTAGCATTGTAACATGTTGGCGGTGGTATCACTGCGTGAGAGAGGCCGTAGCGAGTGTCTACTAGTGAGTCGGTGCTCTGATGCTCTTCTTCCTCTCACACAGTGTATCGTCACAGCCAGTCATCGCTGATTAACACACCTGTCCACTGCTGAACACCTGTCCATCACTACACATCCCTGTTGGCATCAGCTTTGCACAGTAATAAGTCTTCCTCTTTTTATGCATTCCAGCATTGGTTTTATTCAAGTGTTATGGAAGTTGGAGCCATGGCAACTGTCCGTCAAAAATATCAAGAAGTTGCCATTTTAACTTGAGAGGATGTTTGGAGCCAAGGTTGACTCGAGTGTTAGCCATGAATCCCTGATGAAACCTTTAGATTTAGGATCACCTTCCTAATATCGAGTTGCAACCCTTTTGGCTGGATGTCCTTTGGGTGATGGACCATTCTTGATGCACACAGGAAACTGTTGAGCATGGAAAACCCAGCAGCGTTATAGTTCTTGACACTCAAAACGGTGCACCTGGCACCTGCTACCATACCCCTCTCAAAGGCACTTAAATATTTTGTCTTGCCCATTCACCTGCTGAATGGCACACATACAAAATCCATGTCTGAATTGTCTCAAGGCTTAAAATTCCTTCTTTAACCTGTCTCCTCCCCTTAATCTAAACTGATTTAACAGGTGACATCAATAAGGGATCATAGCTTTCACCTGGATTCACCTGATCAGTCTATGTCATGGATAGAGCAGGTGTTCCTAATGTTTTGTACACTCAGTGTACCTATGACTGGTCAAAGTGGTGGACATGGATGAGAAGTCCTCGTTTTTTATCCACACTGTGTTACCATCCGTGAACTTGTCAAACTCACAGCAACTCAAGATGTCTGAGCAAACTACTGTTGTGTAAATAACACATCTTAATAAAGAGATGAGGATAACTGAGCAAAGATTTGTCTGACTGTTTGTAACCCTTCTTTGATCACCTTCTGATAATCTTTGGTCTTAATGTTTCACTGATATTACAGTCACCCACGAACAACCATGCATGGATGCTTATGGACATGGAGAGCTCTGCCATGACTGTTCTTGGTTCTCTGTTCTCTGTGTAAATGGTGTCAGTGCCCAGCTAGCTCATAAGATCAGGTGTGGCGTTAGTGAACGCGGCCAACACACCTGAACACACTTAACAAGATAGAGGATACAGACAGTTTTGTTGACGCTGAGAACGGAATGTATATGTTTTTAAATAACATTCTTAGGAAGTTCTCAGAACTTTACACATTTTTTCTTGTGTTTTTATGGAATATTTTCTTAATGTTCTGAGAACATGACTTTAAATAGAACCGTGAGGAAACCTGTAGGAAATGTTATGCTGATGTACTGAAATTGCCACAGAAGAACGTTGTTTCTTAACTATTTGAGAACATTCTCAATGTCAAAGAACATCACCAAACATTAAATGAAATGTTCCCATATTTGAACTTTTAGGAAACATTCTGTTGAAGTAATGAAATACCAAGAAAATAACATTATTTTGTCAAGTTCCTTAAATGTGCTGAGAATGTTCCAAAACCAAACAACTATCCTGCACCATTCACAAAACGTTGTGGGAAGGTTGTATGCAAAATAACCATAGGACAAACACGCTCTCACCAAGCTCTAAGAACGTTATTGAGTGCTTGTTTCCTTTGAAATGGGGTTTGAATAAACTAAATTGAACAGCTTTGTATGAGTTTGAAAAAATCATGGCATGCTAGCTCCATCGTGGTGTTGCAGTGGACTAATCCGTGGATAGAAAACAGAAGATCCTAGGTTAGAGTCAAATCAAACTTTATTTGTCACATGCGCTGAATACAACAGGTGTAGACCTTACCGTGAAATGCTTACTAACAAGCCCTTAACCAACAATACAACAGGTGTAGACCTTACAGTGAAATGCTTACTAACAAGCCCTTAACCAACAATACAACAGGTGTTGACAGAACGACAGATATACGGGACCCAAAAGCGGACACGGAGGCAGAGATAAGATTGACTGTTTAATATGATATCTGGGGCAGTACAGGCTCGTAGTCAATGACAGGCAATGTTCGTAACCGGGGATCAGAAGAATGGTAGTACAGAGGAGTAGGCAGGCTCGTAATCCGTAATGCAGGCAGAGTTCGTTTGGCAGCAGATCAGAAGGTCGAAGGCACATGAGGGCTAGACAGGAACGTAATCCAACAGACAGGTAGAGGTCCAAATACCGGGAAACAGACTGGCAGAGTTAGAAATACAAGAAAGTGCTGGAAACGACTGACTAGGCAAGACGATCTGGCAAAACCCTAACAGAACCCAAGGGACTAAATACCCAAACTGATTGACGAAGGAGATAGGGTGCACCTGGTGTGGGGAGGGGACAAACACAGACAGGTGAAACCAATCAGGACATGACAGTACCCCTCCTCCTACGGGCGCCACCTGGCGACCGACCCGGGTGCATACCTGGCTGACCGGGATGCCGTCGATGAAAGTCGGCGATGAGCTCCGGGTCGAGGATGTCCCTGGTAGAGACCCAAGACCGCTCCTCTGGCCCGTAGCCCTCCCAGTCAACCAGGTACTGGAAACCCCGGCCCCGGGGACGGACTCTCAGGAGGCGACGCACCGTCCAGGCAGGTTGATTGTCAATAACCCGAGGAGGAGGAGCAGGCCTAGGAACAGGAGACAAAGGACAATGAGAAACAGGTTTTACACGGGACACATGAAAGGTAGGATTAATGCGGAGGGACCGGGGCAACATGAGGCGTATAGCTGAACGGTTGATAATCCGGGAGATCTGATAAGGGCCGATGTAACGGGATGAAAGCTTGCGACTCTCCACCCGAAGGGGCAGATCTCGGGTGGACAGCCACACCCTCTGGCCAACACGGTAGTGGGGAGCTTTGGTCCTACGACGGTCGGCCTGCCGCCGATACCTGGTATTGGTCCGTAGTAGAACCGCCCGGGCCTTTCTCCATGTCCGACGGCAACGCCTTACAAACAACTGGGCCGATGGGACGCCAACCTCCTCCTCCTGCTCCGGAAACAGCGGAGGCTGGTAGCCCAAGGAGCATTCGAAGGGGGAAAGCCCAGTAGCGGAGGAAGGCAGGGTGTTGCGGGCATATTCCACCCAAACAAGTTGCTGGCTCCAGGTGGTGGGATTGTCTGAAACCAGGCAACGTAACACCGTCTCTAGGTCTTGATTGGCCCGCTCTGATTGACCGTTAGACTCTGGGTGGAATCCCGAGGACAGGCTGATAGACGATCCAATAAGGGTGCAGAAAGCCCTCCAGAACTGGGAGGTGAACTGAGGACCCCGGTCGGAGACAATGTCAGTGGGTAGTCCGTGGATCCGGAAAACGTGCTGCACCATCAATTGGGCCGTCTCCTTGGCTGATGGCAACTTAGGCAGGGGAATAAAGTGTGCCGCCTTCGAAAACCGGTCTACAACGGTGAGGATGGCGGTATTGCCGTCGGATAGTGGCAGACCTGTGACAAAGTCCAGGGAGAGATGCGACTATGGACGATGAGGGACAGGGAGAGGCTGCAGGAGACCAGCTGGGGCCTGGCGGGACGTCTTGCTTCGGTTGCATACCGTGCAGGCCGAGACAAAAGAGGGGCCACCAAAATCGTCGCCGTATAAATGCCAGTGTCCGACGAGCGCCGGGGTGGCAGGTCAGTCTCGACGAATGGCCCCATTCCAGGACTCTGGATCGAACATGGTCAGGTACGAATAGGCAGCCCGGCGGACCCCCTCCTGGGTCAGGGCTCGACTGCTGCGCATTACGCACCGCCTCTTCCACGCCCCAGACCAAGGACGTAGCCAGACAAGAGGCCGGAAGAATGCGTTCATTTCCTTGAACCGCAGCAGTAGGACTGAACACCCGGGAGAGGGCATCTGGTTTCGTATTCTTTGAGCCAGGCCGATAAGACAGGGTGAAATCAAATCGAGTAAAAAACAGAGCCCATCTGGCTTGTCGGGCGTTGAGTCTCCTGGCTGAGCGTAGGTACTCCAGATTTTTGTGGTCTGTCCACACAATAAATGGTTGTTCCGCCCCCTCCAGCCAATGTCTCCACTCCTCCAATGCTGTCTTGACCGCCAGCAGTTCCCTGTTGCCGACGTCATAATTTACCTCAGCAGGTGTCAGACGACGGGAGAGGAATGCACACGGATGCAACTTCTGATCGTTGTCCGACCTTTGCGACAACACAGCCCCCACGCCGATATTGGAGGCATCCACCTCCACTACAAATTGCCGGGCTTGGTCTGGGTGAATCAAAATGGGGGCTGAAGTGAAGCGCTGTTTGAGGGTAGAGAACGCTTGGGCTGCTTGGGGTGACCACACAAAACTCACTTTAGTTGAGGTCAGGGCAGTGAGAGGGGCTGCCAAAATGCTGTAATTCCGAATGAATCGTCGATAAAAATTGGCAAACCCCAGGAAGCGTTGCAGATCCAGGCGTGAAGAGGGCTGTGGCCAATCAGTGACGGCTTGGATCTTGCCAGGATCCATCCGGATGCTACCCGCGGCCACTATGTAACCCAGGAAAGGGATGACCGAGCGATGGAACTCGCACTTCTCTGCTTTTACAAACAGCTGATTCTCTAATAATCGCTGGAGGACCTGACGTACGTGTGCTGTGTGTTCCTGGGCCGAGTGGGAGAAAATCAAAATGTCATCCAGATACACGAAGACAAAACGATTAATCATGTCCCGGAGCACATCGTTTACCAGAGCCTGGAAGACAGCGGGAGCGTTAGTCAACCCAAATGGCATCACCAGATAGTAGTGTCCACTAGCAGTGTTAAGAGGACAGGTGTAGACCTTACAGTGAAATGCTTACTAACAAGCCCTTAACCAACAATACAACAGGTGTAGACCTTACAGTGAAATGCTTACTAACAAGCCCTTAACCAACAATACAACAGGTGTAGACCTTACAGTGAAATGCTTACTAACAAGCCCTTAACCAACAATACAACAGGTGTAGACCTTACAGTGAAATGCTTACTAACAAGCCCTTAACCAACAATACAACAGGTGTAGACCTTACAGTGAAATGCTTACTAACAAGCCCTTAACCAACAATGCAGTTGAAGAAATAGAGTTTAAGAAAATATTTACTAAATAAACTAAATAAATACAAAAATTATATATATAAAAAAGTTACAAGAAAATTACATAACAATAACGAGGCTATATACAGGGGGGTCAATGTGCGGGGTACAGGTTAGTTCAGGTCATTTGTAAAGTAATTTATAAAGTGACTATAATAAACAGTGAGTAGCAGCAGGGTAAAAACAAAGGGTGGGTAGAATGTTGGCTTGGTGGTAGAAGCTGTTAAGGAGCCTTTTGGTCCTAGACTTGACGCTACGGTACCGCTTGCCGTCCGGTAGCAGAGAGAACAGTCTATGACTTGGGTGACTGGAGTCTTTGACAATTATACCTTCTACCAGTCTGTGGTGGCCAGTGTAATCTTTTTTGCAGTGGTGTGCAAACATAAAGGCCGGTGATGCTTCTCGGTAAATAAGATGATCAGGAAGGCTAGCTCTGTTCTGGGGATTAGCCTTGACACTCTAGAGGAGGTGGTGGAGAGACGGATCCTGGCCAAACTGCTGGCCATCATGGACAACATCACCCACCCTCTGCATGCCATGGTTATGACGCAGAGGAGCACCTTCAGTCACAGACTGATCCCACCACGGTGTGCCAGGGAGTGCTACAGGACGTCCTTCCTGCCGGCGTCTATTAGACTATTTAATGCCTCATCGGGGTGCCATGCCGACGGCAACATACACCTGGAACTGTTGGGGTGTTAGAACCTAGTTTAACAATTGTGATATTGCGAGGGGTGAAAGTGAGGGTAGAGGCAAAAGACGAATAGGAGAAGAAGGATTGAGTTGGTAACTTTTAATAAAGACGGCAACACACATAGAACAATAACCCGCGAGGGTTGAAATCAAAATACACAGGGTTAAATAGTGAGGGTGTTACTACCATCTTCCCCCAAGGTAGGGGGTACTGGTAGGGGATGGAGTTTTCCTGTAGGAGCCGCTCTCTGCGCCTTAGACTGTGTGCATATTACACATGAGAGTACATAATGTCGCACAGTCCTCCCCATGCCGGGCCACCAATACTTTTCCCGGAGCGCCTCCAGGGTCCGGCTGATACCTGGGTGTCCGGTTGCAGGTGTCGTGTGGACCCAGGTTACCAACCGTCCCCGCACTCTCCGCGGAATGTAGATCTTCCCCGGAGGACAGGTTGTTGGAGGAGGATTTCTCCGACCATTTACATTTCTCCGACCATCCCAGGATCCTTTGTGCGCTCCAGCTGATGTTGGGATTGTGCTGCTGGAGCCAGGGGAGTCCCAAGATGATCGGATGTATGGATGAAGAGATCACCAACAATTCCAGTCTCTCTCGATGGCAGCCGTGAATGGTGAGGGTGACTGGACGGGTCACGTGAGTAATGGAACCGGTCCCCACCGGCCGACCATCCAGGGCCTGAACGGGCATGGAGGACCTCAGCCGGCGCAACGGCAGCCAGAGAGCGTCAACCAGGGTCCGGTCTATGAAACTCCCCGCAGCGCCGGAGTCAATCAGGGCTGTGGACACATGATTGGGGAAGTTACCGGAGAGCACAACTGGGCAACAGAAAGGGCTGGCGATATTTTCAGGTTTAATTACACCTACTGTGCCCACCTGAACCCCCCCGCCAGCGTCCGGAACGACAGCGCATACTCCGAGGCCGTACCCCTTCCTTGCTCCAGGCGCATAATCCGCTCGCCCGCATCTTTCCCCTCCGCGGGATGGTCAAAAACAGCTCGGAAGCGTTCAATGAACATGGGGACTAACCGCAACTCCTCAGCCCCGCTCCCCCACAGTGACGTTGCCCAGCTGAGTGCACGCCCCGTGAGGAGAGTGATCATCGTGCGCACCTTCTCCGAGTCCGAAACTGGCAGATCGCCCAAATAGAGTTCGCACTGGAGAAGGAACCCACGACATTCCTCCGGATTGCCATCATACTTTTCCGGGACGGCTCTCCGGAGTTCTCCCCCCGGGACGTGACGAGACTCTACACGACCGGGTGCGGGGGACGCTGTGGCTCCAGCTGGATCCACCGGGTGTTCCCCGCCCTGTCGTGCAGCCATGTGGGACATCAAAACACCAAGCGCGGTGACCAAGGAGGAAACCTGTTCCTCCATGGCTCTGAGTCTCTCCTCCAGCTCGGGTGTCCGACCGGGTGATCCAGCTCCCCCTCCGTGCCCGTCCATGGAGACCTAGGGAAGAGTGTGGAAAAGAGAGAGAGAGGTTAGCGAAGAACACGGTGTAGACGAAGACAGGTAAGTGAAAAAAAATAAAAGGTGCCTCTCGAATAGGAGAAGAAGGATGGAGTTGGTAACATTTAATAAAGACGGCAACACACATAGAACAATAGCCCGCGAGGGTTGAAACAAAATACACAGGGTTAAATAGTGACCCTGATGACCCACACCTGTTCCACATTGGTCATCAGGGTCACTATTTAACCCTGTGTATTTTGTTTCAACCCTCGCGGGTTATTGTTCTATGTGTGTTACTACCATCTTCCCCGACCGCCGGTTAGAACGCCGGCGAGGATGATCGTTGGAGAGGAGGAGGGCCATTCGTTACAACAATTATGCATCCATCCGTGAGTAACTCTGGTCTGTAATCACTCATTCACTCAGGACTTATTTATTCATTCAGGTCTGTATATACATATTCATGTGCAGTTGTTATATCATATCACGTGCAATATTGTAAGTCATTCTTGGACTGAACTTACGTAGTCATTCACTCATTAGTATCCTGTCAGTTGTATCTTTTTTCATTGCTTTTAGTATATCGAATGTGCAATACGTGCATTTATCTGTAACTAAACCCTGCACTAAGGACTGTATTTTAAGGGAATTACTATTATTACCCTAAATTATATCATACGCACATTTAGCTATTTAAGTATCTCTTCCTGTCATTTACCTGTACAGTTAATGTAACCATGCAAATATTCACTTACCTGTACATTTAACTGCCCTGTTTTTTTTCGTAGCTGCTTGATGAAGAAATTTCCCCTCAGGGATCAATAAAGTATCTATCTATCTATCTATCTATCTATCTATCTATCTATCTATCTATCTATCTATCTATCTATCTATCTATCTATCTATCTATCTATCTATCTATCTATCTATCTATCTATCTATCTATTCCTGTATTGACGCTTTGCCTGTTTGATGGTTTGTCCGAGGGCATATCAGGATTTCTTTTAAGCGTCCAGATTAGTGTCCCGCTTCTTGAAAGCGGCAGCTCTAGCCTTTAGCTCAGTGTGGATATTACCTGTAATCCATGGCTTCTGGTTGGGAAATGTATGTATGGTCACTGTGGAGACGACATCGTCAATGCACTTATTAATGAAGCCGGTGACTGAGGTGGTATACTCCTCAATGCCATTGGATGAATCCCGGAACATATTCCAGTCTATGCTAGCAAAACAGTCCTGTAGCGTAGCATCCGCGTAATCTGACCACTTCCATATTGAGTGAGTTACTGGTACTTCCTGCTTTAGTTTTTGCTTGTAAGCAGGAATCAGGAGGATAGAATTATGGTCAGATTTTCCAAATGGAGGGCGAGGGAGAGCTTTGTATGTGTCTCTGTGTGTGGAATAATGGTGGTCTAGAGTTTTTTTTCCCTCTGGTTGCACACGTGACATGCTGGTTGAAATTAGCTGAAACAGTTTTAAGTTTTCTAGCATTAAAGTCCCCGGCCACTAGGAGCGCCGCTTCTGGATGAGCATTTTCTTGTTTGCTTATAGCCTTATACAGCTGGTTGAGTGTGGTCTTAGTGCCAGCATCGGTTTGTGGTGGTAAATAGACGCCTACAAATAATATAGATGAGAACTCTCTTGGTAGCTTCTCTGTCCTGCCAATGCATGGAAAACCCAGCCAGCTCTATATTATCCGTGTCGTCGTTCAGTCTCGGTGAAACAAAAGATATTACCGTTTTTAATGTCTTGTTGGTAGGATAGTCTTAATCGTAGATCATGCAGTTTGTTTTCCAATGATTGCACGTTGGCCAATTAAACGGACGGAAGTGGTGGTTTACCTACTCGTCCGTGAATCCTTACTAGGCACCCGCCCTCCTCTCACTTTTTGACAGGGATTTGGGCCATGTCTCGACAAAGCAGTATATACAGTTGAAGTCTGAAGTTTACATACACTTAGGTTGAAGTCATTAAAACTAATTTTTCAACTCCACAGAATTCATGTTAACAAACTATAGTTTTGGCAAGTCGGTAGATGGAGATTAGAGATACAATATTATCATGAAATGAATGAAAGTGGACGGAGCTACCCTAAAGAGTAAACAAAGCCCATGAATAGGCATATTTACATTTTTTTATGCGAAAATGTGATTTAGCCAACCTGGACCATAGGCCAGACCTACAGTATGCTATAAATAAAGGTGCAATTAATTTACAGACTACTTTACCTATAGGCGTATCATCTAGGCCTACTGGCAACATATTTTGAAATTTCACCTTCTAAGATTGCCTACAATTACCGTAACGGTAGTCTGGATACCAGTCTTTTTAGCTGATAATCCATTTATTACCACTTCTGCCATTTGCCAAAGAGATTGGTCTTTCAGCAATCTTAACGTTCAATATGCAGCCGGATTTACCGTGCAGTTGTTGATTTGTAGTTGGAAACAGAGATCCTATTAAATTATTCTAATTCCTAATTATATGGTTGGAAACAGCATGAATATGTTCCATGTCAACGTTATGGAAGATGTGCTGCGTCGCAATATAGAATTCGAATTTTAAGAACAACATTGTCAATGCAAGATCATGTTGTTTAAAGTCGCTAGAGAGGACTCCGTAATGAGAGAGAAATAATGATATATGGAGCTACGTTTGCTTCAGTTGCATCCAATTAATGAGAGGAAAGAAACACAAAACTCACAGGAGTGGAATATATAGCCTAGGTGAACAGAGGCGGCAACCAGGATATAAGGGCGCTTCTATTGGGGATTTCAACCTAATGAGACCGTGCTGATAAGTTGCAACAATGTTCTTCACCACTAGATGTCACTCCTCTCCTCTTGTCGACCATGTAACATTGCTTTTTTACATGATGTGGTCCAAAGGTGGTCCACAATAATTGATGCACAATAAATCACTGGAAATGTCGAGCAGCATAAGGGGTGATTTGTGTGAGAACTTTGACATTGTTGTTTTCATTTCACATTTTAACACAGTTATTTTTTCCTTTGACGAACATGATGTACTATTATATTGCATAATAATAGTAATAAAACTCAACAGATAACAGCATTGTAAGAATATTATTCATAACATTAATTATGATTATTTGTATTATAGTATTAATATAGGCCTAAGCTACACATGTTCATGTTAGTCTACAACTAGCAAACGTTTATACATGTATCTTGGCCAGGTCGCAGTTGTAAATGAGAACTAGTTCTCAGCTGGCCTACCAGGTTAAATAAAGGTGAAATAAAAAATATAAATAAATAAAAACAATGGGAATCAATAATGTGGATACAGTAGTCTAATGGTAAAAATTATGGTATAATATGTTTTAATATATAAATCCACTTGCTAACAAAACATAGCCTAACAATGGCTTTACTATTGGCCTTGTGAGTGCAGCAGTCTGGTCGCTTTTGTTCCCAGAGTAGAAAAATAATCAGCGAATGCAGTAGAGGGAGGAGGCGAGACAGATGGAAGAGTGGAGCAGCTCTGGGATACAGAGTGGTGTAGTTTGTGGATATGTGTGTAAGGCAGCAGCTCTGGGATACAGAGTGGTGTAGTTTGTGGATATGTGTGTAAGGCAGCAGCTCTGGGATACAGAGTGGTGTAGTTTGTGGATATGTGTGTAAGGCAGCAGCTCTGGGATACAGAGTGGTGTAGTTTGTGGATATGTGTGTAAGGCAGCAGCTCTGGGATACAGAGTGGTGTAGTTTGTGGATATGTGTGTAAGGCAGCAGCTCTGGGATACAGAGTGGTGTAGTTTGTGGATATGTGTGTAAGGCAGCAGCTCTGGGATACAGAGTGGTGTAGTTTGTGGATATGTGTGTAAGGCAGCAGCTCTGGGATACAGAGTGGTGTAGTTTGTGGATATGTGTGTAAGGCAGCAGCTCTGGGATACAGAGGAATAGAGGAGGAGAGAGCATTAGATGCTGACATATTCCTGATAGATGTGCAGAATGGCGCAAGCAAGTTCTACCCCCGCGAGACACCAATTGTTGTAGCTCGGAACATGAAGACCTAGTTGTGTGTCTGTCTTCTCCCGATCGCCTCACGTTGTTTTTTCAAGTATCGTAATATATTTCAAAGTGATTAAATGGCTACCAGAAGGCGCTGCCTTGTTCTATGCTTTTTTGGATTACTCCTCAACGCTTTAGTCGGTAAGTGTTTATTGATATCCTTTCTAGGCTACTATTACCTCTGCAGGGTAACACCTTTTTGAAACGGAATCGCCTTTTGCCCCATCAGAGGCTGGTGCTGCAGACCAAATATTGTGCATAATATCTAGCCCTATATATGTATTTACCGTCTCCGCTGCAGACATGGTTGAACGAAACTACAGGAGCACTGACCATCTCAGCTGGCCGTGAACTTGACCTTATTCTTCTCTTGCGTTTATTCCTTGAACGTTCATCTTCATGTTGGGAATTAATTTCCATGCAGCATGTATATTATATTAGTTCGTGTGTGTGAATGTGTGCCAATGGAATTTAGAAACCGATATTTGCATATCAAGGATCTCACACTTGAGTACACGACGATGTGTGTAGCTGGGCACGAAGTTGTTTGGCTCTCTTTGAAAATATTGTCATATTAGCCTATATGATAACGCGGTTGTTGTTTAAAGTAAATGAAGGTTGAATCCATGCGCCCTAAGATTGTATTGTTACTGTAGCCACGTGCAGTAGCCTACGTCCTAGAAAACACAAAGGTTAAACTACATAGGGTCTGTTGCATAACTGTATAATAACCTCACACCCGGAAAATGATACAGCCAGATGATGATGATGATGATGATGGGCTCCTACTATTGTAGCCTGCGACTCGAACGAAGAAAAAGTGGTAGGCTAATAATTATCATAATTATGATTATATTAATAATAATAGGCCTAACAATAATAATAATACAAATAATAATAAAAGGTTATGAGATTATTTTGATTTTAAGTTGTTTAAGTAGGCTATCCTATTAATTTATAATAAGAATGATAATGGTTTATACCCATTATGGTCTATGTGGTTCTTAGGTGTGTGTGTGCGTGTGTCCTGTTTTGTTGGTTTGTGCCAAATACACTCTCTGTGCCAAAGAGAGCCTGAAAGACTAGTATCTCATTCCTTTCTTTCTTGGCTGTGGTCACTATGAATCCTTACCATTGATGCACACAAACCAGCCTTTTATGCATGGATGAAACATTATTACTTTTTTAATTCCACTCTATTGCCATTCCCAATATTATCTGCCATTCTTTCCCACCGCTTATGACAAGTACATGTAAATATTGTGTAAGTAGGCATTTGTGTTATTTTTCTAAAATTGTATTAATATTAAACCAAAAATTAAGCATTTGACATAATAACAATGATGTTTGGACAGTTCATACTTGCACTTGTCTGCATAGAGCATATTAGCCTTTTTTTTTATCAGAGCACTGAACACTGCTGCACTTATAATCTGTCATAGGTGGAGATAGCTTTGATTGACTGAGTCTTTGTGGAGTCAATTTATTGCTGTGAGAATGAATTAAAAAAAACAGCAGTTATTGCCTGCTGGGGAGAATATTTGTACAGATGAACTTCTTTTTAAAATGTTCTTGGCTCCTTTGTTCAGTATGATTGACAGTTTTTAGTCCCTCAATGCGAGGCCCCATTTCCCAGCACGTACCCCGGATAGAGGGATGTTTTTATGATGAGCATCATGCCATAGAGACCCACAGGAGCCCACCACCCATGTAATCACATTTCCAGTAAAGACTGGAGCAGTAGTATGGAGGGTAAGGAAGGAACAGTGAAGGAGTAAGGAAGGAACAGTGAAGGAGTAAGGAAGGAACAGTGAAGGAGTAAGGAAGGAACAGTGAAGGAGTAAGGAAGGAACAGTGAAGGAGTAAGGAAGGAACAGTGAAGGAGGAGTGAAGGAGTAAGGAAGGAACAGTGAAGGAGTAAGGAAGAAGGAGTGAAAGAGTTAGGAAGGAGGAATTAAGGAGTAAGGAAGGAACATTGAAGGAGTAAAGAAGGAGGAGTGAAGGAGGAAGGAGGGTGAAGGAGTAAGTAAGGAGGAGTGAAGGAGTAAGGAAGGAGGAGTGAAGGAGTAAGGAAGAAGGAGTGAAGGAGTAAGGAAGGAGGAGTGAAGGAGTAAGGAAGGAAGAGTGAAGGAGTAAGGAAGGAGGAGTGAAGGAGTAAGGAAGGAAGAGTGAAGGAGTAAGGAAGGAGGAGTGAAGGAGTAAGGAAGGAGGAGTGAAGGAGTAAGGAAGGAGGAGTGAAGGAGTAAGGAAGGAGGAGTGAAGGAGTAAGGAAGGAAGAGTGAAGGAGTAAGGAAGGAGGAGTGAAGTAGTAAGGAAGGAGGAGTGAAGGAGTAAGGAAGGAGGAGTGAAGGAGTAAACATACATTTTTTATTTGAGGCCTTTGCCTTCTTTGTGTGTGGCTAGTGAGTGACTTATAAGAGAATTGTTGTGATGTATTCTAGCCGCCACATCTGAGAGAAATCAAATAGCTTCAATTGATTTGTTTCACTAATCCTGCAAAGATTGAATCACTTTTTGTGCCCGTTTAAAGTTTCAGTCAATATGAGGAAGACCACAGCACCACTGAGGTAAGAAGGTGTATGGTTAGAAGCTGTAGTGAAGCTTGAATAGAGCAGTCAGTCTTTTGTTTTCATTCTGCAAGGGATGACCAGAAATAGCAACAACAACAGCAACAAAAAAATCCTATTGGCTGAGCAACATCAACGTCTATCAATTATTCCTATTGGCTGAGCAACATCAACGTCTCTCAATTAGCATAAATCTTTGTTATTGGTTGTTAGGATTTGCATCTTGAAACAAATTATTTTGTTAGTCAAATTCACTATAAGGATGAGATTTTTGTTCACTTGTGTTTATTCTTGTGAGCTTCCTCTTAGACCCTGTAATATAATATGATAGGCTAGCCGTAGCCTGCACACGTTTGGTGAAAGACGCAGAGACCTCGGGTGCACATATCCCATAGGAAATGACCATGTGTTGACAATGTTATGGACATATGTCAGACCGCCGGACTACCTTTTAGAGGGAACTAGACGTAGGAATATTGTTGATTGAATCAGGTGGGAGTTAGTGTGTTAGCCAGGGTGAGTCATCATCACAATGCAAACGCAGGTGTAATTTGTATAACTTTTACATTTTCTTACAACTTATAATCGGACCATTGTCAGTACATATTTCTTGTCAGTATCATCTTTATGGTGTTGTGATTTAGTCTGTGGGTCAGCTCATTGCTTTGATCATTGTAAGGTGAAGGGCACACTGTTGCAGCTACGTGCGTGTGTGTGTGTGTGTGTGTGTGTGTGTGTGTGTGTGTGCGTGTGTCTGTGTGTTTGAGGTTCAAAAGGAAGGTTATTGATTCATAATTGACATGGGTAGATACCTGTGGATAGGTATACAAACATGTAGTCTTAACTTACAGGGTCTACCCTAGAAATCAAGATAATGTTTTGATCTCCCACGGCAAAGTACTGTAAAAATAGCAGAGATATGGAGGTGTGTGACGTCTACCTCCACGATTGGCTGCTTTCAGAGATTGTTTTTACTTTAGAGTGAAAAATGACCCTTATGGATGTTACACCCTCCGTTATGGATGTTACACCCTCCGTTATGGATGTTACACCCTCCGTTATGGATGTTAAACCCTCCGTTATGGATGTTACACCCTCCGTTATGGATGTTACACCCTCCGTTATGGATGTTAAACCCTCCGTTATGGATGGTACACCCTCCGTTATGGATGGTACACCCTCCGTTATGGATGTTACACCCTCCGTTATGGATGTTACACCCTCCGTTATGGATGTTAAGGAGTCTGATTGGCTGCTGTCAGAGATAGGTTGTAAGGCTTAGGTCAAAACATGGATAGCCATTTCGAAGGAAAGACACAAAAAACTACAATTGTATTGAAATTTCCGTTATCACCTTAGAGAGGAAAAAACACCATTATGGATGTTAGTCTGAAACAGAGTCTAAGCTCTTGATTGAAATCTAGCATGACACATACTTTTGTCAACAGAAGCCATAGTACCTTAGAACTACATAATTACAGGTAGCCTTAATAATATACTATTAGGCCAGGCACCACACCGAATACAGTATTATAAAATCTATATATACATATATCAGAATGCCCATTACCAGTTGATTGTAGACACAAATATAAGTCTACATACACATTTTCTGAAATATTGAATTAAAATATGCAAATGAAGCAATATACAGGTAGCTGCAAAAATAAAGGAAACACCACATAAAGCATCTTAATAGGGCCAGAACATAGATTCTACTAGTGTCTGGAACTCTTCATGACCCTAAGCATGATGGGATGTTAATAGCTTAATTAACTCAGGAACCACACCTGTGTGGAAACACCTGCTTTCTTTCTTCCAATATACTTTGTTTCCATTATTGTTTCCATTATTTTGGCAGTTACCTGTACTTGTGCCTTTTCTGCCAACCAGTGGTGTAAAATACTTAAGTATTTTTGGGTGGTATCTATACTTTACTATTTATTCACATAAAAACTTAATTGGGAGGAAGAATGTTTGACATGCTTCTTACATTTGTATTACAAACCTTTTTTGAGAAAATCATGATGAAAGTGGCCATTTTCTACCCTTTTAGACGACATATACATGCCTCCTGTAAGACCCCCTGAAAAACACATTTTCACATTCATTTATTCAACATAAAAAAGCCCACTTTTTGATTTAGCTTATTTTTGTTTGGAACAATATATTTTTCAAACAAGTCAAATTTCCAGAGTGGGCTCTGATACTTTTGAAAATAAAAAATATTATAGTATGAGAAATGTACATTATAGGTTATTAACCAATCACAGCCCTCCTTTTGGATGTACATTCAGCAAATCACCAGCAGAGGGAACCGATTTTCCCATTCACTATGTTGGTGGTGCTCAAAATTGAACATAACTATTATTCCAAACAATGTCTTAAAATGAACAACATCAAAAAGGGAAAGTTTTTTTTCAGAATCTAGACATACTTCATATTTTAGAGCACATTATAAGGAGAATAAAATAACACCAAGATGTTGCCTGTATCGTGTACGAGTTGGCAATGGCACTACAGGGTTGAGTAGACTTGGCATTGAAACTGAGGAAGAGGTGGGTTAGAGAGCCTTGCTATTTCACTGAGAAAGTGATGAGACAAAGAACAGGTCCTGCTTCTGATATGTAGGGATGAGGGATGACTAGATGGATGGATCCGGATACAATACTGCTATTTAAACGTTTAACACGTTTACACTCACAAGGTACTGTTATTGTGCGAGATGATTAGAGTCTTTAAAAAGTCTATGTTTTTTTGTGCATCTGTAATTGAGACCTGCCTCTTGATTGCATTGTAATGATCTGATTCAGATCTTTGACTGTATGGGTCTGATTAGACAACAACAGCAGTGGCTGCTGAAATCCAAGTGCCTCATGTGACAAGGGACAAATAATCCAGGAGTGCTTTTTACTGAGGAGGATATTATGCGAGCATTAAGTATGCATTGTCTGGGATTGATTAAACCAAGCTTTTTATGTGTTTTTGCACTGCAACAGAATGTGCTGTGATGCAGCTTTGATCACTTGATTAGTAACCATCCTCCAATAGAGGGAAGATGAACCTTGGGGCTGTTGTTGATAAGAGCTCACTTATTATTTAGCCAACTGCAGCAGTTTGGCTGTGAGGCTGTGGATGCCTCACTCCCTCCAGTCCAGTGTACAGTAGCACGGTGGCTTTATTGAATGCCTGTGGTACACTTGTCTCTCTCAGCCTGGCAGGCTCCTGGTCTCTCTCAGCCTGGCAGGCTCCTGGTCTCTCTCAGCCTGGCAGGCTCCTGGTCTCTCTCAGCCTGGCAGGCTCCTGGTCTCCCACTGTGGTAATCCTAAACCCAAGGGCCCTTTCCTTTGACAGTGTGGCTCTGACCTCTGACCTCTGGCATCTACAGCTGTGCTGGCCTCTCTTTTCCTGTTCCACACAGCACAGCACCCAGCAGCACAGCACATAACACACACATGGCCAGCCATCCATCCAGCCAGCCATCCTTCCCATCCTCATCCATAACCCTGATCCCTCTGTAGCTTAGCTGGCTGCTCAGTGCTCATGTGCTGGCAATGCTGGCCGTCTCTCTCTGTGTCTCTCTCTTCCCTCTCTCTCTTCTTACCATCTGTTATTATGTCCCTCCTCTTTTCCATTATATCCTACATGTTGATTATAAAGACAGTGTTGGAACCAGTCATGAATGTTACATGTGGACATTCATTTTTAATGTCTTGGAGGCAGTCATCAGTGCTTTGTGAGAGTCCACAGACCTCTGAGTCTATCTGATGACATTGATGAGCCAATCAGTCAACGCTATCATTTGAAAACCTGCTCTCTCTCTCTCTCTCTCTCTCTCTCCATGCTTTATAAAAAACAATTAATTCCCTCAGCTTCCTGTTCAGCTCGAAAAGACACACTGCAATGCATTTATGAATGGTTAATCTCTGTGAAATACCTTAATAAAGCCATTTTCTGCTGCTCTTGAAATAACTGACATGATAATAACACAGATTCAGTTTGTTGATGTTACTACAGGCGACTAAACACTACTTGCATTGAACTTTTATCTGGGTTTCTGATGCTTGATAACGTTGATTTAATGCCCCTTTGACAGTTTTGAAAGCTTGGCATGAAAATCTCTTCTATATCCAGAAGTCAGAAACAGAGGTCATGTGCCTCCTAAGAAAATATATCATGTAACGGTTTTATGTCCTCTAATGTTTTATTGGTGTCCAGAAGCTTTTTACTGTATAATAGGTGTTTTCTTTTTAGCTTCCATCATTGTTTTACCAATAACATGAAGCGTGACTTATTGCTTCTATACCCGCATTTGCTGTTCATGTACTGGTAGCTGTGCTGACTGCGCTGGCTTCCTGTGTGTGTGGAAATCTCAGGCTTTGTTGGGGCAGCGGAGCAGAGCTCCGTGCAGGCAACACGGCCAGCAAGGAGTTAAATATTTAACCAACCCCTTGTTTTTCAAAGGCGGTAGCGCTGATGTCTCTTTGGTCTAGCGGCTTGACTTACCTCGCAGAGAGAGAGGGAGGGAAACCGTTAGAAAGGAGAGCATGTCAGGCTGGTATTTGAGGGATGATGCCAGCGGTCCTCTGTGCTGACCCCTGTGCTGCCCCTCCTGCCCAAACTTCCCCCCCACCCCGCCGCCGGACAGATTCCTGGGTCCGAGGCAGGGACTGTTTGTGCTTAGTTCTTCAGCAGCTGAAACCTGATACTGAGAGCATGGAGGTGCAGGAGAGTCCGCTAGGTTCTACTTTTAAGGCACCAAGTCAGATCAGCCTGTTCACTTCCTCTATTTACTGTTTTCTTTCTCTGGTATCATCGCCAAGCATAACTCTTGATATTAATTAACGAATCAGTACCTCTGTAATAAGTCGCAGAAGGGAAATATGTGTGTGTAAGTCGGGGGTGTGTGCGTAATGCGAGCTTACAAGTGTGAATTATTGTGTGTGCCTGTGTGTGTGTGTGTGCATGCGTGTCTGTGTCTGTTCCGTTCTTGTTGTGTAAGACTTTATCATGACCAGGTAATCATTTATCCCTGCTTTCTGGCTCTGGCTGAGCTGATCAGGGAGAGGAGTGAGGATAATTTACACTGCCCTGTTATCTCTGCCTCAGCCACACACACACACACACTGCACAAACTCACACACAGAGATCTTCACGGACACTAGATGGAAATATACTGAACAGAAATATAAACGCCACAATTTGACTGATTTTACTGAGTTACAGTTCATATAAGGAAATCAGACAATTAAAATACATTCATTAGGCCCTAATCTATGGATTTCACTTGACTGTGAATACAGCTATGCATCTGTTGGTCACAGATACCTTAACAAAATGGGCCTCAGTATCTCGTCACGGTATTTTGTGCATTCAAATTGCCATCAATAAAATGCAATTGTGTTCGTTGTCCATTGCTTACGCCTGCCCATACCATAACCTCACTGCCACCATCGGTCACTCTGTTCACAACGTTGACACACGTGTTCTGCGGTTGTGAGGCCGGTTGGACGTACTGCCAAATTCTCTAAAACGATGTTGGAAGCGGTTTATGGTATTGAAATTAATATTAAATTATCTGGCAATAACTCTGGTGGACATTCCTGCAGTCAGCATGCCAATTGCACACTCCCTCAAAACTGTGGCACATTTTAGAGTGGCCTTTTATTGTCCCCAGCACAAGGTGCACCTGTGTAATGATCATGCTGTTTAATCAGCTTCTTGATATGCCACACCTGTCAGGTGGATGGATTATCTTAACAAAAGAGAAACGCTCACTAACAGGGATGGAAACAAATGTATGCACAAAATTTGAGAGAAATAAGCTTTTTGTGCGTATGGAAAACTTATTTTATTTCAGCTCATGAAACATGGGACAATTTTCATGTTGCGTTTATATTTTTGTTCAATGTAGACGGACACTAGATGAAGAGTCCTCAATCAGCGATTCTCAATATTCTATATATTGTGATTCGATGTTCCAAACATATTGCTCACCATATGTCTGCTGCAGAGGGACAGAGAGAGTCATGGGAAAACAGGTTTTTATCAGTCATAGAAATAAAAGTGCTGAAAACAACTTGTATCCCTATTTATAAATAAGGAAATATACTGGAGTTTTGGTGCAGGTACAGCCAACTAGCACAATTGCAATATTGTCAATCGACACGATATATCAACAACAACAAAATTCTGATATGCAGTGGTGTAAAGTACTTAAGTAAAAATACCTTAAAGAACTACTTAAGTCACTATATTCCTAAAGAAAAGAATGTACTTTTTACTCCATAAATCTTCCCTGACAACCAAACGTACTCATTACATTTTGAATGCTTAGCAGGACAGGAAAATGGTCCAATTCACACACATATTTAGATAACATCCCTGGTCATCCCTACTGCCTCTGATCTGGCGGACTCACTAAACACAAATGCTTTGTTTGTAAATTATGATGAGTGTTGGAGTAAATTACCAAAACAAGAGAATTGCGCCATCTGGTTTGCTTAGTATAAGGGATTTGAAACAATTGATCATTTTACTTTTTTGATTCTTAAGTACAAACCAAATACTTTTCAACTTTTACTCAAGTAGTATTTCACTGGGTGACTTTTTACTTGAGTCATTTTCTATTAAGGTATCTTTACTTTTACTCAAGTATGATAATTTAGTCCCTTGTAACTGCATCGATTTTTTTCCTCCATCACTAGCCAGCAATGTGCTCTGTTTGTTACGATGGCAGAACGAGACGGTATTGAGTGCATTATGTCTCGAAAGCAGGCGGAAGCACATCATGGTGGTTTATTATGGGACTTGAAGCTGGCAGACAGTAATTATTATATAATACACATCAATATCTGCCACAACATCTCCATTGTTGCTTTGTGTTTTAGAAAGGATTGACCAGTCTGTTCCCTCTACATTCACATGGCTATGTATTATCTTGTGCTTGCAGGTGTGGATAGTTAATTGTCGCTGTGCTGGAAAGCATGTTCGTGCTAGTGAGTGTGAATGAATTCTCTTGAGACCAAACTCTAACCTAGCTTGCTAAGGCTGTTTGCTCATGAGCGCTGTGTGTATTTTGTGTGTATTTTGTGTGTAGGTGTGTAGGTGTAACGTGTATTTCTGTGCTGTTTTTGTAGGTGTGACATCGGGAGCAGAGCTCTCCTTCACCCTGGAGCCCAGTGACATCATTGCCGTGCAGGAGCAGCCCCTCATGCTGCACTGTCAGGTGGATGGAATCCCACCAATCACCACGCAGTGGAGGAGGAATGGAATCCTCCTGGTGGACGACCAATACTACACCATGTTCCACAACGGCTCTCTGCTGATTGGACACTTCCAGAGGACCAAGTCTGACGGCGCCACTGATGAGGGGGACTATGAGTGCATGGGCCAGAACTCCTTTGGTCTGGTGGTGAGCCGCAGGGCCAGGGTGCAGGCTGCCAGTAAGTGTCCCTTTAATAACCTTGCTAAGGGGGTTATTACTGCCATGGTATTACCATGTTATTACAATGTTATTAAAACGCATAATTAGCCATTACCAACATATCAGGGGAGGTATTTGTTGATTGCTAACAAGGATGACACAACGAATATGAATACAATAACTCAGTAATATGTAGTTTTAATGTTTTGTCATCACTGTAATTGTTGGAAGGTGGTGAAATCTGAAATTGGGTTTGTAAACCCATGTCTACAGTATGTCTCTAATAGCCGAGTGCTGCTGGATACGTGGCTGTACAGTCAGAGTAACCAGCAGGCTACTGTATTTACCAAGCTTTAATATTGGAGCCACGTTACGTTTCGGATGAGCCCAATATGAGTGACTTAGGGAGCCAGGGAGATGGATTTGATGGTTTGACAAAAAAGCCTTATTTCCACAGGTACATTAGCATATTGGATTTTCCCCTTCCTTTCGTGTTGCAGGTCCCTAGTAATATTTAATACTTAATCGGTGCTCTTCTCTGGAATTTACCATTAGCAAGCCTTCATACTTGCCGTTGACACTGCGTTGTCGTGCCTGTAGTAATCTCAAAGTGTTGCTGATGACCCAGTTTCCTCCGCTCCACTCTAGCCACAAAGCTCTTTTTTGAATTCACTTGAGTTCCATTGAGCGTTGGAACCAAGGCACGGTGATGACATACTTATAATCTGTCTCTTTTGTGGAGAGACAATGTGTCTGTTTGGTTGAGACAGTCTCTCAGAGCAGTCTCTATTGAACGCCGCTCTCGCTTTCTCTCTTTTTTCTCCCTCTCTCTCTCCATCTCCATCTCCATCTCCATTTGTATATCCCTCCGTCGAAAAACCCATCCTCTAGCCCTCTTCTCTGTTGACCAGACGTTGCTGTTGTTTGGAGAGAGACGGCGCTGTCTCGTCTCTTCTTCCTGCCTTGCCTTCTCATTCTGATACTGTAGCTATACACTGCACAGTGTATGTGTAGATTACACTGTAAACGTACAGATAGTGCTTGACTTAACTGGAAATGGAAGAGAAACATAGTGGTGATGATGGTCATTTAAATACATAGACAGTATAGTGTCGCGGCTGGGACCCTGGGGTCGTTCTTCCGCCTGAGTGCAGACAGGCTTTCGTCGGAGAGACGAGACAAGCTTCTCTCACAGCCACTTCCTTTGTTGCTAGGAGACGATAGCTCGCCGCTTAGTTTATAGACCAGATATCAAGTCTCTTCCTCCGCTCTCCTTTGAGTGACTCTTCATTCCCCTTGTGCCAATGCTAAGTCATTTCCTGGTTAGTTACCTCCTAGTTCCCAACTAGTTTAGTGAGCCTGCTAACTGCCAGCCAAGTCCTATTGGCCGCCTTCAATTAGTCTTCTCCCGGAGAGAGTCCTGATTGGCCGGTGTATAGGCTAACTTAGATTATCCGTTTTAGTAAGAGTTAATTACTTTTAATATATTTAAAAGATAAGTGCTATCGAGCGCTGGGTGGAATCAGTCTTACGTTCATTGAGTATCTTAAGTTAAATGACATCACTCCCCCCAGTTGTCATTGTCATTAATACCCATTAGAGTTTATAGTTAGCCTAAGCTTCTATCCAACTACAGTGTATTTCTCAATTCCCTGAGGATCCTGAGATCCTGTCTAGCCTGTGAATCACAGATAGTCCTATTTGTCTGCCTGTCATATGACCGTGTAACAGCTATGCCCGATTCCCCGTCACAGATAAAATACTTTACTTTGCCGTTCAATTCCTATATTGGTGTAAACTGTAAATAATGCTCTAGGGCCCCAGTGATTGGTTCTCTTTCCTTGTGAGCCTCTCCAATCCAAAGACAGGTTTATCACTTCAACAAGACAGTCCTAGGTTTAATAAGGTCACCAAAAAGAGTTTTAATAAATTTGAATAACTTTCAAAATAAATGCAATACTCACAATCCTACTTGTTGGTCTCTGGCAGTCAGATGTTCACAAGTGTACAAAGTCAATTAAAAGGATTCGACAAAGTATCTATGTAACAAGCCTGTTATACAGTATACTGACAATTGTCTTCCATTAAGTTCTTCTCTCCTGTCTGTTCTCTGGTCTCAGACCAGTCCCCTTTTATACTCTCATCTTTATCGGTGTTAAGCAGACATATATTCAACAACTTATCTGCTTCAGATGCGGACCTCATTATATATTCATCTACTTATCTGCACCTGGAGCAAAATCCCAGCTCTCATCTTTGTGAGTCACACTGCACACTTCTGGAAACACACACATACGCACAAGACCATGTTTAGACTTCTTGTTCCCCCTCCTGTGTACACCAGGCCTATAGCCAGCTAGACAAGCCCCCTTTCCTACCAGTAGGGGTTCACTGTTTTAACTTGTACTATTCCCCTGAAATGTACACTAGACATGTGATCCTCCTACTTCAGAACTACATTATCTATTGGGAGGTTTTGTTAGGATCAAAAGATGTGTATTCCGTGTCTCGGCCTCCAGGTCAGTGTGAATTTCACCCCCATCATACTCCCAGTCCTCTACATAACTGGCCTCATACTCCCAGTCCTCTACATAACTGGCCACACAGCTCTTCATCCGAGTCAGGACCATTCTCGTGGTGATCCCCAGGGCTAAGGTCAGGGGCAGTCCCCTGATCCACAACAATAGCTTAGTTATTCCAGTGGAGGCTGCTGAGGGGAGGACGGCTCATAATGGAGTCAATGGGTTGGTATCAACCACTTGGTATTTTCAGATTGTCTTGCCTTCTTGCTTGATGAGGCTTTGGGTCCACAGAAGAGAAGCTCAAGACACGGGTTATTGTAATTGAACAGTGAAGTGACCATAGAGAAGAGGATTGATTGTGTCTTAATTAAGGTAGCTACAGTAATTGATCTGGTCTCAAAGCTTGTGCAACAGCCTTTAATGACTAATAGAAGATCCTTTGTGCTGAACTCTGTACATTTCACATGTTTGTTAATGATGATGTGGTGTTTCTCCATTGCTGTACTGTGTTGGAGAACATTAGGCAAAGCCATGTGTTTCTGTGGAAGAAAAGAAACAGCTTGTCAGTGCCTTGCACTGGAGAACACTGGGTAAATTGAATGTGCCGTATTCTTTGTGTTTGAATACACACACACACACACACACACACACACACACACACACACACACACACACACACACACACACACACACACACACACACACGCACAGACAGACACTTGCCTACAATATAGTACCTCAAATGCACAGGCATCCACACACTCCAGGGGTCGTGGGGAGATGTCGGAGCAGTCAAAGCAATACCTTTGTGATACTGTACAGTTAAGCGTTTACACACTGACAGACAAAGGCTGGCAGAGGGCTTAGATTCCTGCCCTGTGTGTAACACAGGCCAGGAAGGAGACAGCTCACTGCTGTGCTGTTGTGTCCATGCAGCCTCGCCGCTAAATGGGATCGAGGTGGCTAAGTGGTCACGGGGAGGGCCTCGCGTCTCGCAGGCCACAGGAAAAAGTCATCCCTACGCAGTGGCGCCGCCAGACACAAGAAACCTTTTAAAACCGCCTTAGGGAGCCTTTCTCTCAGGCCATATTTACCATTTTAGGAATATGCCAGGTATAATAATGGAACAATGTATTTCAACAATGTTAGTCCAGTATGAATTATGCATTGCTTTATAATCAATGTTATCTGTTCCTTTCTGATTAGCTTTGAGTCTGTTATCATTTGATAGAGTTGGCCAACATTTGCACAGTTGTGTGGTTGAACCTGCTGACGTTCTATATAGAATCATTGACCAGAAGGAGAACAGAATAAAGGATGAATTAGATGTTTGGGGCCAGTAATGAATATTCACTGCTGAGGTGGATGGCTATTATTAGGTCTTGTCTACAGCTGGTATTACAAACAACATTTCATATCCAGTGGTACAATGAATCTACTCATGTATCCACACCTGGCCAGCACAGATCTCTCTGATATGTCTGAATGTGCTCCACAATCTGATTACAGGATGTACTAGGATTTAATTCTATGTGCCGACAGCTTCTTTCTCTCTGTTTCAAGTTCAAGCTCATTGCCTCGGGTGGTAGGGCTTTTTCCACCGCCGGCTGCTCCTGAAAAGATAATGGTGTGTTCTCTTCTCTTCTGGGCTTCCTTCCTTTTTGTTCTTCAGGGTCACTTAAATGGATGACCCCTGCTCTGTGACTCATATTGATTAGCTTAAGGATTTCTGATGGTCCGGAGGTCACATTCTGACATTATGGCCTTTGACACCTAAGGAGGGGGTGTTGAGAAAGGGCCACATTCTAATGAAGCATGTGATATTTATCTGCTGGCGACGGGGACACGCTGTGTCCTGACATGCCTACCATATGAGAGAAACCATGGCACCTCTCTGGGCTGACGAATGGTCCAGGGACATTATCAGTCCAGACAGGTGTGTGTGTGTGTGTGTGTTTTGCGTGCCGATGCTGGACTCAGGACACCAGGCTTTAGGACAGGAGGAAGCCATCATAGAGAAAAAGAAAAGCTGGGCAATTCCACGGTAACGGAATTACGATAAATTCCACGGTAACGGAATTACGATAAATTCCACGGTAACGGAATTACAATAAAGTTTAACAAACCGTACAACTCTATGCACAAGGACTACTTTTAACAATTTCCACTGAAAATGTTACACAAGAACACATGTAGCGGAAGAACTGTGCAGATGCAAACTTTGGTAACAGATTTACGGTAAAATCTCCCTCAAGTTTTTACGTGACCATGTTTTCCAAAGAATCTGCTCTGAATTAAGATTCAAAGATTTCTCCAGAAAGAATGGGCTGTCAGCTATGATATAACACATTGAGTTTGAAAACATATATTTTGGTTATTGAACTACAGTAAATGAAGTGGATTTACACCCGGTAACAGAATTACGGTAACAGAATTACATCATGGATCCTAGATCTGTACTACACAGCAATACATCATTATGGAAATGAATGTCATTCTCCATGTTTTCACAAGTTTGGATATCACAATGCAGCATCCATGGACGTCCGGTGTCGATCGGTGCTCAGTGGTGAGGATGCTGGTTACAGTAAATGGAAAGAGAGGGGGCTCATGGGTAGGTGTCAGTAAGAGCCGGGAGATGTGACATTAACTGGAGAGTGAGAGAGAAAGGCAGAGAGAGAGAGAGAGAGAGAGAGAGAGAGGGAGAGAGATAGGGATGGGTTGTTCAGACTCCGACTGTTTTAACACTCTTGATTTGACCATCAGATAACAGAAAGACCAAGAAAACAGTTATAAGCTGAACATAACAGCATACCAGTGGAAGTGAGGACAGTAGCAGGAGACCCAACTGTGGTTAGTGACTATTATGATTTCCCATTGTAACCAATTCAGTTGCAGTAATTCTGTTACTGATTTCTTGGTAATTCCGTTACCGATTTGGTAACGAAATAACAAGTATTAATCACTCAATAAAAGCACTATAACTAATTGATAGGTATATCTTTACTTGTTACTTCATGTTAACTTTCATTATCCTCCCTCATGAGGTAGAGAAATTAAAAAATATGGTAAAGTGTGTTTTTGGTAACGGAATTACAAGGAACAAGGCAATATTTCTTAAACTTAGAGAAGGTAAACAATTTCTCCAAAACTAAATATTAAAGTGTTGATATTAGTTGGGTCTTTACCTTCACATTATTGTGTTTTGATGTATTTCTAATACCTTTGAAGACTTTTTCTGATAGATGTTTTTTAAGAGCCCTTTTCCATCTGTTTATCCAGAAATCAAATACTTTACTTAGGCCTTTACTTTTTAAATGTATCTACAGTATGTCTTCATTTCCCACAAATACAGACTCTTAGCTTTCATTTGACACCCAATTTGAAATGCTCCTAAAAACTTCACATGTTGGTGCTAATGGGTCCTTTTCCATGGAAATGCCCATCTAGAGAACTGACAAACGGGCTCTGCAGGAATTCACAGTGCTGTGCTCAATGTCTCATATTGCCATTCATAGTGCGGTCATGTCTATTGTTGTTTGGGAAAGTGGTGGTTAAGGAATGATCCCCTCACGTCTTACGCCTCGTGTCAGTAAAAGTCTCTGTGTGCTCCTGGGTGCACTGTCGCAGAGGTGAAATGCATCTGGGCTTATAAACCAGAATCAATGGCCCTTTGATAGCAGCATGTACAGATGCCCTGCTAGATATGGAGTTTGATCTTTGAATCATTACACATCATGAGGGACTTGAACAATCCACACTGGGTATTGTTATCACATGAAGCAAAATCCATATTTCCTTCTTCAAAAGCAGTGGGCCTACATATTGCTTTTTATATATTTATGTCCAGTAGAAACCTTTGTTGTTTGTTTGTTTATTCTTCAGTAAAAGGCTCTGATGGACTGGAGTGATTCACTGCTGGATGGAGCCAGTGATGTATACAAACTCTGAATTGCTGATGCTATGTGTTGGCCATTGAGAGGCTTTGAAGTCACCAGTCGGCCATATTGGCACTCCCCAGTAGGAGCAGTCCTCCATAGGAATGAATGGAATTCTACAGTATTTCAATGACATGTTTCAAGTAAAGGTAGTAACATTAGTAATCCATCAAAACAATAATTTAAGGAAAATGTTTATATATACACCCCCGGTCAAAAGTTTGGAATATTACTCATTCAAGGGTTTTTCTTTATTTGCACAATTTTTTACATTGTAGAAAAAAGTGAAGACATCAAAACTATGACATAACACATATGGAATTATGTAGTGACCAAAAAAGTGTTAAACAAATCAAAATGTATTTTATATTTTAGATTCTTCAAATAGCCACCCTTCCTCCCCCTCATCTCAGGGTACACCATCATGGCCTCTGTCTGTCCAACTTTCCCCAGCCAGTGGAGAGGAGGAGGAAGTGTTAATGGTCTGATGAGAGGTGAGAGGTGGAAACATGCTATGATGATGTTATCAGCCTCTGAATGTCTCCGTTTCTATGCCTCTACTTAGCTTTTAGCTGTTCCTGTATTGCACTTTTGGGGGGTTGTCTAAGTGCTTCGTACAGAGTGTTGTGATACAGGAAGAAGTGTGGAAGTGAAGTGGCTATAAGACAGGAACACAGAGGCAGACAGGAGTTCTGGGTAATGTTCTGTCAGTGCAGCAGGCCTCTCCTAGGGAAGACACTAATAGCCAACCTCCAGCAGGGTCAGTTTAGCATATGAGAGAGGCTTGAACCATTTCAGATCTCTTTTATCCTTTTAGGGCCCACCAATAGAGAAATACATTTGAGTCGGGAAGGAAGCTGAGACCTCTTTTCTCTCCTTGAAAGAGAGGAGGCATAGATCCGACTTCTAAAGATCTAAGGCAATTTTTTTGTCTCATGTATTTGTCTGTGTTGGGGCTCATGCTCAATTTGTACTTTAGGGTAGTTTGTGCTACATTACAGCCTCCATCCCTGCACCACGGAACCATGGCAGCCTCCATCCCTGCACCACGGAACCATGGCAGCCTCCATCCCTGCACCACGGAACCATGGCAGCCTCCCTACCTGCACCACGGAACCATGGCAGCCTCCCTACCTGCACCACGGAACCATGGCAGCCTCCCTACCTGCACCACGGAACCATGGCAGCCTCCCTACCTGCACCACGGAACCATGGCAGCCTCCCTACCTGCACCACGGAACCATGGCAGCCTCCCTACCTGCACCACGGAACCATGGCAGCCTCCCTACCTGCACCACGGAACCATGGCAGCCTCCCTACCTGCACCACGGAACCATGGCAGCCTCCCTACCTGCACCACGGAACCATGGCAGCCTCCCTACCTGCACCACGGAACCATGGCAGCCTCCCTACCTGCACCACGGAACAATGGCAGCCTCACCTCCCTGCATCACGGAACAATGGCAGCCTCACCTCCCTGCATCACGGAACCATGGCAGTCCCAGTGACAGGCAGGCAGTGCTGCCATGCAAATGGTGGCACGATTAGTGAAGCCTCTTTATAGGCCCCCTTGGATAAAGTGCCCCTCCCTCCCGCCCGGCACTCAACCCCGTCCTCCATAATTTGTCTTCTTATTTACTTGTCTGCTGTGTGTGTGAGCTCTCTGCTGGGAGCTGGTGCAGCACGGGCTCCCCGTCGGCCCGCTCAATTGGCCAGCCGTCCAGGAAACACTTATTTTTGTAAATGTTATCTCTTTGATGGCTTTGCCTCTCTCCTTCTCCGTCTCTCCCTCCCATTTCTCTTGGAGTTCCTCATTAGCTTAGGCTCAGGAGGCTTTTCATCATTTCAGTTAATTACAGTGCTCAGTATAGTAGACCGGCCGGACCAGCGGTTTACTGATTGGTCAGCCTTTCTTTCCCCGCACACCCGTCACCAGGCAACTGATCATAAAAGCCCTCGCTTACAAAATAGGATCAATCGAAATGACAGGCTTTATGTCCCTTTTTTTTTATGCATTAATTGGAAATAGTTTAAGCATTGTTAAGTTATAATTTATTTTAATTCTGGGGCCCATTCAGGTATCTGAATCTGTAATTGACCCCGGTAACCCTGGGGGATCAAGAGAAGCCCGGTGGAGTGTTGGGTGGAGAAAAGGAGAGGTCAAACATGAAGAGTGAAGGTGAAAATAGACAAATAGGTACAACTACATTCTGTCTACTATTTGGTTGTGTTTTCTATACATGGGTCAAAGACGAGACGTGTAAATTGGTGTCCGAAGGCCATTAATTTAGCATAAAAAGATAAATATCTATAAATATAATATTAAATTATTCAACTCTTACCCTTCTTTTGACCCAGAAATATTTGTGTTGCAAACTATTAAATTAAGGGAGTCAAAATGTCCTTCAGTGTAACTGTCCGGGTTAAAATTCTTGGCTTTTTGGCTTTTTCCCTTTGTTATACTGAATGACATTGATGAAGTGCAAAAGTTCTAAAAATGTAGAAATTCATCCTAAAAATATAAATTAACACCCATGGCACAATTGTGTTAGTGTTTGCAACAATATCAAGAAAAAAACTTGAATATCTTTTGTCCGGCGCTTCATCAATGTCATTCAGTATAACAAAGGTATAAAGCCATTTTATCTATCTATCTATCTATCTATCTATCTATCTATCTATCTATCTATCTATCTATCTATCTATCTATCTATCTATCTATCTATCTATCTATCTATCTATCTATCTATCTATCTATCTATCTATCTATCTATCTATCTATCTACCTACCTATCTACCTATCTACCTATCTACCTATCTACCTATCTACCTATCTACCTATCTACCTACCTACCTACCTACCTACCTACCTACCTACCTACCTACCTACCTACCTACCTACCTACCTACCTACCTACCTACCTACCTACCTACCTACCTACCTACCTACCTACCTATCTATCTATCTATTTTAAGAAGACCCATTGAAGACCCTCTATCAATGTGATGAGGTGATTAAATCTCTCTGAAATATTTGACGATTTCACCTTTTCACCCTCTAGGAACCTCTGTAACAAAAACTCATGTCCTTCAGTACAACACAGAAAACATACTTTTAATGTTATTATTTTATAAAAAGCTATATTAAATATGAAAAGTAAGGATAACCTTTATAGGTGGCCAAGGAACTGCCTGTTAAATATGCTTATGTATGAAATCAGTCCTTCAGTATCAAGCTTTTGTCCTTCAGCACAACAAAAGGTTCATTTTATCCCACAATGTCACTCGTTATGCTGAATGACAGTAGCTTTGTTATCCCATGTTTTCACTAGTTTACAACATTTAATCATGCAATTCATATTAATTTGTTCTATGAATACTGAATATTATCATTTTAAACTATTTTATGTCTTTTTAAGATATTTCAAGGCACATTATCTTTATATTGTAGATGGTGTTGTCTAATATGGAGGGGGCTGCACGGCACAGACAAAATATTAACACAGATCCAGTTGCTAGGCAGGAAAGACTAGCCAGAAGAAAAGCAAGGCATTGTTGTCATGGTTTCATGCTACCGTCAGCAACAGAATAGGATATAAACAGGGTGGATAACACTTAACATTAAGATGCACTATTACACTGTAGTTAATGTTTTATTGCACTGCAGTTAAGCTATAGTATAGCTGATGGATTATATTAGTTCATATAATATTACACACACAATTACGGAATAAAAATGAATTATGAATCATATTAGTTAATAGCTGCTTCAGATTTGGGGCACTTTATGAATAATCAAGACTGTACAGGATTGAAATTGAAGTAGTTTGATGGGTATTTTATGTAGATATTTTGTGTGGGCATCTTGAAATTGCATTGGTGTACCTGCATTGAATAGAAATGTACCAGTTACAGTGTAACAATGCATAATTACAACATTAACTATCATGTAATAATAATAATAATGCAACTTAATGCAACGTAAAGTGTTGCCGCAGAATCAAACATTATAGTAAAGTGATTATTATTAACTCTAATTCTAGTAACAAGACATGTTTGAGAGAGAAATGGAGAGGGAGTTGATTTAACTTTTTAACTTTGATTAAGTGTTATCATTGTATAGCCTACTATTAATACACTACTAATAACATTTAATGGATGCGAATCCTATTCTGTGCCAGAGTCATAACTATTACGTTGTTTTGCTATCAGAGAAGAAAGGAGGATGTCAATCCTGATCATCCACCGATCCATACAACGACACAATCTGATGCTGAAAAAAAGTGGGCAGAAATGGAGATTAAATCAGAGGAGGCGCCGTGAAAAAAATCAAACAAATGAATGCGGCGATGAATTTAACTCCAGTATCCACTGCAGGAAACTCTTTTGAGCAGCTTCCTGAACATTCCGTGACACATCAAATATGTGGTATTTAAAATATAATAATGTCATTCAGTTCTGCCAGTCTAAGCATGGATATATAACCTTGTGATTATGAAAAATGGGCATAAAAACACTTAGTGTTATACTGAATGACATTTTACTAGGGTACATTCATCTGAATCACAATAAAAATTAATGAATGGCCTTATTCTTGAATATAACTAATATAAGGGCATATGAACATAAAAAAGCCTTTCAGAGAATTGTTATTACTGTTTTATTTTTCTGCTACTTTGAAAACCTTCTACGTTTTTGTCCCACATACCTCCCCTGCTTCAGTATTTTAGCACTACTTTATTACTTGGCTATGGTTCATTTCCCTCCCAGCCTAATGCCGGGATGTTGAATGAGAGTTTAATAAAAACAGAAGATTTCCGGGGCTGTCAGGGATGAAACAGGAGCAGAATGGAAGAGAGAGAGAGAGAGGCTACCTGTAACAACGCTGTAGGGCTGTCATCTGTGTGAAAGTAACTTCAGGAGGAGAAATGCATGTAAAGAATACTGGCATGGTAGCCAGCCACAGAGGTAAACAATAACACTATACTTACTCAGTCAGACACCCGGACAACCCTCTGTGGAGAGTGCTGGGTGGATTACACATTGTAATAGCTTTAAAATGTTTCTCCAGGCATTGGGCAATGGTGTGTGTGTTTCCAGGCGTTGGTTGATTATTATTGTGTGTTTGGGTGTGTGAGTAATTGGAGGAGATGCTACTACGTATTCCTCCCATTCATCCTAGCCTCCTGACTGGGTAGACGCTGAAGCTCCAGCCTTCCATATCCCTTGGGTTTCCTTTGTCTGTGGGTGAAACCCCGCCCCTCAACCCCTAACCCCCCTTCCTCCCTCCACCAGCCTGGCCCGGGCCTTTGAAGCTGCTCTGCTGCTACACTTCCCACTGACACTCTGCTCAATGACTGGGTTGCACAGGTCAGGAGACTGTCTCAATAGAACCGCAATACACTGGGCCTCCCTCCCTACGGATCTGATGGGAAATTGGCTTGCAGAGAGAAAGAGAGAGAGAGAGAGAGAAAGAGAGAGAGAGAGAGAGAGAGAGAGAGAGAGAGAGAGAGAGAGAGAGAGAGAGAGAGAGAGAGAGAGAGAGAGAGAGAGAGAGAGAGAGAGAGAGAGAGAGAGAGAGAGAGAGAGAGAGAGAGAGAGAGAGAGAGAGAGATTGTAGACCACACCAGTGTTTTTTTTCTTTCAAGCTTTCACAATTTGGGTAGATATAAGGTAACAGATACTTTGTAGACAGACACAATGAGAGTAGTTCTCCTAATGGAGCCAACAACCACAGGACTCAGTTCTCAGAGAATGCTCCGTGATAAAAGCGGGTAAAAGCGCCCGCATACTAGGCTCGTTTTGCTCGTAGCAGAACTCGGCTAGGCAAGCGAACGCCTGTGTCTCGCATACTCCCTTAAAATATATTCGCTGGAAAAACGAGAAAAAATTGGCAATATTGCTGTTTGTCCCTCTTGAGACGCCGTAGCAACAACATAGTCCAAATTGATCTAAGATAAATCAAGATATCTGTAATTAATTTTGAAGTTGTTGCTAAGGAGGTCTTAGTTAGATATTTAGGCAGTATTTTGCAAGTGAAAAAAATTGCATGAAAACTAGTCTCATTGAACGACTACAAAAACTTAATTAAAGTCATCTACTAGGAGTAGTACTGTTGACCAATCACAGACAAAGGGGCGTAGACTTTGTCTACCGAACTTCGACTTACCTAAAGAAAAAATGTGTGTGCTAAAACAGCCGGAAAAAAACCCTGCCGAACACCAAAACAAACAAAAATGTCACAAAATGTTGTCAAAACATATGCGCTGTTTCAACTGAGAGGCATGCGACAGGCTTTACCCATGTCATTCCTCTTGTCTCTGGTGACTGCTAATTATCTCTGGGGACAGCACTAATTCTTCCTTCACTCACTAAAATAAATAAATAAAATGTCTAATATCTATCACACACACACACAAGCACACACATACTGTACACACACACACACACCAACATTCTGTTACCGCGACAGGACAGCGTGTCCCCGCCCCCTGCCCAGCATCCTCTCCTCTCCACTCCCCAGGCACAATGAGAGAGGTGCTGCTAAGAGCTCCTGCCACTGTCTCTGCAATTCACCTCAGTGAGAAAATGCAACAGGACATGCCTCTCTTTCCCTCCAACCAGACATGCTTTATCTACTCATTTGCTGGATGCAGAGTTCAACAGAGTTCAAGTGAAGGTCAAGCAAATCATAGAGAAAGCAGACTTTATGGCAATCATCTCTGATGGGTGGTTGAATGTTCGTGGGCAAGGAATAATTAACTACATCATCTCCACCCCTCAACCAGTATTCTACAAGAGCACAGACACAAGGGACAACAGACACACCGGTCTCTACATTGCAGATGAGCTGAAGGCAGTCATCAATGACCTTGGACCACAGAAGGTATTTGCACTGGTGACAGACAATGCTGCGAACATGAAGGCTGCTTGAGTAAAGTGGAGGAGTCTTACCCTCACCCATTGGCTGTGCTGCTCATGCATTGAATCTGCTCCTCAAGGACATCATGGCACTGAAAACAATGGATACACTCTACAAGAGAGCCAAGGAAATAGTTAGGTATGTGAAGGGTCATCAAGTTATAGCAGCAATCTACCTCACCAAGCAAAGTGAGAAGAATAAGAGCATCACATTGAAGCTGCACAGCAACACCTGTTGGGTGGTGTTGTCATCATGTTTGACAGTCTCCTAAAGGGGAAGTAGTCTCTCCAGGAAATGGCCATATCACATTCTGCCGATATGGACAGCCCCATCAAGAGGATCCTCCTGGATGATGTATTTTGGGAAATAGTGGTAAGCAGCCTGAAACTCCTGAAACCTATAGCAGTAGCCATTGCACGGATTGAGGGAGACAATGTCATCCTGTCTGATGTTAAGAGAAGAAATCCGTACTGCCCTGACCACCTCACTGTTGCTCCAAGCAGAGGAAATTGCAGTTCTGAAATACATCAAAAAGCGTAAAGACTTCTGCCTGAAGCCTATACACGCCGCAGCATACATGTTGGACCCCAAGTATGCTGGCAAGAACATCCTGTCTGGTGCAGAGATCATTAAGGCCTATGGTGTCATCACTACCGTGTCTCGCCACCTTGGCCTGGATGAGGGCAAGGTTCTTGGCTGTCTGGCGAAGACCACTTCCAAGCAAAGGCTTTGGAATGGAGTTGCAATATGGCATTTGTGCCAACATATCTCATCAGCCACCTGGTGGAAGGGACTTTGTGGATCTGAGGCTCTTTCCCCTGTTGCCTCCATCATCCTCCAAATCCCACCAACATCAGCCGCCTCAGAGCGCAACTGGTTCTTGTTTGGGAACACACCAAAGCACACAACAGGCTGGTGGGATTTGCCATCCAGGCACATTTGAAGCTTTTTGAGCCTGACAACAAGCCATCCTCAACAAGGTTGGAAAGTGACAGTGAAGATGAGGCCTCAGAGTCTGATGTTCAAGAGGTGGACATTGAGGAGGTCCAAGGAGAAGACATGGAAGCCTGAGAGGAAGACAACCAAAGCTTTAGTTTCTAGACTATCATTTTACAGATGTATGTTGAAAAAGTTTTCGGGAGATCCGATGGATCATTGGGGATCATTCAATATTCCCTTTCTTTTGTTGTTCAGTGAATTATCCCATGTGAAGAGTCAACTAAAAGCCCACGAAAAGTTTCCACCTCGAAATATTCCCCAAAATGTGCAACCCTAGTTAGCACTCTGCAGATTACTGTATGTCTATTTTACCCTGCTTTGCATCTCTCTCTCTCTCTCTTGCTCTCTCTCTCTCTCGCTCTGCCCTTGAAGGATTGAGGTATAATATGATTTCTCTGACTGTAATGCTAATCTGGGTTGAAGGGATCAGAGCTCTGTATGCCTGCTGAGTGATTATAAGTCTTCACAGGTGTCTATCTAATCTGGGTTGAAGGGCTCAGAGCTCTGTATGCCTGCTGAGTGATTATAAATCTTCACAGGTGTCTATCTAATCTGGGTTGTAGGGTTCAGAGCTCTGGAGGCCTGCTGAGTGATTATAAGTCTTCACAGGTGTCTATCTAATCTGTGTTGAAGGGCAGAGCTCTGGAGGACTGCTGAGTGATAATACATCTTCACAGGTGTCTATCTAATCTGGGTTGAAGGGTTCAGAGCTCTGGATGTCTGCTGAGTGATTATAAATCTTCACAGGTGTCTATCTAATCTGGGTTGAAGGGCTCAGAGCTCTGGAGGCCTGCCGAGTGATTATAAGTCTTCACAGGTGTCTATCTAATCTGGGTTGAAGGGTTCAGAGCTCTGGATGTCTGCTGAGTGATTATAAATCTTCACAGGTGTCTATCTAATCTGCCTCCCAGATGGAGAACTCGGATCTCATTTAAATTTATGACAATGTGGTCAAGATAAAATTGATAATTTCATTATTTAGCTTTATGAATTAATGTCAGAATATACCAAACTAATTTTCTTTATTTGGCCCTATAGATACATTTAAGAGTATAACTAACTTTAAGAATTCCATATGATATATCTTCAAGTGCATTTAGCCAAAGGACATATTACTGTGAAAAGGTATTACAATTATTTATTGGCAAACAACAGACTTCTGAGAAGGGAAAACAGTCATTGGTTGTTTGCTTAGAAATCATGAGTGATCACATAAGATGTATGTGAAGGCAGTCAATAGGTGTGGTAGATTGAAATAGAACAGCTCTGCTCTAACACAGGCACTGTGATTCATCTGCCAATACTATCTAAAGCAGGACATTCCGGGTATGTAAGAGAACTCTCCTCTTCTCTATCCTCATGGCTTTCTTGGAAATGGTATTTACCCTGTCTCCATTGTATCAGGAAGAAGATAGTGTTGGAATTTGCTCTACCTCATCTGACAAGCCACAGGGGACATGAAATGGAGGCTTAGCGTCTCCCTTTCACTCAAGGAAGTGCCCAAGGAAGTGCCCAAGGTAGTGCCCTAGGGTAGACCATGTGCCAGCCTACAGTACCACCAACCCATCCATCCCTCCACCCAGTCTCTCTCGGGCTCCATTCCCCAGTCCATAGCTGCCAGCCTGGGCTCTCAGCTCCCTCAGCTCCATCTCCCAGCCTTGGAAGGATCCTTGGAACATTCCTTGGGATTCCTCTCATTCCATAGAGAGGAATCCTATGGAATGCAACCTTGACCGGAACTGCAGAACAACACAATGATCATTAGAGTCTGTTTAGTACTGTATTGTCTGAATGGCAGGAGATACTGTACCAGTGAGCCTTTCTGATGCACATTAGAACACTGGGCTATGCTGACACAGGTCATGGGAATGCCAGGTGTGCAGAGCAGGGCTGTAACAGTCATACTGTATGGGGAGGAAGGGGAAGAGGGGGTGTAAACTCTATGAAAGCAGAGTTGCTCAGTTAGTGTGGCTGGTGGCTGTGGCTTGATGTTATCCTGCTGTTATACCTCACAGTAAACTGAAGGAACTTGAAAGAGGATATAATGTATGCAGAAAGACCCAAATGCATTGGTTGCCTGAACAGTTGGGTGCCTGGGATATTGAACTGCTCATACAAAAAGTTCCCTGATTCCTCGCCTCGCTGCTTCATGTTGAACCAGATTTAAATCCTCATCATATCTTTTTCCAGGACTGATATTATCACAAGTGGCTTTATGTTTTATACGTTTTATATGTTTGCAGATCGTACTCATAACTGGGAAGTGTAGGCTAGATAGATGTTTTCCTTCCCTCCTCCTTGTGTACAGATGGTAACATCAATAACTAACAATAAACTAACAGGGATAGAGTCTTATTTCAGAACAGACCAATTACTGCAGAGAGAGCGAGAAAGAGAGAGAGACACCTGGCAAACATGTCTCAGAGGATAGCTACCTTGTCCTGTCCTGTCACCCAAGCCTCCCACAGCACAGCAGACCACAGCGCTGCGCTGTGAAAACACAACAACATGTTTGCAGAGCAGTGGCATGGCCGCCCGCCCGCCAGGGAATGGCAAGCGGAAATAGGTATAGCTGAAATCTCTCTCTCTCTCTCCCACAATCTCTAAATCAAAGATGAAGTGGGAATAGCTGTCGTACAGAGACAAAAGCGAGGAGCCAGGCAGTAGTGTCACCTCCACCGCCCCTGCCCCCTCTCTCTTTCATCTCTCCTTCTTCCTTATTCTCTCTCTCTCTCTCTCTCTCTCTCTCTCTCTCTCTCTCTCTCTCTCTCTCTCTCTCTCTCTCTCTCTCTGTCTCCCCCCCTCCCTCCATACCAGAGGTTGATTGACATGAGATGGGATCAGAAAGAAATACAGCTGTCACTCAAGCTTCAGTCTCAGTCTCTAATGTTGGTAGAAAGGTCTCTAATGTTGGTCGAAAGGTCTCTGATGTCGGTAGAAAGGTCTCTAATGTTGGTCGAAAGGTCTCTAATGTTGGTCGAAAGGTCTCTGATGTCGGTAGAAAGGTCTCTAATGTTGGTCGAAAGGTCTCTGATGTTGGTCGAAAGGTCTCTAATGTTGGTAGAAAGGTCTCTAATGTTGGTCGAAAGGTCTCTAATGTTGGTCGAAAGGTCTCTGATGTCGGTAGAAAGGTCTCTAATGTTGGTCGAAAGGTCTCTGATGTTGGTCGAAAGGTCTCTATTGTTGGTAGAAAGGTCTTTAATGTTGGTAGAAAGGTCTCTAATGTTGGTCGAAAGGTCTCTAATGTTGGTCGAAAGGTCTCTGATGTTGGTAGAAAGGTCTCTAATGTTGGTCGAAAGGTCTCTAATGTTGGTCGAAAGGTCTCTAATGTTGGTAGAAAGGTCTCTGATGTTGGTAGAAAGGTCTCTAATGTTGGTCGAAAGGTCTCTAATGTTGGTAGAAAGGCCTCTAATGTTGGTCGAAAGGTCTCTAATGTCGGTAGAAAGGTCTCTAATGTTGGTCGAAAGGTCTCTAATGTTGGTCGAAAGGTCTCTAATGTCGGTCGAAAGGTCTCTAATGTTGGTAGAAAGGTCTCTAATGTTGGTAGAAAGGTCTCTAATGTTGGTAGAAAGGTCTCTAATGTTGGTCGAAAGGTCTCTAATGTCGGTCGAAAGGTCTCTAATGTTGGTAGTAAGGTCTCTAATTTTGGTAGAAAGGTCTCTAATGTCGGTCGAAAGGTCTCTAATGTTGGTAGAAAGGTCTCTAATGTTGGTCGAAGGTCTCTAATGTTGGTAGAAAGGTCTCTGATGTTGGTCGAAAGGTCTCTGATGTTGGTCGAAAGGTCTCTAATGTTGGTCGAAAGGTCTCTAATGTTGGTCGAAGGTCTCTGATGTTGGTAGAAAGGTCTCTAATGGTTTTGAAGTAAATATTTTAGATGTCAAATTCTTCCAATTCCACTATCTGCTCCATCTGTGCAGCTCGAAGTGCTCTGGTAGAGGTTCTTCCTTCCAAAGAGTGCCCTAAATATTTTTCCCAATTACCTATTTCAACATGATTTCAGAAAATGTGTTGTTGTAAATGTGAACATTTTAGGAAAATATAGCCAGTGTCAAAATATATGCCTTTTCAGTTGTCCTTCTGCCCATCATTGATGAAAGGCATTTAAACTTGACCATGACCATCAGAGTGTCTGCAGCTGGGTTTTGGTTCAAATGAAAATGCAGGGCCATTGTGGTGAGGATTTGTCCCTCTGTGAAGTGTGTGTGTGTCTGTTGGGGGGAGGTCGTGGGAGGCACATGGCGGGGTGGTATCCTTTTAATGAATTCTGTCTTGGTCTGGATGTTTCTGGACCACCCTAGCCTTTCTCAAACAAACAATTGAAAAGGGGGCCGAGAATTCCTCAGTAATAGAGGTCGGAGGTGAGAGGGAAAAGTGCAGAGGTGGGATCAGAGGTGAGACAAGAGGGCTGAAGTCTGGCCCAGTGTTTTTACCAGATTTCCACTGTGTTTTGATTCTGAGGGCCAGTCTGAGAGTCTGAAATGTTGACATCTGTTTATTTGGAAATTGGATCTGTGTGTGTGAGCACTGCACGCGGGCATGCACTTGACGTGTGTGTCTGTGCACACGTGTGTGTATGTGTATGTTTCCGTGCATGTGGGCCTGTTGACTTGCCCTGCTAAGTGTCTGTTTTGTGTTGACATCATACCTCATCCAGATCCATCCATCACTACCAGTGTTACTGTCCCAACGTCTCACTAGGGGCCAACTCTCTGTGAAAAGGCCCCTCCCCACTGCCCCATCACCACGCTTGACTACACTTGCCTTTACGGACAAAAAAAAAAAGCTTTAAAGGGCCAGCACCAATAAAAACTCCCTCTTCCTGTCCTCCCCTTTGGCGGACATTTTGTTCAACCTATGAGATTGGTAAAGACATGTAAACGAGTGAATGGAAGAGGACTTGGAGTGTCAGGAGGGGAGGAGGAGGTGATGGAGGATGTGTCTGTCTGGGCCTGGTGTCTGGGCTAGAGGGCCTGGTGCTGTTCCTGTTTACAACTCTGTCTGTCTGTCTGTCTGTCTCTCTGGCCCCACAACCCCATAGGCCTGGCCATTCTCTCTTCTCCCCATGAGCCCATAGTCGGCCACATTGTCTATACCAAGACCAGGAAGTGGCGGAAGGGCTCTCCTCTCCTCACCTCTTCACATGAACCAGAGGGACAAAGCCCAGCCTTAGACCAGAGTGATGGACAGGCAGGAGACAGTGCTAATCTTACACAGAGAGGACAGAACAGGACACAGTCAACTAACTGCCCCCTCCCCTCCTCTGGGCCTCAGCCACAGCCCTATTTATGTTGGGTACCTCAGAGCGAGAGAGTGAGAGCTGCAGCAGCCATTGTTGGGGTGAATTGAAGTCTGTGGAGTGGCTGGGATCAGGGTGGCTTGCTGGCTGAGGCCCCCTTTGGCCATTCCTCACTACTGTGCTCTACTCTGTCCTGGGTAGGTAGGGGCTTTTCTCTACCTTCCTGCTCCGCACCCCATCCCCCACTCTGTCTCTACATTGACTCAGAAATGGGAAGGTCAGAGGTCAGGGGGAGAGGGGGAGAGGTCAGCTGGAAAACGGTGACCTCAGTGTGTGCACTGGGGCAGAATACCCCTCCTCCTTTTATATCCCCCCCCCCCCCCCGTAATGCTCCTCCTCCTCTCTCACTCTCTCACTCTGGGTGGGGGGGGGGGGATCCCCCTCTCCCATGGCCCCAGGGCAGCTGCAGTGACCTTGGCTTTTGCAGTGAATGAAGTGGCCTGCCACAGTCCCTGACCCCTTCCTCAAACACCGACACCACGGCCTCCGTTTGGAACTGTGAAAGGCCAGAGCCAAACAAACACTCTCAAACACAGAGAAAAACATTGATTTGTCACGCTGTCACCAGAGATGTATTCCAGTGGTTTAATGTTTCTCCAAGCTGGCTGAACGGTTAGTCAGTGTGAATAAATCTCTTCTCATGTACAAAGGCAGTTGGTTGGCTCTCTGCGCTGCTGTTGTTTTCATACTTGTTGGCGGAATGACAACATCAGAGCCAGCTTAGAACGTCTTAGCAGTTGTGTTTGATCAGGGCAGAATATCCATATCTATCTTGTTATACTGTGTGTTGATTACTTCCTCCGTCTTTATGAAGGAGAGTCTGAAATGAAATCCAACATCTTTGCTTCCTCGGTGCAGTTGCTAGCTGTATTCTGTGAGGTACTGTAGGAGCGGATGGGGAGAGAGAGCGGGCCAGGGATTTGCCTTTTCTCTCTTTGGGTGCTCTGGCACACGGGGACAATGCAGTTGAATTGGACAAGGTTAAAAAGCCAGTTAGACTGTTGTGTGTGGATCAGGTCACCTGGGTCTGGAATGGAATTCCACAAGAACCAATTAGATGACATTTCTGGGTTGGAATGTGAGTGGAGCAAGCGATTCTGGGTAGAAGGGCACCACTAGCCCCGGCTTTCATATTCTTCAATTTACTGTATTTACTTCAATGTAGGTACTGTGCATATACTGTATTCTCCACATAGATAATATACCCACTTCTGTACATACTCTTTTCCTTCCAAATTGTCTATTACACAGCACGTATTTATATTATTACAGCACGTATTTATATTATTACAGCACGTATTTATATTATTTCACTCTAATATATGTACTCTAGGTTGTTAATTGGACTCGTTCTGTAATGTTTTGAATTTCTTGGTTCGATTTTTTTGTATATTTGTATTGTATTTCTGAGACATTCTACTGCACTGTTGGAGCTAGTAACATAAGCGTTTCGCTGCACCTGCTAAAACACCTGCAAATCTGTGTATGCGACCTTTGATATGATTTGATCCGTTACCACTGGCCCAATGTGTTTCTTTTAGAGCATTCAGCTTCCAGATCCCTTCCCTCCTCTAAGTGTGTATGTTTGGATACAGTTTTTTTGGTTTCATCTAATTGCCTGCCTGTCACGCGATGAATTTACCTGACAGTAATAGAACGTAACGCACTGTAGGTAACATGACAGCTGTGATCTGAAAAACAGAGTAGTTCAGAATAGCCACAGTCAAATAAACAGCCTTAAGTAAAACAGGCTGAAAGAAGATGAATGTGGAAGGAGGAAGTCAAATGTAGCTAACATGTATTGGTGTCTCAAATGATCTCCGGGCCCCTCTGGCTCTGGAGGTTGGACCTTGAACCAGGAAGTAACATTCCATTCCAATGTGGTGCAGAGACCTTGTGACTCCGCTAGCTTTGTTTTAAAGGCAGCCTTCCACATGAAGCAGGCAGGATGTACAGAGAGAGAGAGACCCAGCTACCCGCAGCTGAACGAGCATGCTTCTGCAGTTAGAACACAACATGCCTGCCCCTCTGTGGCCTTAGATTACACACTCACACTAACCTTCACGTAGACTTACTGGTATATAGTACACTCACACTAACCTTCACGTTGACTTACTGGTAGCCCAGTGGTTAGAGTGTTGGGCCCATAACCGAAAGGTTGCTGGATCGAATCTGTCGTTCTGCCCCTGAACAAGGCAGTTAACCCACTGTTCCTAGGCTGTCATTGAAAATAAGAATTTGTTCTTAACTGACTTGCCTAGTAAAATAAAGGTAAAACAATATATAAATATAGTACACTCACACTAACCTTCACGTAGACCTACTGCTATATAGTACACTCACACTAACCTTCACGTAGACCTACTGTTATATAGTACACTCACACTAACCTTCACGTAGACCTACTGTTATATAGTACACTCACACTAACCTTCACGTAGACCTACTGGTATATCTCACACTAACCTTCACGTAGACCTACTGGTATATAGTACACACACACTAACCTTCACGTAGACCTACTGTTATATAGTACACTCACACTAACCTTCACGTAGACCTACTGTTATATAGTACACTCACACTAACCTTCATGTAGACCTACTGGTATATCTCACACTAACCTTCACGTAGACCTACTGGTATATAGTACACTCACACTAACCTTCACGTAGACCTACTGGTATATAGTACACTCACACTAACCTTCATGTAGACCTACTGTTATATAGTACACTCACACTAACCTTCACGTAGACCTACTGGTATATAGTACACTCACACTAACCTTCACGTAGACCTACTGGTATATAGTACACTCACACTAACCTTCACGTAGACCTACTGGTATATAGTACACTCACACTAACCTTCACGTAGACCTACTGTTATATAGTACACTCACACTAACCTTCACGTAGACCTACTGGTATATAGTACACTCACACTAACCTTCACGTAGACCTACTGTTATATAGTACACTCACACTATACTTCACATAGACCTACTGGTATATAGTACACTCACACTAACCTTCACATAGACCTACTGTTATATAGTACACTCACACTAACCTTCACGTAGACCTACTGGTATATCTCACACTAACCTTCACGTAGACCTACTGGTATATAGTACACTCACACTAACCTTCACGTAGACCTACTGTTATATAGTACACTCACACTAACCTTCACGTAGACCTACTGTTATATAGTACACTCACACTAACTTTCACGTAGACCTACTGGTATATCTCACACTAACCTTCACGTAGAACTACTGGTATATAGTACACTCACACTAACCTTCACGTAGACCTACTGGTATATAGTACACTCACACTAACCTTCACGTAGACTTACTGTTATATAGTACACTCACACTAACCTTCACATAGACCTACTGGTATATAGTACACTCACACGAACTTTCACGTAGACCTACTGGTATATAGTACACTCACACTAACCTTCACGTAGACCTACTGGTATATAGTACACTCACACTAACCTTCACGTAGACCTACTGGTATATAGTACACTCACACTAACCTTCACGTAGACCTACTGCTATATAGTACACTCACACTAACCTTCACGTAGACCTACTGTTATATAGTACACTCACACTAACCTTCACGTAGACCTACTGTTATATAGTACACTCACACTAACCTTCACGTAGACCTACTGGTATATCTCACACTAACCTTCACGTAGACCTACTGGTATATAGTACACACACACTAACCTTCACGTAGACCTACTGTTATATAGTACACTCACACTAACCTTCACGTAGACCTACTGTTATATAGTACACTCACACTAACCTTCATGTAGACCTACTGGTATATCTCACACTAACCTTCACGTAGACCTACTGGTATATAGTACACTCACACTAACCTTCACGTAGACCTACTGGTATATAGTACACTCACACTAACCTTCATGTAGACCTACTGTTATATAGTACACTCACACTAACCTTCACGTAGACCTACTGGTATATAGTACACTCACACTAACCTTCACGTAGACCTACTGGTATATAGTACACTCACACTAACCTTCACGTAGACCTACTGGTATATAGTACACTCACACTAACCTTCACGTAGACCTACTGTTATATAGTACACTCACACTAACCTTCACGTAGACCTACTGGTATATAGTACACTCACACTAACCTTCACGTAGACCTACTGTTATATAGTACACTCACACTATACTTCACATAGACCTACTGGTATATAGTACACTCACACTAACCTTCACATAGACCTACTGTTATATAGTACACTCACACTAACCTTCACGTAGACCTACTGGTATATCTCACACTAACCTTCACGTAGACCTACTGGTATATAGTACACTCACACTAACCTTCACGTAGACCTACTGTTATATAGTACACTCACACTAACCTTCACGTAGACCTACTGTTATATAGTACACTCACACTAACTTTCACGTAGACCTACTGGTATATCTCACACTAACCTTCACGTAGAACTACTGGTATATAGTACACTCACACTAACCTTCACGTAGACCTACTGGTATATAGTACACTCACACTAACCTTCACGTAGACTTACTGTTATATAGTACACTCACACTAACCTTCACATAGACCTACTGGTATATAGTACACTCACACGAACTTTCACGTAGACCTACTGGTATATAGTACACTCACACTAACCTTCACGTAGACCTACTGGTATATAGTACACTCACACTAACCTTCACGTAGACCTACTGGTATATAGTACACTCACACTAACCTTCACGTAGACCTACTGCTATATAGTACACTCACACTAACCTTCACGTAGACCTACTGTTATATAGTACACTCACACTAACCTTCACGTAGACCTACTGTTATATAGTACACTCACACTAACCTTCACGTAGACCTACTGGTATATCTCACACTAACCTTCACGTAGACCTACTGGTATATAGTACACACACACTAACCTTCACGTAGACCTACTGTTATATAGTACACTCACACTAACCTTCACGTAGACCTACTGGTATATAGTACACTCACACTAACCTTCATGTAGACCTACTGGTATATCTCACACTAACCTTCACGTAGACCTACTGGTATATAGTACACTCACACTAACCTTCACGTAGACCTACTGGTATATAGTACACTCACACTAACCTTCATGTAGACCTACTGTTATATAGTACACTCACACTAACCTTCACGTAGACCTACTGGTATATAGTACACTCACACTAACCTTCACGTAGACCTACTGGTATATAGTACACTCACACTAACCTTCACGTAGACCTACTGGTATATAGTACACTCACACTAACCTTCACGTAGACCTACTGTTATATAGTACACTCACACTAACCTTCACGTAGACCTACTGGTATATAGTACACTCACACTAACCTTCACGTAGACCTACTGTTATATAGTACACTCACACTATACTTCACATAGACCTACTGGTATATAGTACACTCACACTAACCTTCACATAGACCTACTGTTATATAGTACACTCACACTAACCTTCACGTAGACCTACTGGTATATCTCACACTAACCTTCACGTAGACCTACTGGTATATAGTACACTCACACTAACCTTCACGTAGACCTACTGTTATATAGTACACTCACACTAACCTTCACGTAGACCTACTGTTATATAGTACACTCACACTAACTTTCACGTAGACCTACTGGTATATCTCACACTAACCTTCACGTAGAACTACTGGTATATAGTACACTCACACTAACCTTCACGTAGACCTACTGGTATATAGTACACTCACACTAACCTTCACGTAGACTTACTGTTATATAGTACACTCACACTAACCTTCACATAGACCTACTGGTATATAGTACACTCACACGAACTTTCACGTAGACCTACTGGTATATAGTACACTCACACTAACCTTCACGTAGACCTACCGGTATATAGTACACTCACACTAATCTTCACGTAGACCTACTGTTATATAGTACACTCACACTAACCTTCACGTAGACCTACTGGTATATAGTACACTCACACTAACCTTCACGTAGACCTACTGTTATATAGTACACTCACACTAACCTTCACATAGACCTACTGTTATATAGTACACTCACACTAACCTTCACGTAGACCTACTGGTATATAGTACACTCACACTAACCTTCACGTAGACCTACTGGTATATCTCACACTAACCTTCACGTAGACCTACTGGTATATAGTACACTCACACTAACCTTCACGTAGACCTACTGTTATATAGTACACTCACACTAACCTTCACGTAGACCTACTGTTATATAGTACACTCACACTAACCTTCACATAGACCCACTGGTATATAGTACACTCACACTAACCTTCACGTAGACCTACTGTTATATAGTACACTCACACCAACCTTCACATAGACCTACTGTTATATAGTACACTCACACTAACCTTCACGTAGACCTACTGGTATATAGTACACTCACACTAACCTTCACGTAGACCTACTGGTATATCTCACACTAACCTTCACATAGACCTACTGGTATATAGTACACTCACACTAACCTTCACGTAGACCTACTGTTATATAGTACACTCACACTAACCTTCACGTAGACCTACTGTTATATAGTACACTCACACTAACCTTCACATAGACCTACTGGTATATAGTACACTCACACTAACCTTCACGTAGACCTACCGGTATATAGTACACTCACACTAACCTTCACGTAGACCTACTGTTATATAGTACACTCACACTAACCTTCACGTAGACCTACTGTTATATAGTACACTCACACTAACTTTCACGTAGACCTACTGGTATATCTCACACTAACCTTCACGTAGACCTACTGGTATATAGTACACTCACACTAACCTTCACGTAGACCTACTGGTATATAGTACACTCACACTAACCTTTACGTAGACCTACTGTTATATAGTACACTCACACTAACCTTCACATAGACCTACTGTTATATAGTACACTCACACTAACCTTCACGTAGACCTACTGGTATATAGTACACTCACACTAACCTTCACGTAAACCTACTGGTATATCTCACACTAACCTTCATGTAGACCTACTGGTATATAGTACACTCACACTAACCTTCACGTAGACCTACTGTTATATAGTACACTCACACTAACCTTCACGTAGACCTACTGTTATATAGTACACTCACACTAACCTTCACATAGACCTACTGGTATATAGTACACTCACACTAACCTTCACGTAGACCTACTGTTATATAGTACACTCACACTAACCTTCACATAGACCTACTGTTATATAGTACACTCACACTAACCTTCACGTAGACCTACTGGTATATAGTACACTCACACTAACCTTCACGTAGACCTACTGGTATATCTCACACTAACCTTCACGTAGACCTACTGGTATATAGTACACTCACACTAACCTTCACATAGACCTACTGTTATATAGTACACTCACACTAAACTTCACGTAGACCTACTGTTATATGTACACTCACACTAACCTTCACATAGACCTACTGGTATATAGTACACTCACACTAACCTTCACGTAGACCTACTGTTATATAGTACACTCACACTAACCTTCACGTAGACCTACTGTTATATAGTACACTCACACTAACCTTCACGTAGACCTACTGGTATATAGTACACTCACACTAACCTTCACGTAGACCTACTGGTATATAGTACACTCACACTAACCTTCACGTAGACCTACTGGTATATAGTACACAGTTAAAGTCAAACTCATGAACACAGCACTCTCTCTCTCTCTCTCTCTCTCTCTCTCTCTCTCTCTCTCTCTCTCTCGCTCTCTCTCTCTCTCTCTCTCTCTCTCTCTCTCTCTCTCTCTCTCTCTCGCTCTCTCTCTCGCTCTCTCTCCTCACAAACAGTTGCAGTTCACTCCAACAGTTAATGTACTGTATATTCCCTCTGCTGTAGAAGATAGATGTTATTATTTTTTAAAGTACTTAATATGCGCTTGGTTAACAGGGACCTGGGGATTCTATGTCACATTCTGTGTCTCTTGTGGATTCCTTATGTTCCGGGGGTTACGATATGTTCAGCTTTGCTATCACATAAAGAATTTATATCCACCTCCCAACCAGAGGCCTTTATCATATTTATGTATGTGTCTTAGGCTTTTTAACGTGATATTAAAGTGTGTTAGTAAGTCATAAAGTCGACTCTTTTATCGCCAGCACTGCCAAGAGATATAACAACCTCACAGTGTAATAGAAGACTCTATTTGCAGGGGGATGGCTCCCATCCCTTTCCGTAGCTAAGACTAGCAATTGTGTAATAATCTTGCTACGTCAGATTAGTGGGTTCGATTCCCAGGACCACTCATATGTAAAATGCTTTGTATTAAAGAGTCTGCTGAATGTCATGTATTATTTTTATTATTATACCCATCACTGAGAGGAAGACGATTATACCCATCACTGGGAGGAAGATGTGGGGTCAGTACAGGTCTGGTCTGGAGCCTCAGCCTGGCAGGTAGAGTAGAGTCAGGCTGGTTGTGTGCTCTGCTCTGTCATTTCACTGGTTCTTTGTCTCTCACAAGCACACTCTGCTTGCTAGCTTAGCCTTTATTTATTCCTCACCATGAGGCCATGGGCTTTGCTGAGCAGGAGAAGGAGGGAATGTGTGTGTGTGTGTGTGTGTGTGTGTTTAACACACCTCACATGTTTGACGTCTTACCCTATGTGGAGCTGAAATGTGAAATGTTGAAGAGAGCTGACCAAACTGAAGGTAAGGGCAGAGAGAACTAGACTAGGCGTGTTACGACCAGCTGGAGAGAAGTGTGGTATGTGGGTTTGATGGATACTGTGTTCAACACTGAACTCAAGTGAAGTGGCTCAAAAGTGAAAAAAAAACACCCCTCTTGACTGTGGCCACATAGCCAAAGGGAGCTGGTTGTAGAACCACAATGAAATTAATCCCATTTAATCCAGGCTTCAGAGTGACATCAGGAGATTGAAGTGGCCCGTTTTGAATGACTGTTTTGGACAATTACTGGGACAGATGTTTACGGGTTGGATTTGTTTAAGACCCAGGTTCACTGAGTGGGACTTATAGCCTATTCAAAGAACTGTTAGCTTTTTCCTAACTGTACCTGCCCTCTAATCTTAATGAGTGTTAATGTTCAGTTCAGTCTATAATGGTTTCTCTGATGGACAGAAAGTAAAAGCTGTGGTGGTCCGTTTCCTGTACGACTGAAATAGCAACATTTCATAAAACCAAGAAACAAAATGTCATCTTTGTCTGTTTTTATCTGTGTAGGAGGAGGAGAATAAGGAGAAAGGGCTTTTGTATCCAACCCAGGTTGAACACTAAGTGATTGTGACAGGGCCTATATTTATCATTTGTATTTCCGTTCCTGCCGTGCCTCCTGCTGTCAGTGTGCTGCATGGTGCTGGCGTAGGCCTGGACCCCACACTGAGGGTCGGGTTGTGTGTGTGTGTGTATGGTGAAACGACACACGCACACACTGAGAGCGAAGGAAAGGCGGGAGGCGGGGCGCTTCATACGAGCATGAATTCATATGGATTAGCCTGCTCTGGAGGGGCGGGGTCTGCTGATCAACGGGAGGGCTGATTTCCCTGGTGAAAAGAAAGAGGAATAGTAGCCACCTACTTGCCAGCTCTTATGATAGAGGACACGATGCAGACAACATCGCTGTGTCACAAAGAACCAGATTTAAGATGGCTGCCTAGCTGGCTAGCTGGTATATAGAGTACAGTAGCCCAGTCCAGAGTGATGATGAGGTAGAGACACTCCTGCTCCACTCTGCTCTCTGCCTCCTGGCTGTCTGTCCTTCCCTCCGTCATAGACAGACACTACATACTTGCTGGCTGCTTTATCAAGTGTGTTGCTGTTGCCTTTGGCGCAGTGGGAGTCTCATCTCTATATTTTTCCCCAGGGCACATTTCCTAATTTATACATTTGAGATCATTATTCAGAGCCAAGGCAGAGGGTGTGTTGCGTGCGTGCAGAGTGTGTGTTGCGTGCGTGCAGAGTGTGTGTTGCGTGCGTGCAGAGTGTGTGTTGCGTGCGTGCAGAGTGTGTGTTGCGTGCGTGCAGAGTGTGTGTTGCGTGCGTGCAGAGTGTGTGTTGCGTGCGTGCAGAGTGTGTGTTGCGTGCGTGCAGAGTGTGTGTTGCGTGCGTGCAGAGTGTGTGTGTTGCGATTGATGCATTGAGGGCTCCTCTCAGTAATTGAGCTCATAGTGTGGCATCTGGGCTTTTGTTTTGCTTTCCTTATCCTCTATTTACCTTAATGTGTATGTCAGCTCAGGAGGAGGAAGACCCAACCGCTGTACTGTAACAACCACACAGGATTAATGTGTATGTCAGCTAGGGAGGAGGAAGACCCAACCGCTGTACTGGAACAACCACACAGGATTTACTAGTGAGGTCATTTTGGTTAATTAAGCAACAGTACTGTACCACTTTTTCTCTCTCTCTCTCTCTCTCTCTCTCTCTCTCTCTCTCTCTCTCTCTCTCTCTCTCTCTCTCTCTCTCTCTCTCTCTCTCTCTTTCCTCTTTCTCGTTCGCTCACTCTCTGTTTCTCCCTCCCTCCTCCTCCCTATCTCCCGCTCCCCCACTGTCTCTGCTTGCCGTACACGTGACGCCACAGTCTTGGCCTAGATTGTAATTAATGGCCGCAATTCAGCCTAAAAAACTTCCCTTGAATTGGTGCCAGTTGGTTTACATAGAGGAGAAAGGAAAAGAAACTCATTACTGCTGTCAGTTGAGTTGACTGAGCAGGCAGGGGTCTGCGTGTTTGTGTGTGTGTGTGTGTGTGTGTGTGTGTGTGTGTGTGTGTGTGTGTGTGTGTGTATGTGTGTGTGTGTGTGTGTGTGTGTGTGTGTGTGTGTGTGTGTGTGTGTGTGTATGAGTCAGTGAGCGCATGTGTGTGCCATGTGTGTGTGCTTCTATGTGCACGTGTATATGCTATCATGCCTTATACTGCATATTGTTTGTACAGATGAACGTGGTACCTTAAGGCATTTGGAAATTGCTCCCAAGGATGAACCAGACTTGTGGAGGTCTACAATTTTTTTTCGGAGTTCTTGGCTGATTTCTTTTGATTTTCCCATGATGTTGAGCAAAGAGGCACTGAGTTTGAAGGTAAGCCTTGAAATACATTAATAGGTACACCTCCAATTGACTCAAATGATCTATCAGAACCTTCTAAAGCCATGACATCATTTTCTGGAATGTTCCAAGCTGTTTAAAGGCACAGTCAACTTAGTGTATGTAAACTTCTGACCCACTGGAATTGTGATATAGTGAATTATAAGTGAAATAATCTGTCTGTAAACAATTGTTGGAGTAGATGTCTTGACCGACTTGCCAAAACTACAGTTTGTTAACCTGAAATCTGTTGAGTGTTTGAAAAATGAGTTTTAATGACTTCAATCTCAATGTATGTGAACTTCCGATGGATATCCTGAGCTCATCGATCACACTCTTTTATGAGCTATTCCCTTTAACTTGATGTTTGGAACAGATGGATTCTTGTTTGTCTATTTCTACACAAATCCATCCCCTTAATGGAGCGCCCTGGCTTTCATCAGCATTTAGGCTAATGCAGAGGGATGGGGAAGTGTGTGTTTGATGTGGGAGCCCATTCATGTTCGATCGATGTGGTGGTTTTCATTTAAAATCCATAATTCTTGTCCATCCTTTCAAAAGAGCAAGAGAGAGCGGGGAGAGAGAGAGAGAGAGAGAGAGAGAGAGAGCTGGGAGTTTTTTTTCTTCTTAAATTCACAGACACAACAAAGGACACCTTTAAAAAGGATTTGGAAGCGTTCTATAGCCAATGCAGATGTGGAGCGTGGATGGCAGGCATGTGCTCCACACACAGTGATGTATTGCAGACAGCCAGGGAGCCAGCCTGGCCTGCCAGTAAACAGCCCAGTGTTAACTGCTGGGGCTCTGCCATCCTCCCAGCCTATTTCAGATGGTCACCAGGGCAACCAGTCAGCACATGCTTTTTAACAAAGCCTGGTGGTATAGTTTTGAGTCATGGGGACAGAGAGTTGTGGCTGGCAGTGGGGAAGGGAGTCTAAATTACCACGTTCATCAAAAGTGTTTTTTAACAACACCGCTCAATATGAACTTAGCCACTTCAGGTGCAGTGCCTACATAATGCTTCCCCTACTGCTTGTTTTGTGGGTCGACAAGACCTACATAATGCTTCCCCTTCTGCTTGTTTTGTGGGTCGACAAGACCTACATAATGCTTCCCCTTCTGCTTGTTTTGTGGGTTGACAAGACCTACATAATGCTCCCCCTACTGCTTGTTTTGTGGGTCGACAAGACCTACATAATGCTTCCCCTACTGCTTGTTTTGTGGGTCGACAAGACCTACATAATGCTCCCCCTACTGCTTGTTTTGTGGGTCGACAAGACCTACATAATGCTTCCCCTCTGCTTGGGTTGTGGGTTGACAAGGCCCACAGTTGAAGTCGGAAATGTACATACACTTAGGTTGAAGTCATTAAAACTCATTTTGAAACCACTCCACAGATTTCATGTAACAAACTAAAGTTTTGGCAAGTCGGTTAGGACATCTACTTTGTGCATGACACAAGTAATTCTTCCAACAATTGTTTACAGACAGATTATTTCACTTATAATTCACTGTATCACAATTCCAGTGGGTCAGAAGTTTACATACACTAAGTTGACTGTGCCTTTAAACAGCTTTGAAAATTCCAGAAAATGATGTCATGGCTTTAGAAGGTTCTGATAGATAATTTGAGTCAATTGGAGGTGTACCTGTGGATGTATTTCAAGGCCTACCTTCAAACTCAGTGCCTCTTTGCTCGACATCATGAGAAAATCAAAAGAAATCAGCCAAGTCCTCAGAAAAACAATTGTAGACCTCTACAAGTCTGGTTCATCCTTGGGAGAAATTTCAAAACTCCTGAAGGTACCACGTTCATCTGTACAAACAATAGTACGCAAGTATAAACACCATGGGACCACGCAGCCGTCATACCGCTCAGGAAGGAGACACGTTCTGTATCCTAGAGTTCAATGTACTTTGGTGCGAAAAGTGCAAATCAATCCCAGAACAACAGCAAATGACCTTGTGAAGATGCTGGAGGAAACAGGTACAAAAGTATCTATATCCACAGTAAAACGAGTCCTATATCGACATACCCTGAAAGGCCGCTCAGCAAGGAAGAAGCCACTGCTCCAAAACCACCATAAAAAAGCCAGACTACAGTTTGCAACTGCACATGGGGACAAAGATCGTACTTTTTGGAGAAATGTCCTCTGGTCTGATGAAACAAAAATAGATCTGTTTGGCCATAATGACCATGGTTATGTTTGGGGAGGCTTGCAAGCCAAAGAACACAATCCCAACCGTGAAGCACGGGGGTGGCAGCATCATGTTGTGGGGGTGCTTTGCTGCAGGAGGGACTGGTGCACTTCACAAAATAGATGGAATCATGAGGAAGGAATATTATGTGGATATATTGAAGCAACATCTCAAGACATCAGTCAGGAAGTTAAATCTTGGTCTCAAATGGGTCTTTCAAATGGACAATGACCCCAAGCATACTTCCAATGTTGTGGCAAAATGGCTTGACAAGAATGTCAAGGTATTGGAGTGGCCATCTCAAAGCCCTGACCTCAATCCTATAGAACATTTGTGGGCAGAACTGAAAAAGTGTGTGCGAGCAAGGAGGCCTACAAACCTGACTCAGTTACACCAGTTCTGTCAGGAGGAATTGGCCAATTTAAAGGCAATGCTACCAAATACTAATTGAGTGTATGAAAACTTCTGGCCCACTGGGAATGTGATGAAAGGAATAAGAGCTGAAATAAATCATTCTCTCTACTATTATTCTGACATTTCACATTCTTAAAATAAAGTGGTGATCCTAACTGACCTATGACAGAGAATGTTTACTAGGATTAAATGTCAGGAATTGTGAAAAACTGAGTTTAAATGTATTTGCCTAAGGTGTATGTAAACTTGTGGGTTGACAAGACCTACAAAATGCTTCCCCTCTGCTTGAGTTGTGTGTTGACAAGACCTACATAATGTTTCCCCTCTGCTTGAGTTGTGTGTTGACAAGACCTACATAATGCTTCCCCTCTGCTTGAGTTGTGTGTTGACAAGACCTACATAATGTTTCCCCTCTGCTTGAGTTGTGTGTTGACAAGACCTACATAATGCTTCCCCTCTGCTTGAGTTGTGTGTTGACAAGTCCTACATAATGTTTCCCCTCTGCTTGGGTTGTGGGTTGACAAGTCCTACATAATGTTTCCCCTCTGCTTGGGTTTATGTATATATTCCCCAGTTTTTTCTCTCTCTCTGCTCGTTTTTCCCCCTGCCACGGTCACTCCTTCATTCATCTCTTAATTTCTCCCTGACTCGTCTCAGAGCGGAGGGCAGCCATAAATATGGATGAAGAGTTTAATCAGTGCTGGGGGGAAATAAATTGTGGCTGTGAGGCATAGCAGGGCCTCTCTCTGTGAAGGCAGAGCAGGGCCTCTCTCTGTGAAGACAGAGCAGGGCCTCTCTCTGTGAAGGCAGAGCAGGTTCTCTGTCTGTGAAGGCAGAGCAGGTTCTCTCTCTGTGAGCCAGAGCAGGTTCTCTCTCTGTGAGTCAGAGCAGGTTCTCTCTCTGTGAGTCAGAGCAGGTTCTCTCTCTGTGAGTCAGAGCAGGTTCTCTCTCTGTGAGTCAGAGCAGGTTCTCTCTCTGTGAGTCAGAGCAGGTTCTCTCTCTGTGAGCCAGAGCAGGTTCTCTCTCTGTGAGCCAGAGCAGGTTATCAGCAAAGTCAATGCTAGTACTTTGAAGTGGTAGGGTTTCAGATGTTTTCGGAAGATGGACAAGGACTCTTCTGTCCTAGCATCAGTGGGAAATTGGTTCCACCATTGGGGTGCCAGGACAGAGAAGAGATTTGACTGGGCTGAGTAGGTGTGGGCTGGCCAAGAAACCAGAGGTGGCAGAACTGAGTGCCCGGGTTGGGGTGTAGGCCTGAAGGTAGGGAGGGGCAGTTACCCTTGCTGCTCCGTAGGCAAGCACCATGGTCTTGTAGTGGATGCGAGCTTCGACTGGAATCCAGTGGAGTGTACAGAGGAGCGGGGTGACATGGGAGATCTTGGGAAGGTTGAATACCAAATGGGCTGCAGGGGTTTGATGGCACAAGCAGGGAGCCCAGCCAACAGAGAGTAACAGTAGTCCAGACGGGATATGATATGACAAGTGCCTAGATTAGGAACTTTGTACATCCTGAGACACCCAGCCCTGAGAGGGTGGAGAGGAGGGTTCACGGATAGTTCACAGTGTCAAAGGCAGCAGATAGATCTAGCAGGATGAGAACCTCCGTGGCACAGAGTAGAGCAGTCTCAGTTGAGTGACCCCACTTGAAGCCTGACTGGTTAGGGTCAAGAAGATCGTTCTGAGAGAGATAACGAGGGAGTTGATCAGAGACAACAAGTATTTTGTAAAGAAAAGAAAGAAGGGATACAGGTCTATAGTTTTTGACATCAGAGGGGTCAAGTGTTGGTTCCTTGAGGAGGGGAGCGACTCTGGCCATCTTGAAGTCAGAGGGGACGCAGCCAGTGGTCAGGGATGAGTTGATGAGGGAAGTGAGGAATGGGAGAAGGTCTCCAGAGATGGTCTGGAGAAGGTAAGAGTGGATGGGGTCGAGTGGGGCGGGATGTCGGCCTGGCTGGACGTCAATAGTTGCACAATTTTATCTGGAGAAAGAGTGGAGACAGAGGTGAAGGTGCAGGGTAGTTCTGTGTGAGTAGGAACAGTGGACTCTATAGGTTGAGTGAGTGAGGAGCGGATTTCTTCTTTTTCAAAGTGGTTTACAAAGTCGTCCACAGAGAGGGATGAGGGAGGGGTGGAGGATTGAGGGAGTTTCCCAGGATTGGAGGCAGAGGCTTGGAGGCAGAGGCTTGGAGGCAGGCTTGGAATTTTGAGTGATAGAAGAAGAAGAAGAAGAAGAAGAAGAAGAAGAAGAAGAAGAAGAAGAAGAAGAAGAAGAAGAAGAAGAAGAAGAAGAAGAAGAAGAAGAAGAAGAAGAAGGTAGAGAGGAGGGAGTGGAAGAAGGTCCTCCAGAAGGGAAGTTTTCCTCCATTTTCGCTCAGCTGTGCCATCCAGGGTGATGGCCATTAGTCACTACACCACAACACTTCAAGTCTGATGTATTAGGTATACCCTGTTTAGCTGGCTGATTGCATCACTGTCTGGTCTGTGTGGCGGTTCCATCCAACACATGAACCATGTGGATGGCTCCACTAACAGATGGTGAAGGCATTGAGAGTATGACCCACAATATATTTCATCTTCATGCTCGTTGGGTGCCTCCCTAACAGTGACGGTGACAATGACACATGGCTATTGCCCACATTGGGCCAGTAGTCACTCACAGGGGGAAGCAGTGGACCTCCCCTCTCAAAGCCAAGAGCTTTAGATTCGTAATGGTACCATCTATTGTGTTTGTGCGCAAGCACGCGTGTGTGTGTGTGTGTGTGGTTTGTACCCAAGCATGTGTGTTTGTGTGTCACAGTGGGCGTGCATGTGGGGGCCTGTGATTTACGCCACCATGTTGGGGTCCCAAATATGCAGTGTCCTGTGAAGTGCAGTGGAGCGCACTGCGGCCGTCCCGCCCAGGCCAAGACTTCTTTCACAGGGGACGTGGGAGTGCCAGATGTGGGGCCATCCGTCACCTCCTGTTCACACTCCCTCCTCACACCGACCCGCCGGCCCCGGCCCACTGTCAAGTTCACTGCCACTAACACTGGAACAAAATCTATGACACAAACTCTCAAACATACAGTAGGATATCTCACTCCTATTTTATAAACTTCCCCTGCCAATGTGTGAAAATAGACTCGTTTTTAGGCTGATCTGGTGACCATGAACATTGAGTGCAAGAGAATCAGAGATTTATCCCGTCTGTGGCCCTAAGAAAGAATGTCCCTCAACAGTCACTCTCTAATGAGAGGGAAGTAATGGCTGTTTGGCTGGGGAGGATCGTGATGCCAAGAGAGCATTTAATTTACAACAGCCAGTCGCGTCAACTGCTATTATTGATATTGATTAGATATGTGGCCCTAGGCAACGGTAGAGTGGATGTAAGGTCTCTCTCCACCAACAATCAGGTGCTGAAATTATTTTCTGTCCATAAGATGAGATAGTGGAAATCTATTTTAAGGTACATTTGTTATGGCTATAGCCCCCCTGTGAATGAATGACTGCCTGTCGTCCCACAGGTAGATTATAATGTACTATACCTAATGACTATAGAAACTATGTGAAAATGGCTTTGACGGTTGAGAGAGATGGATGGCTTGTTGAGCCTATTGTTTTGAGTGGAGGATGCGTGATTTCATTATTAAAACTGTGAAAAGGCCAACCTGAAGAAATAGATGTGTATAATAGCGGCGTAATTAAGTTGCCATTCAATGTGAAAATGTTTGTCTTTCATCAGCCTTTGCTGTTCAGGGCAGAATAGGTTTCCCTCTCTACCTCATCCACTGTGTCCCTCTTTGTACATTCCCTCTGCTTCCTTCCCTTGTCCTTCCTCTCGTCATGATCCCTCGCTCCATCCCTCTCCCCATCCCTCGCTCCCACCTCATTCTCTCTCTGCCCCTCCCACTCCCTCTTTCTCCATCTCCATCTCCCCCTCCCTCTCCTCTCCTCTCCCCTCCCCCACCCTCTCCTCTTTTTTCTCCATCTCCATCCCTTCCTCACCCCATTCCCCCTCCCTTTGCTTCTCTCTGGGTCTCTCTCTCTCTCTCTCTCTCTCTCTCTCTCGGGAAGCTGTAGTTTTTCAGCTCACTGTGCTCTGTGTCGCTCGGCCAGGGAGTGTTTTTTCTCTCTGCTGCTTTAATGATTTCTGGAGCAGCGATCCCCAGCCTAGCCGCATCTCACCGCTCTCCTGCCATATTATTTCCCTGGAAAACCCCATTAGCACCAGAGAGCCCCTCTCTACAGCCCCAGTGTTGTTGCTGAGAGGGAGAAGGTGATTTGAAATGACAAGCCAATGAGACTGTGGGCCGTCAAAGCCAGATCGGCATGCTGCTTCCGGAGCCATCCCCAGTGCAAAGCCTTTAATGAGGGGGTCATTTTGCAGGGGGGCCACACTGAGAGGAGGCAGGTTAAGAGGAGATCAGGTTCTTTCAAGTGGAGAATTCCAGGCCCCAATAGAATGTGAATAAACTAGTGTTTTCTGTGTGTCCCAGCTGAAAGCCCTCTTGGTTATTTATTTTAACATACAGGCCCAGTATAATAGGCTTTGAATGGGCTGTGTTTAGTCTACAGTCAGTTTAGGCTACAGTCCGTGGAAAGAAACTTTTGTGGTGTAGATGGTGTGAAAGTAAAGTGTGCCATTGTCCCACCCCACCTCAATAGGTGGCGGTGTTAACCCGACTGACAGAGGTGTTGTGACCACAAGCTGCCTGTTGGAGGACTTTTGTCATTTTGAAAGATGCATCTCCTCTCTGTCACTGTACCGAGGAATTCACAGGGTAATCTCCTCATTTAGTTACGAAGCCTGAATGAAGAGGGTTCCTCTGAAGCCAGGGTGGGGAGGTGAGGCCGTGTGTGATGCAAAGTTAATTAGATATTCATTGAATGCCAGTGGCAGCATCCTAGTTTTCTGAGAGCTGTTGAGCCTCTGCTCTGGTCTACTCTGTTGTGTTCTGCCGTACTGTTCTGCCGTACAGGCGGGAATGAGGGGATTCAGCCTGGGAAGACACGGGCTCCAGTTGCGAGAGCTGGGCCACAGTAAAGGGTGCCTCAGCCCACTCTAAGCATGTTTGTCACTCATATGGGCTCTGTGTGATTATTAACTATGGTGTTTGAAGTGACTTAATGAGGATGCATATCTCTGGCCAATAAATTAATAAAACAGACGGCCCTCTCTGTGTTTTTTTTTATTCTCGCCACAGCGCCCGTAAACATCTACTAAAAACGCTGCTAATTCATTTGTAATGATATGCAACTTTACATGCGTCCGCCTATTTTCTTTCTTTCTGTCTTTCTTTTTTCTTCTTATTTACCTCTCCCTCGCTTTTCTCCTCCCCTCCCCTGTCCTTTCTGTAGCAGTCGTTTAAATAATCTCTTCATTTTCAGCATCTGTTGTGTTTTAATGGGCCCCACTTTAATTAGGCCTGCATGCTTATGTATGCAGAGAGATTCAGTGTTAGGAGTGAGAGAGAGAGAGAGAGAGAGAGGGAGAGAGAGAGGGAGAGAGAGAGAGAGAGAGAGAGAGAGAGGGAGAGAGAGAGGTCTCTTTAGGGTTGGGGCCAGGGATGCTGTGGAGCCCCGAGTTCGCACCACTCTTTGTCCCTGGGTGGAGAGGCCAGGGAGGGCTAGGGGGGCCAGCGCCCTCACTTCACTACAACAGGCAGATCACGTAATGAGCACTCTCCATGGGGTCGGCAGAAAGCGGACATCTCTGGTTTACAACGATACAGTATTTTCAACCTAACTTCCATTTTCCCTGAAAAACAGATGTCTTTTCACGCCTGCTACGTTAGGTTACATAATGAGTGACCTGGCTTTCCCATCAGCATCTCTGGCTGGCTCCATTTCATCAGAACAAAGCTTTTATGGTTGTCTCCTAATGACCTCGCTATCTTCCTCTATTCTCCTCCAGCTACTAATGTATAGCCCTGGATACTAACACAGAGCGCTCTGAGGCCTCAGCCACAGTTGCTGTTTACAATATGAAAAAGGTATTATCTTCATATGTCCTTTTCAAAGGCATCTAGTCCCGATAATAAGCTAATTAGCTGTGAGATCCTTGCTCTTGTGGCGGCGCGTTTTTGTCCTTCAGTCCACATCATGCCTTTATCTTCACATGAAGCTACGACACCAGAGATCCTTTACAAGAGAAGAGCTGACCTCTTCTTCTGTTCAATAGCGTCTACAAAAGGATGAAGACACAGAAACCCTTTACACACAAACACAAAGCCACGGCCTGGCGTCTGTGTGGCTGTTGGGGAGGTCTAACCGTCTCATATTTGGTTGTGCTTAGGGAGACATAGACTCCTCACTGATATAGACTAGACTGATGACTCTCTCTGTGTATAGGCTAAGAGCTGGGCAGCCCAGTCTCCCAGTTCCCTACTCTATTATGAGGGTCTATGGGAGGAGATCTGGTATGTTTTGGTGGCACTACCGTAGATCAGAAGTGAGTCTATGGGAGGAGATCTGGTGTGTTTTGGTGGCCCTACCATACATCACTAGTAAGTGTGTCTGACGCTGCTGCTGCCTGCGCCATGTCCCTGTATGACAGCTTTAATGACACCCATCCATCTAACTTTATTTAGCATAGTGTGCACTGCGCCCGCTCCAGCAAATCCATCAATATAACTGTATTTAGGACAGACAGCGCCTCTCAATAAGGTACATCACCGTCAAGAGGCTAGAGGAAGCACGGTTCAGACAAGCCACATATAGCTAGGAACCAAATCCAATTGTAAAACACATTACAGATGTTATAGGGAAATGGGTTTTGCTTGAGCTGAAAAACTGGGTTGTACTTGATCTGAATGACAGGGAAGTGACAGTGACTCACATTGGCCCTGTACCGTAGACTGACAGTACAAGAGAAGTGAAACACATGGAGCGATTCTCCTTATAGCCAAAGACAAGAAAATAATTACCATGGTGACTATCAGTATCCGAAGGTCCAGTCTTAGATAAATACACTACTCTGGAATGAGAAGCAGACAGCACCTTTGGGCTGAGATGGTAGGTGTGTGTGTGTGTGTGTGTGTGTGTGTGTGTGTGTGTGTGTGTGTGTGTGTGTGTGTGTGTGTGTGTGTGTGTGTGTGTGTGTGTGTGTGTGTGTGTGTGTGTGTCTGTGTGTGTGTCTGTGTGTGTGTGTGTGTGTGTGTGTCTGTGTGTGTGTCTGTGTCTGTGTGTGTGTGTGTGTGTGTGTGTCTGTGTGTGTGTCTGTGTGTGTGTCTGTGTCTGTGTGTGTGTGTGTGTGTGTGTGTGTGTGTGTGTGTGTGTCTGTATACGCTGTGCTTCGTGTCATTGGGTCTTCATCCTCAGCCTCTCCTGTACTGTGAAGTGTGTGGGAGGAGATTGGCTGCCCCCAGCCCTGAGACAGTGAGGGTGAGCGATGCGTGTGAGAAGCTGCCTTGTCCCACTGTTTATGTTTATGGGCTAATGTGTTAAAAGAAGAAAATGGGTGCAATGCCATGAGAAGACAAAGTACTGTATAGAGCATCAATACAAGGATCCCTCTGGTGAGTACAGTATAGAGCATCAATACAAGGATCCCTCTGGTGAGTACAGTATAGAGCATCAATACAAGGTTCCCTCTGGTGAGTACAGTATAGAGCATCAATACAAGGATCCCTCTGGTGAGTACAGTATAGAGCATCAATACAAGGATCCCTCTGGTGAGTACAGTATAGAGCATCAATACAAGGTTCCCTCTGGTGAGTACAGTATAGAGCATCAATACAAGGATCCCTCTGGTGAGTACAGTATAGAGCATCAATACAAGGGTCCCTCTGGTGAGTACAGTATAGAGCATCAATACAAGGGTCCCTCTGGTGAGTACAGTATAGAGCATCAATACAAGGGTCCCTCTGGTGAGTACAGTATAGAGCATCAATACAAGGATCCCTCTGGTGAGTACAGTATAGAGCATCAATACAAGGGTCCCTCTGGTGAGTACAGTATAGAGCATCAATACAAGGGTCCCTCTGGTGAGTACAGTATAGAGCATCAATACAAGGATCCCTCTGGTGAGTACAGTATAGAGCATCAATACAAGGGTCCCTCTGGTGAGTACAGTATAGAGCATCAATACAAGGGTCCCTCTGGTGAGTACAGTATAGAGCATCAATACAAGGATCCCTCTGGTGAGTACAGTATAGAGCATCAATACAAGGGTCCCTCTGGTGAGTACAGTATAGAGCATCAATACAAGGGTCCCTCTGGTGAGTACAGTATAGAGCATCAATACAAGGATCCCTCTGGTGAGTACAGTATAGAGCATCAATACAAGGGTCCCTCTGGTGAGTACAGTATAGAGCATCAATACAAGGGTCCCTCTGGTGAGAACTACACGTGCCACAGACCAGCAGATTAATCACAGGGGTGCCGTGGCGGCGGGGGTCTAGGGCCAATAAAACAGCACATCTGCGTTAAAATGCTAACTCTAGGGTCCCTGCTTTGAAAATGCTATTTCAGGTTGGCTATTTAAAGCATGTTGAAGCGGTGACTCTCCACGCTGGAATTGCATCATATACCATCTGTATTATTTATGGTCATCATTACCATTATCCTGGTTTACTGGGAGGAGAGGAGAGGAGGAAGATCTTATTTTATTGCTAGAACAACGTGTGTCCTCCCTGCCTGATGATCCCATGAGCCTGAGGGGGCCCAGAGGGTTTGAGGTGGTGGGGGTAAAATGGATGAGAGGTGGGGTTTGTAGGTGGGGAGTGTTGAAGGGCAATAACATTATAACATGGGAGTCCATTGGAGCCTCACAACATGGAAGGCTGGAGGTTTGAGAGTGTCTTCTGGCACCGTTAACTCTGACATATCAATGAATCAGGATGGCTCATCCCATCCCATCCAATCCAGGCAAAACATACATCACAGAGACACTGTGTAACCCGCGAAGTGCCTTATGATATAGGTGGAATTTGATATTTCACTGTCCATATAGTTATCACGTGAATTCCCCCGTATGTGTTTTTTCCAGGAATCTGAGGGGTGAGGGGAGTCCCTCCCTGGCTGAGATTAAATGAGAAGTGACCCACTCTGCAACTGTGTCAGATTAGAGGGTCTGTGGGAGCTCGCTGGTTTCCTATACATGTCACTTCCTCAGTGCACACACTGCTGTGGTGAATGTCATTGTGAAACCCGCTGCATCCAAGCATCACATCCCTCTCCCCCTGCAGTCCTTAATGGATGGATCTCTGTCCTCTCTCAGCCTTCTACCCCCGTAATTTGATCTGCTTAATTTACACTGCGGCTCCGTGCTGGGAACGGACGATCTGTAATAATGGCTTAGTGTTTTTGAACTAAAAACTAGTGTACTGCCTGACTGGAGAGCTGCTACTGCCTGCCTTCTGACTGGAGAGCTGCTACCGCCTGACTGGAGAGCTGCTACTGCCTGACTGGAGAGCTGCTACTGCCTGACTGGAGAGCTGCTACTGCCTGCCTTCTGACTGGAGAGCTGCTACCGCCTGACTGGAGAGCTGCTACTGCCTGACTGGAGAGCTGCTACTGCCTGACTGGAGAGCTGCTACTGCCTGACTGGAGAGCTGCTACCGCCTGCCTTCTGACTGGAGAGCTGCTACTGCCTGACTGGAGAGCTGCTACTGCCTGACTGGAGAGCTGCTACCGCCTGCCTTCTGACTGATCAATCTGTGTGTGTTTTTGTATTTTATATAGCCACATTTATACTAAGCCTCCTAGCAGTGTTGTGCTGTTGTGTATAAATACGGTATGTTTCTCTCTGTGTGTATACAGTACATGCTGCGTCTATGTGTTTCTGTGCGATCGGGCTGTGTGTGTCAGTGTGGATTTGTAGCAGGCTGTGTTCCTGTGATGGCGGCGGGCGGTTTGTAGCAGAGCAGAGGTGTGGGCCTCTCTCTCTCTCTCTCTCTCTCTCTCTCTCTCTCTCTCTCTCTCTCTCTCTCTCTCTCTCTCTCTCTCTCTCTCTCTCTCTCTCTCTATCTATGTGCAGCATTGCCATGTTTTATGCATAAGGGCTGAGGGCAGTGACCCTCTGGGGGGTGGGTGTCTATGTCTGCGGACACACACAACAGCCAGTTTAGGAGACATGATGACTGCTTGGCACATATGCGACAGAAAGAAAGCTCTTTGAGGAGGTGATCTTCCCTCGTTTTTTCCCTCTTTGTTCTTTAACATTTTAGCCTCAGTGTCCTCTGTGTGCCTGTGACAGCATTGCCCATGGACTGCGCACTAACAGCAGTGTGTAATCGGTATATGCGTGCGTGCGTGCGTGCTTGTCTATGCATGTGTGAAAAGAAAGGGGGCTGCTTTAATCACATCAGTGATGTGCTCAGTCCTCTCTCTCTGTTTCTGTACATGGTGTTCTGTTCACAAAGCTCCCTAGGCTGACTGTTCCAATACACCTATATGTACCACCACCTCCACACTACCTCAAGGCTCCCCTTAAATCAATGCTCTACACAGGAGCCTCTGCTGACACTCGTACAGTCAAATAGTGCACTAGATTACAGTGGCCACTGCTTATATTTATAGAATAGCCAAGTTTTAATAGCCAGGTTATCGTTACTCATTGTGTGTTTATTCCTTGTGTTATAGTTGTTCGTAAGTAAGTATTTCACTGTTAGTCTGTTGTTTACGAAGCATGTGAAAAATAACATTTTGATTTGATTCTGATTTGATTATTTTGATATAGGGTATTACTAGTTACAGTAAATGAGGGGCTCTGCTCAGAGCTGTGCTGCTTGATATTCTCATTTTAAGGTAAAGCCACTGGGGGTTGAGAGTGTTTTAATCCCAGAGCCTGTCACTTGGACGTGATTCCCATAGACTGTAAAAAAAAATATGAACCAAGCCATCGATGACATCTCAGTGTCATTTCAGCGTCACAATCTTGCTACATGGAGGAGTTTTTGGAAACATTGCATGCGCAGTTTGAGCTACTCTAGGAAGTAAATTGAAGGCTGACCAAGGTACTGCAGGCTGCCATTAGCAACAAAATTATCCTTTCAACTTTTAACGTCTGTGTGTGGTTTTAAAGAAATGAGTTAAAGGACATACATCTGATGAAATAAAAGCAATTATTGGTACCATGATTGGGTTAGAATGATTTTTTTTTAATTCATGAATATTGACCACGAAGATAGCCATTTCACCATTCACTATAATGGAGTAGGTTAGGCAAATCTCTTTATGGCCACACAAGTTTGCTAGTCCCAGATGGGGATATTATAGTTGGGCCCTTGAGAGAGATGCTAAGCCTCAAATGTGTATGGGAAAACAAAGCAGAAGCTGGCCGCGTGTACAGTACATTTGTCAGGCTGAGAAAGAGTGTCAGAGAAAAAAGTAATAATAGCATGGTGGCAATTAAGAAATATTAGGCTACTGGAAGTATGTGTAGGGCTTTACAGTAGCTTTATTTCATCCAGTCCTTTATTGTCTGTAACCTCTGAAGAAGTCAGGGTTGGAGGAATTCTAAATGAGCTTGGTAAAATTGTAATCAGAATGGTGGCCAATATACATCCATTTGGAGACTTTTTAGGGTCAAGTCTTGACAGGGAATGCAGCATTTCTCATTACAACTTAGACTGAAAAGCAAGTTATGACATTTTAATTGATGACACAGTGGAGCACGGTATTACAGTGCTCCAGCACCATTTCAGTACATTTCATCATCATCTTCTTCTTCCTCACTCACTCCTTTCCAGAAGGTCATTAATGAGACATGTTTTTCTCTCTCTGGGCCTTATTTCAGTTCAGACTTTTTTTCTCTTTTTACTAAGTCCCTCCCTCCGTCTTTGTTTTTCGAGGAATTGGGACTAACAAAACAACACGCTACAAAAACGACTGTGTGAATACTGATCCGCTCCGATGTAGCTAGCTTTCTGTAGGATCCCGTAGAGCCGCTCGGGTTTTTAGCTTAGCTTAAATACATTTACCAGTTGAAAAAGTACAGAGGAAGAGAGCGAGGAGTGGATTTAGGCCTCTTGTTATGCTAAGAGTGTTCAGATAAGTCCTGCTCGGTCCAAGTTAATTACGGTTGACATTTAAATAAGTGCACTTGTCTTGAAGATGGTGGGAGAGCTGGGAAAAAGACAGGCCTCTCTCTAATTGAGTTTGTGTTGCATGCCCCACCCCCACATCACAGCACCAAGCCAACATCACAGCACCAAGCCCACATCACAGCACCAAGCCCACATCACAGCACCAAGCCCACATCACAGCACCAAGCCCACATCACAGCACCAAGCCCACATCACAGCACCAAGCCCACATCACAGCACCAAGCCCACATCACTGCTTTGTTCCACAGGGAACTGATAGGTGAAATGCAGCTGCTGAATGAGGAAAACCACATTGTGGATATATCTCCACAGGTGTTTTTGTTCTCTTCCAGAGATGACGTTGTTTGAAGCATAAACCTACAGTATGTTCTGTTATTTTACATGTATGAAGCGTGATCGCCCAAATGTCCATTTGCACCTATGGAGATCAACACATTCACTGTGGCTATGCGTGTTATCATTCTGGTGAGGTTTGCTTTTGGAGTGAGCCGGACTGGACTGTCACTTCCATTAAGCAAGGTTGTATTGTGGTCTTTGAAGCGCAGGTGGACACAAGAGACCTTCTAAGGTTTTGATGTTGAATCTCACCCTGTAGCAACTTTGAAAGCACTATATGGTAGGCATCACTGAATCATTTGATTCGATCAGATGGAATTGGAATGGATCCTATATGATGCAATCTAGGCTTTACATTAAATGCATCCCTTCTCATATAATTCTCGTATATCCATGTGAGTAGCGTCTGCCATACATTAAGGGTGGGTACAGTTAATCTAATATCCGGAAATTAGTATTCAAACACTTGAGATTATTCATTTTTAGATTTTTTTGGGGGGGCCTATTTTAACAATTAAAAAGCTTTGTCTAAATTCAATTAAATTGTCCATGTTACATTGTTACACACAAGGATATACCATGACATATGAAATGCTTCGTTTAAAAGTGTTTTATGTACGGCACATTCAGCTACTGCTGCTTCAGACCTCACGTGGCTTTGAAAGTACTTTGTTTACAGTTGCACACTGTAAATGTAGTCTACCGTTCTGAGGACGCACAAAGTGATTGTTTTATTTTCAAGCTCATTTTCTCTCTCATGGGCTATGGGTTATGGGTTGCGTTTTATATGGAAAGGCATTATACTCTCATAGTGCATTTAGCCCTGACAACGGTATGCTATTTTACCCCATTGAGAAAGCTATTAGCCTATAGATGTGCACCAACACAGGATCCACAAGATTGACACCGATCAATGCAAAACACTCACCAGAAAACGTTTTTGTTAACAGAATCAATTCTATGATTCTGCTGCTGTTAGCCTAGGCTGCTGTTTGCCTAGTCTGCTGTTATCTTAGGCTGCTGTTAGCCTAGGCTACTGTTAGCTTAGGCTGTTAGCCTAGTCTGCTGTTAGCCTAGTCTGCTGTTAGCCTAGGCTACTGTTAGCTTAGGCTGTTGTTAGCCTAGTCTGCTGTTAGCCTAGGCTACTGTTAGCCTAGTCTGATGTTAGCCTAGGCTACTGTTACCTTAGGCTTCTGTTAGCCTAGTGTGCTGTTATCCTAGTCTGCTGTTAGCCTAGGCTACTGTTACCTTAGGCTTCTGTTAGCCTAGTGTGCTGTTAGCCTAGTCTGCTGTTAGCCTAGTCTGCTGTTAGCCTAGGCTACTGTTACCTTAGGCTTCTGTTAGCCTAGTGTGCTGTTATCCTAGTCTGCTGTTAGCCTAGTCTGCTGTTAGCCTAGGCTACTGTTAGCCTAGTCTGCTGTTAGCCTAGGCTACTGTTACCTTAGGCTTCTGTTATCCTAGTCTGCTGTTAGCCTAAAATCAGAATAACACCCTGAGAACAACTGCTCGCTGTCTGTTGTTGTCACTTTTTGTGAAATAGCATTATTTCAAATGCCCCTTCCTCTCCTACATCACTGTCCTCTCCCACCTGGCCCCTTCCTCTCCTACCTCACTGTCCTCTCCCACCTGGCCCCTTCCTCTCCTACCTCACTGTCCTCTCCCACCTGGCCCCTTCCTCTCCTACATCACTATCCTCTCCCACCTGGCCCCTTCCTCTCCTACATCACTGTCCTCTCCCACCTGGCCCCTTCCTCTCCTACATCACTGTCCTCTCCCACCTGGCCCCTTCCTCTCCTACATCACTGTCCTCTCCCACCTGGCCCCTTCCTCTCCTACATCACTGTCCTCTCCCACCTGGCCCCTTCCTCTCCTACATCACTGTCCTCTCCCACCTGGCCCCTTCCTCTCCTACATCACTGTCCTCTCCCACCTGGCCCCTTCCTCTCCTACCTCACTGTCCTCTCCCACCTGGCCCCTTCCTCTCCTACATCACTGTCCTCTCCCACCTGGCCCCTTCCTCTCCTACCTCACTGTCCTCTCCCACCTGGCCCCTTCCTCTCCTACATCACTGTCCTCTCCCACCTGGCCCCTTCCTCTCCTACATCACTGTCCTCTCCCACCTGGCCCCTTCCTCTCCTACATCACTGTCCTCTCCCACCTGGCCCCTTCCTCTCCTACATCACTGTCCTCTCCCACCTGGCCCCTTCCTCTACTTGACCATATTGTTTAATCACTGGGCACAGTAAGGGGGCTAATTGGACTTTGATCTAGTTCAGGAAGTGAAGTGCCTGCTGGGCCTTGCTGACTGTCTGTCTGTCGTTTGGCCACAGCACTACAGTACATCTGCAGCCCTGGCCTGGCCACTCACACTGTCATTACTCTCCCCCATAACCCTACTGTATGTATATAAATGTCTCTCAGTCTTTACTCATTACCCATGGACCCCCACCCCTCTCTTTCTCTGAGCCCAGCTGTGTTTGTTAGCATAGCATAGTGTATGAGCCGAAGCTATCTGAGTAGTGCACTTAACTAGGAACCTTTCATTTAGTCAGTGTCACGGCTAACTAGGAACCTTTCATTTAGTCAGTGTCACGGCTAACTAGGAACCTTTCATTTAGTCAGTGTCACGGCTAACTAGGAACCTTTCATTTAGTCAGTGTCACGGCTAACTAGGAACCTTTCATTTAGTCAGTGTCACGGCTAACTAGGAACCTTTCATTTACTCAGTGTCACGGCTAACTAGGAACCTTTCACTTAGTCAGTGTCACGGCTAACTAGGAACCTTTCATTTACTCAGTGTCACTGATGAGGGCCAGATTATCCAAACACAGGCTTTCCCCTGGATCTAGGAGTAATGAGCACTAGGGTCTCCTGCACAGTGATTGCTGACAGCAGAACACAGGTAATTACCTAATCACATGGCAGCTCCCTGCCCTGGTCGGACTGCAATCTCAGCGCCGCTGCTCATTTGGTTCATTTTATCGCAATGTGTCTGCTCAAGGTTAAGGATTTCTTTAGATGAAGCCACTGGATTATGACTCATTCCATTGAAAGATGGAGCCGTTATTTCCTTTTTGCCAATAAGTGAATTGCCTTCCAGTGCGGTAATGGGTAATACCTCCCTGGTAATTGGTTATGATTAACTGGGTGGGTGTGGCCCTGAGTTTAGGACACTAGTACACTGTTACTGTACATGGCAGTAATATTCGCTGTAGGCCTGTGTGAAATATGCTCTGAAAAAACATTGCTTAGGTTTTCAAACATGGAATTGACCACTGCTTCTCCCCTCTCTCTCCAGCGTTGGCGGGGTTTCATGTCCAGCCGCGGTCAGTGCGTGCGGAGGAGGCGGGCGTGGGGCGGTTCCAGTGCCAGATTCACGGCCTGCCTGAGCCTGCCATCAGCTGGGAGAAAGATGGCCGCTCCATAAACACTAAGGATGAGAGGTACAGTAAAGTAGGGGGCCTTTGTGTTAATCACCCCAGCTATGCCTACCAACACTGTATTTTCCTCTGTGTTAATCACCCCAGCTATGCCTACCAACACTGTATTTTCCTCTGTGTTAATCACCCCAGCTATGCCTACCAACACTGTATTTTCCTCTGTGTTAATCACCCCAGCTGTGCCTACCAACACTGTATTTTCCTCTGTGTTAATCACCCCAGCTGTGCCTACCAACACTGTATTTTCCTCTGTGTTAATCACCCCAGCTATGCCTACCAACTACTGTATTTCCCTCTGTGTTAATCACCCCAGCTGTGCCTACCAACTACTGTATTTCCCTCTGTGTTAATCACCCCAGCTGTGCCTACCAACTACTGTATTTCCCTCTGTGTTAATCACCCCAGCTGTGCCTACCAACACTGTATTTCCACTGTACCTGCACAGAGAACTCTGGCTGTATAGAAGCGAGCAGTCCAAACTTTATTTCACACCCATTGAGATGAACAAATTCACTGTAGCAGCTTCACAACCTTCACTTAACTGTTACCCAGCCAAACCTCACTCAGCTCAGATCAACAACACCTGGAATCCAGTGTGCTGTAACCTTGTGTCTGTCTAGCTGTTTTAAATGGAGTTTACGTTGCGTGTGTAAACACACTTAATCAAGCAAACAAATATCTATTATCTCTTTCTTTTTCTCTCCCTCCTCTATCTCTCTCTTCTCCCCCCTCTCTCTCTTTTTCTCTCTTTCCCTTTCACCCTCTACCCTCCCTCCCCTCCCCTCCCCTCCCCTACCCTCCCTCTCTCCCCTACCCTCTCTCTCTCTCTCTCTCTCTCTCTCTCCTTCTCTCTCTCTCTCTCTCTCCTTCTCTCTCCTTCTCTCTCTCTCTCTCTCTCTCCTTCTCTCTCTCCCTCCCTCCTCCCACTCCTTCTCTCTGTCAGATATACCCTGCTCCCCACTGGTGTCCTGCAGATCACAGGTCTGCGTCAGGAGGATGGTGGTGTGTTCTGCTGTGTGGCCCACAACAGTGCAGGAGTAAAGCACAGTGCCGGGGCTCGCCTCACCGTCTCAGGTCTCAATACTCATACATACATACATACATACATACATACATACATACATACATACATACATACATACATACATACATACATACATACATACATACATACATACAGTGGGGAGAACAATTATTTGATACACTGCCGATTTTGCAGGTTTTCCTACTTACAAAGCATGTAGAAGTCTGTAATTTTTATCATAGGTACTCTTCAACTGTGAGAGACGGAATCTAAAAAAAATAAAAATCCAGAAAATCACATTGTATGATTTTTAAGTAATTAATTTGCATTTTATTGCATGACATAAGTATTTGATACATCAGAAAAGCAGAACTTAATATTTGGTACATACATACATACATACATACATACATACATACATACATACATACATACATACATACATACATACATACATACATACATACATACATACATACATGTGTTGCAATCCGCACACTCACGCTTGTGTCACTCTCTTCTCTTTTTTTTGCAGGCTCCCAGTCTTCTGTTTACAAAGATCCCATGATCCTCGTGGGTCCTGAAAACCTGACTCTCACCGTTCACCAGACGGCCATCTTGGAATGTGTTGCCACAGGATATCCCCGCCCCATCGTGTCATGGAGCAGGCTTGGTAAGACCAAAACGCTGCTTTCTCTTTTACATCAAATCAAAGCTGCAACCTTCAGGGTTCTGCCGAGGCGTTAACCACCCTGCCTCTCAGGCCTTGAGGGCTATAGAACCCTTCTATCTTCCATAAGGTTCCGTGTTAGATTGCTTATCTAGTTTGCAATCATCTGAAACCCTACTTGAAATACATCAGCTGATATAAAAACCATGTCACCATAGTAGTTTAGCTGAGTTATATACAGTATACATTTATATAACGCACACCAGCAAAATACAGAGATTGAAGAGGACATTCTGTTAAACGGGACATTTTGATACAGCGGCTTTCTGTGTGAAATTGGTCATGGCTTGCTGACTTCACAGCGTGCACACAGCACATTTTTTTCCCTAATGGTTCCAAATGATTTGGAATGTTGAAAGCCTATTTACCAGACTTGATCTTGCTGACCTTGATATAAATCAATGGAGGAAGAAAGCAGTGTTAGGCTACTGCTGTCCAGTGTGTATTTGTGTGTGTTTTTGTATGGATGTGTGTGTGTGCATTGATGTTTGTGGAAGTGTGCATGTATCTATATGTGTGTCTGGGTTAGCTCGTCTCTGCATTGTGTACATACATGTAGTATGTTCCTTTATGTAATGTCTAATAGAACATTGATCTTATGTACACATGAAGCAGGGGATTGCAGCCTATATGAGTCTTTTGGGGGCTAAACACAATCCTATTTTTTGATGAATGCATTCTTTAATCTCCTGGTAGAGATGAACCTCTAAAGTGAGTAAGTGAAACACACACACTGAGAGAGCCACCGTAATTGCTTCGAGGTGTTGAGCCCATGCAGGATTCAGTCCCCCCCACTTCACACGTTCCTCTTGGCTATCACTCAAACTCTGCCGCTACCAATTTCGCAATCTGATATTTGTATTTTCAAAGCTATTATCCAATTTGATTTGATAGTCAGTGTGTCCCCTCCGCAAAAGTTGAGTAATTAATTTAACATCTGAAAAATGTAAAAAACAGGACAAATGAGAGGGAGAGGGAGAGAGAGACTTGAGTCAGACTTGAGTCAGACTTATAGTAGAGGGGTAATAACGACCATTACTGAGGCTTGAACATAACAGTAACATGGAGCATGTTTGTTCTACTGTACTGGCCATAGTTTTTACTACAGTCGATAAGAAACTCCACTGGCTGCCATAGCTGACCAGGCTCTTTCAATTGGGTTGTAAATATGTCTGAATAATACAGTAGGTTCCTATGTTCTACTGAAAATCCTGTAGCCTACAACCCACTGTTGGTGCTCTTTGCTGCAGCTACGTGAACACAGAAAGGGCATTCTTGTGACCTCTGTACTGTTTCTCTTCAGCACAGTGCAGTGTCTTGTAGAGGTCTTGTAGAGGTCCAGGTTTGTGGAGTGTTTCCAAATGGCCCTCCCATTCCTTGTCGTGGTTCTGCTCAGATGCACACTGTGCTCGCAGAGGACACGTGTGTGTGTTGCCCTCCTATAAAAGCCAGGGCCAGACCGTATGGCCCCAGTCTCTAGCTGGCTGGATAGCTGTCTGCTAGCTGTCTGTCTGATGATGTGAGGAGAGGAGGATGACCAGTCTACTGTCTCTGCAGGCTTTTAGTCAAACAGTGGGCAGACGGAGGGGACCCAGGACAGAGCCAATGAGCTGAACCAATTTTCGATACTGGCCCTGTCCACCTCCCTTCCAGCTCCCCTGGCCACACACCCTCACGGCTGTCCCACCCCCACTTTGCTCACAACACATCTGTTGAGACAATCAGCGACCCCACCTGCTCCCTCTGGACTGATCCTCAACACCCCCCTTCCCCCCACCTCCCCACCTGGGCTGGCTTTCACCACCAACCAAGTGAAGAGAGAGCTGGAGAGACTACATCAGTGGAAAGCGGTGGGCCCTGATGGCCTTAACCCAAGGGTGCTTAGGGTCTGTGCTGATCAACTGTGTGGAATACTCCAGCGTCCCTTCAACCTTAGCCTGAGCCTAGAAAGGGTCCCTGTGCTGTGGAAAACATCCTGCCTCATCCCAGTGCCCAAGAAGGCACACCCCGCTGTCCTGAATGACTTCAGACCTGTAACGCTAACATCCCACATCATGAAGACCCTGGAAAGGTTAGTCCTCACTCATCTCGTACCCTTGGTGTGTACATCACTGGACCCCCTGCAGTTTGCATACCAGCGCAACATCGGGGTGTATGATCATCTACCTTCTGCAGAGGGCCTACTCTCACCTGGACAACGCAGGTTGCACTGTGAGGGTTATGTTTTTTGACTCCAGTGCCTTTAACACCATTCAGCCCCTGCTACTGGCTGGTAACATCGGGGCTATGTACAAAAAGGACCAGAGCCGACTCTACTTTCTGAGGAGGCTCAGGTCCTTCAACGTGTGCAGTAAACTTAAACCTTCTACCAATGCCATCTTTTTTGCAGTGGTGTGCTGGGGCACCAACATAAAGGCTGGTGATGCTTCTCGGGTAAATAAACTGATCAGGAAGGCTAGCTCTGTCCTGGGGATTAGCCTTGACACTCTAGAGGAGGTGGCGGAGAGACGGATCCTGGCCAAACTGCTGGCCATCATGGACAATGTCACCCACCCTCTGCATGTCATGGTTATGACGCAGAGGAGCACCTTCAGTCACAGACTGATCCCAGCACGGTGTGCCAGAGAGCGCTACAGGAGGTCCTTCCTGCCGGCGGCTATTAGACTATTTAATGCCTCACCGGGTTGCCGTTGAGGCGGTGAGGCAAGACCTGGAACTGTTGGGGTGTTAGGACCTAGTTTACCATTTGTGCATCCATCCATGAGTAACTCTGGTCCGTAATCACTCATTCACTCAGGACTTATTTATTCATTCAGGTCTGTATATACATACTCATGTACAGTTGTTATATCATATCACGTGCAATATTGCAAGTAATTATTGGACTTAACTTACGTAGTCATTCACTCAGGAATGCATATTAGTATCTCTCAGTTGTATCTTTTTTCATTGCTTTTAGTATATCGAATGTGCAGTTATCTGTAATTAAACCCTGCACACTAAGGACTGTATTTTAAGGGAATTACTATTATTGCCCTAAATTATATCATACACACATTTAGATATTTAAGTATCTCTTCCTGTCATTTACCTGTACAGTTTATGTAATCATGCACAATATTCACTTACCTGTTCATTTAACCAGTATGTATATTAAGTAAACTATTATTACCCTCACTCATTTCATACGCACATTTAGCTATTGAAATATTTCTCTGCCATCGACCTGTATAGTATAGTTAACCATCCACCAATGTTTAGTGTACATATTCAGCCAACCACCCATACTATATCAATGTCTTTTTATAGCTTTTTTTTTCACTCCAGACTTCTTGTATTTCTATACTTTTTCATACTGCCGCTCTATGTATCATGTATCGTGTATCTGTCTTTTGTGTTTTTTCATTCTGGCATTTTGCACCTGCCTTGTGTTTTGTTGTAGCTGCTTGACAAAGAAATTTCCCCTCGGGGATCAATAAAGTACCTATCTATCTTATCTATCTTATCTATCGATCTATCTACAGTATCGATCGATCGATCTATCCAGCCCTTTAACACACTAAGACGGGACACACAGGACGCAGATGTTACAAAGATAAAGAGGGACTGTCTTTCTTGGTCCTACCCCCAGTATCAGGCCATTGTACTAGGAAGAGAGGGAGAGCAGGACATGGTCTTTGATGGAGGGACAGAGGGAGTGGCAGCCTAGTTTATCTGTGTATCTCTGCCTGCTCAGAGGGCATTTCCCCAGTTCAAAGCATGGTGTGCCTGAGGCAGTAGAGGGCTTTGTCAAACCGAGAGATCAAACTAGTGTGTGTGTGTGTGTGTGTGTGTCACTATGAGGGGGGTAAAACACACACACACACACACACACACACTTTTTTATTTATTTAACCAGGCAAGTCAGTTATGAACAAATTCTTATGTACAATGACAGCCTACCTACAGGGTCAGCCCCTGGAGCAAATTAGGGTTAAGTGCCTTGCTCAAGGACACTGACAGGTTTTTCACCTTGTCAGCTCAGGTATTCAAACCAGTGACCTTTCGGTTACTGTCCCAATGCTCTAACCGCTAGGCTACCTGCCGCCCAATCACACACACTAACACACAATGGAGTCATAGTTCATAGTTCTTCAGCGTCACTGGCTGTGTCGGCGTGGCCTTGGCCCTCGCCCAATACACTCGCTCGTTTGACACCTTTGTACTGAATATGGTGATTCCCACAAGACGTGTTCTGTCACACTCTGATATTTACTGTGAAATGTTTCACAGCGGTATGAGGAGAACTAAAATAACATCTCCTCTTCTCCAGTGTTTACTTTTTTGTGTTTAATCAATCATTCATCTCCCTTGGTTTTTTTAGAGCCTGTTTGTGTATATTTAAAGGACATATTCTTTTATATTCTAAGCTAATAGCTGATTTGCTATCTCACTCCTTTCCTCCTCGTGTCTCTCTCTCTCTCTCTCTCTCTATTTGTATCTCTGTCACTTCCCTCATTTAATATCCTCTACTATTCCTTTCTCCTCTCTTCTCCTCTCCTGCTATCCTCTCCTCTCCCGTCTCCCCTCAGATGGCCGTCCAATAGGTGTGGAGGGCATCCAGGTGTTGGGTACAGGGAACCTGATGATCACAGATGTCGGGGTCCAGCACTCTGGTGTCTACGTCTGTGCTGCCAACAAACCAGGGACCCGCGTACGCAGAACCGCTCAGGGACGTCTGGTGGTCCAAGGTGAGCCTTTACTTACACACACACCCACTCAGTATAGTGTGTGTGTGTGTGTGTGGTTAGTGGTGCAGGTAGGGCCTTCCGACACAGAGCAGGAAGCATTCAGCGTTTGTCTCACATGCTTATCGGCCAAAGGGGCCTGCGCTCGGCCCCAGCCAATAGCAATACTGCTCCCAGTCAATATTTAATTTAATCTTCCTGTCCGTTGTTAGACAAGGTCTTGCTATAGAAGGCTCTGGAAGAAAGCCATGCTGTTGACTATGTGTCAATGTCTGTGGTTTCTTTATCGATCAGTGAAAACTAGAAGGCCTCCTCAGCTAACGATCTGATGAGATATACAATACATGTGTTTTATGATGAGTATGAAACTAAAGGCATTGCAGCAGTGTTCTCCAGTTGGGGCGCATATGACTGACTGACTGACTGTCTGGCTATGAGAGGGTTGTTATGGTGATAAGGCCTCGTATAGAATAGCAGCATACAGGCGACTCCCTCCCGCTGTCCGGCCGGCTGTTTTGATCAGAGTAAGGTAGTGTGCTGGTTGGCACAGCGGCCCTCTGCTCACTGCCCTACCCTTCATTTACCTCAGAGCGGGAGAGAGAGCGGGAGAGAGAGCGGGAGAGAGAGCGGGAGAGAGAGCGGGAGAGAGAGCGGGAGAGAGAGAGAGCGAGAGAGAGAGAGCGAGAGAGAGAGAGAGAGAGAGAGAGAGAGAGAGAGAGAGAGAGAGAGAGAGAGAGAGAGAGAGAGAGAGCGAGAGAGAGAGAACATCAAAGTGCCTAGAATGGTGTGAATGTCAGGTCCCGGCACCTTTACTGGCAGGGTGACATACACTATGGAGATAGCTGAGATTAGAAAACCATCATAAAACCTCTTCTCTTAAGATTAGAATTAGATAGAGGAGGGTTTGTTTACATGAAGATAGAAGGATAGCTGGCAGGCAAATAAACCTGCTGACGTGGGAGGGAAAATAGTTGCTGATTGTAGTAAATTACGGCTAGATGATCCTTGATTGCAGTCTAATTGTCTTCCCACTCACTAGGAAGTTATTAGGAAAATAACTCAAGTTATCCTATAATAAATGATAATATTGATGTGGCTATGAATCACGAGGAGAGATAATTACCCCAACAGCTCGGATCGGATCCGGGCGGAAGGTAATCCGGGCGGAGGGTAATCACAAATTTGAGGTGAAACTAAAGACTGTTTAATTAAGAGGTAATAGAGCTTTGCATTACCTGTAGCTCTGTGTCAATTAGCGCAAACAAAGCATGGCTCACAGCTCAAAGGAGGACGGAAGGAATGACTCCGAGGGAGGGAGGGAGGGAGGGAGGGAGGGAGGGAGAGAGAGGGAGGGAGAGTGGGAGAGAGAGAGAGGGAGGGAGGGTTCATTGGCTGGCTGAAGGTCAGTAGTGTGCAATACTGAATGAGCACTGCATTGCCTTTTACTCAGTTTATGTGTTCTATAAGAGGTAGTCTGTGTTTGTGAACAGATTCCCTGTTCCCTCTCCTCCTCTTCTTCCTCTTCCTCCTCCTCTTCCTCTCTTTTTGTGTTCCTAGGTCTGCTTCTTCTCGGTTCCTCAGCTAATCATTTTGTTGCTAAACTCTGTCGCTAATTCCCCCCCACACACAATCTAGTTGTGATGAATGTGATTAGTCTGGATTAAAGCCCAGGATAAAACGCCTTTACACAACTCCTCTTTCCCTTCCCCCTAGAAGGCTCTGGGAGCTTCCTGCTTTTTCAAAATACCTTGGTAGCTTATGTTTTCAAACCACTGGTGAAAAAACATAGTTGTTGTGCAGCATAGTATGGGGAATGAGAAATCCCCTGTCAGCAAGTTACTGTATCTATGTAGCAAGGCACTTGATATTCAGTTAGTAAGTAGCTCACCATCTGTCTTTCTCTCTTTCTCCTGCGTTTGCCACAGCTCCAGCAGAGTTTGTGCAGCCTCCCCAGTCCATCTCCCGGCCGGTGGGCACCACTGCTATCTTCACCTGCCAGGCGCAGGGCGACCCTGTGCCCCAGCTCACCTGGCTGAGGAACGGCCAGATCCTGGAGCCTGGAGGGCACGTCAAACTCAGGAACAACAACACGTGAGTTAACCTACAGCCATATAGATATACAGTATATAGTTATGTGTTCTATAGAATTGTGTGCCTACAGCATTAGGGGCTGTACTCAATCTGTGTTGTAATAACACTATATCCATTCATTCATGCATCCACTGTAGCTACATCCTATATATACATGGCTGGCAGTGTCATTGGCGCAATCTCAGGGCTGATCTGATCCACTGCTCTAATGAAACAGCTGGCAAAGATGTCTGCCAAGAGATACAATGGAGCTGTAACATTACAATTACGAGGGTATCTATCGGCTCACTGCTGGACCGGCTCCCAAGGCTGTCCGGTGGAATTTCCAGGAACAGAACAGAAGGCACGGCCAGGTTATTGTGTCATTTAACATTCTCCATATGAGAGATGATGAGGCCGGGATATTGTGTTTAGTATTGTGGTAGCCGGGCTGGTTGAGGCGGGCAGGGAGAGACGGGAGGGTTGTCATGGGGCTTGGACTGGCCTGGCTCCAGGTCTAGGAGGGTGGCTCTGCGTAATGATAATTATTAAAGTCTGCTACTGTGTTTCCCCAGAACCGTTAAACACAGAGCCAGACAGCCGGGTGGCCAATGTCAGAATGCTTCTCATTCAGGTCAAAGAGTAGCCTGGGGTACGTGTTAAAGCTAGGAGTTATAGCTAAGTAATACCTCAGATGACTGGATGCTTGGATGGTTCTCCTGAATTTGGTGTGCTTACTTTTCAGTTTTCCAGTTGAAGATATCACTGCGCCCTATTCCCTATATAGTGCACAACTATGGACCAGAGCCCTATATAGTGCACAACTATGGACCAGACCCCTATATAGTGCACAACTATGGACCAGACCCCTATATAGTACACAACTATGGACCAGACCCCTATATAGTGCACAACTATGGACCAGACCCCTATATAGTGCACAACTATGGACCAGACCCCTATATAGTACACAACTATGGACCAGAGCCCTATATAGTGCACAACTTTGGACCAGAGCCCATAACACAAATGATATACAGTATTTCATTACATATGAGGCATATTTGTTCACGCAGACAGGGGAGATCGTATTATGCACACATTTTAACCGTCAGCCTTTGAAAGATTTATAGGTTTTGTGGCTGTGGGAAATTAAAAAAATAAGTTCAGTGCTGTACACCAGTCGTGTTTTTGCATGTGTGAGTATCCATCTGTGTGTTAATATTTATAAATGCAAAGGATGGTGAAGTGATTACATTACATATGCACAAGAAAATCAACAGAGCGGGACAGTGAAGTACATGTAAATGATGCAGGTGTTTTAGACCTAGTGATACATGGGGGAGAGAGAGGTCTAGGCACTACCATCACTCAGACACACTTCTCTCTTCTCTACCAGTCACAGAGATAGAGGGCCAGGCAGAGGTGAAGAGGAGAGAGGGGCAGAGAGAGAGAGGGGCAGAGAGAGAGAGGGGCAGAGAGAGAGAGGGGCAGAGAGAGAGAGAGGGGCAGAGAGAGAGAGAGGGGCAGAGAGAGAGAGGGGCAGAGAGAGAGAGGGAGAGATTTGAGAGAGAGAGATTTGAGAGAGAGAGAAAGACAGAGAGAGGGATTTGAGAGAGAGAGAAAGACAGAGAGAGGTATTTGAGAGAGAGAGAAAGACAGAGAGAGATATTTGAGAGAGAGAGAAAGACGAGAGAGAGAGAGAGCGAGAGCACATTAGGCACTGGAGTTGGATGGGTAAAGCAGACTGTGTTGTGGGTATAGAGAGTGATGGAGAGAGAGGGAGGGAGAGAAAGAGAGATGGAGAGGGTTTAGAGGGCAGCCTAGTGATAGACCTCCACCTGACACTGCTCTGCATCTATCTCTGGAGCCTCTCATGCATCACACCCACTACACTGGTTCTGGTTAAGTATGGAGGCCAGAGATCCAGCACTACCATTAGCTAATTGGCTCATAAACTGAGGTAGCCGAACAATAAAAATTGCCAGCCCAGTAATTTATGGAATATAACTTTACGTGGCATCCTAACATACTTAGTAGGACGACAGTATGTGCTGGGTTTTACTGTTGTGAGGTAAGTGTTTGGGTGCGAGGCTGGTAGCTTACCTCATTGCTATTAACATACATTCCTTCAGCACATCTTATGTGTCTCTCTGGTACACTACAGTATTAGTTCTACAGAGCAGTCTTTGTCGGATTCCTCCAGGAACTCACAGTCTTGGTTAGGCGAGCAATGCAAGCTTGTTTTCTGTTGTCGTCACAGCAGATCATGCTGCTTTCCTTCCCTATGGAGGAAGTATTGAAATGATAGAAAATCATACAGGAAACTTCATTACAGGATGTTTTGTTAATATTAATTACCATAATCTAAATGTGATTTCTGTCATTCTGAGCAACGTGCGTGGACGGCAGTTTAAATTTTGAAAATGGCCAGTAAAATAACATTTTCCCGGTCACGTTGTCCGGCGCCACATTTTCCTAACAGAAACCCAGGTGGGTGCGAACATGTGTTCCTGCAAATGGAAGGGACGTTGTTCCCTACAGCAATCTCTCATTATGTTGTCCTTCAAGAGAAGATAGGACAAGAAAGCAAGTGGATCGATTGCGTATTTTACTCACACACATGCACACACATTAATCAAAGAACATGTAAGCACACACACATTCACGTGCACACATAATCAAACATGAAAATTCTCCTCTGCATTGGCCTTTAGACTGTCTCCCTTCAGCACACACTGTATCCAATTACACACAGTGTGTGACAGTCTGACAGATGTGAACTCTGTGTGAGCTAAAATGCTGTCACAATAAATTCAGATTGGTAGCTAATGCAAATATACCAGTAGGATTATATTGTTTTGACCAGGGACCAGGCACTGAGGGGGGGTCACGGGCTGTTCCATAAACATGAAACACCATTACCCCAGTAATGAAAATGTCCATTAAAATCATGGCCTCAGAATGTGCTGCCCTGGCCGTTTCCAGGGGAGTACGACACTTATGAAAGGACTGTTAATAGGAATATCTAAACCGGCCTGGCCATGACATAGTCAGGATAATCTGAACCAGTAGGCTAATTATCAAACACAGACAGTGGTCTGAAATTGCAAAGTAACATCGTTTCTGGGTAGAATGTCAAGCTAGTATATGTTGTAGAAATGGCATGATTTGTGGAATAGTTTTGACAGGTGAGGTTTGACTGTAAACTGAGGGCAAAACTAATCTTCTCCTATGGGGAATGAAGACTTCTATGATTTATTTGTGTGAGTAAGTTTCCGTGAGAAGATATGTCCTACCCTCTCAAGGAATATTCCACTGGGCCGTATTTTATTTGTGTGTAACTGAACCTATTAAAAGGTTTTCCTTTTTTTTCCTGTTTGCCTTCTGTGGGCTGTTCTTAACCCCTTTGGGTTCTGGGACCTGGGCATTGGCCTTGACCTCTAACCCTGCCCGCAATCAGTCATTTCCGTGAGACTTCCGTGAGCCAGAGACAGCTCATCGCTCCTCCCCTCTTCAAAGCCCCTGCTCTACCCCTCTCCCTCCCCCCTCCCTCCTCCCCTCTCCCCCCTCTGTCCTCCCCTCTCCCCTCTCACCCAGCATGGGGGTGATCCATCAATCTGTGAAGTGGCCTTGAACTGATGAGTAAATGAGCTGTCAACCTGCCAGTCTGTCATGACAGCAAGGCCAGGCAGACGGCTCAAACACAGATATTTTCTGCCCAACACACACACACACACACACACACACACACACACACACACACACACACACACACTGTGCCCAACACACACACACACACACACACACACACACACACACACACACACTGTGCCCAACACACACACACACACACACACTCTGCCCAACACACACACACACACTCACTCTTTTTGTTTCTAAGATGCTCTCTCTCTTTTCCTTTCCCCCCATTTTTCAGGGATGTTTTTTCTCTCTCTCTCTCTCTCTCTCTCTCTCTCTCTCTCTCTCTCTCTCTCTCTCTCTCTCTTCAAAGCCTTTGTGCGTTGGTGGTTCTCTTGTGTGATGCTATTGTTCCTCTGACTTCAGTAGCCATAGTTTCTTTCTTTCTCTAGTCAAATACTCTCTGTGTTATCTGTCAGAGGATTGACACAAACCTAGAGAGCAGCAGCATCCGGTTCCTCAGTCAGCCTGCCAGCCCAGTGGTTGTTGGGTAGGAGACGGTCTCAGACACATCCCCCCTCAAAGCAAAAGGTCTCTGGGAAGAGAGGCAGGAATGCCGCTAGCTGAATGCTCCACCTACTCCGTGCTACCCGGATCATTGGGACTTACATTTCTGAAATGTCTGCTAAATGAAAATGTTGCCAGTCAAATGTCCAGCGCCACCTTTTGCTAATGGAAACCCTGGTGTGTGTGTGTGTGTGTGTGTGTGTGTGGTGTGTGTGTGTGAACTGGGAGAGAGAAAAGTGTTGGGGGATTACAGGGCCAGGGGGCTGCTGCCGGACTGTCTGAAATATGCAGTGCCTTGTGAAATTTCCCAAAATCCCCTTCCTGCTCTGATCTGTTCGGGCCAGGCTGACGTTCAGTAGCTCCTCCCTTGGGGCCTCAATGGTTGTGTGTCTGGGGCGTCTGGTCAGGTTGCCTGGCTGAAAACACTCCATCCATCCCTCACTTGAAAGGCTGTCAGAAATGTGACGACTGAGGGCGCCCGACTGCTGCCACCAGAGAGGTCAAAGGTGAAATTGGCCTGGAGAAGGATAAAAAAGGTGTGCCTCAGCAGGGTTTTGATTAGAAAGGGTACTGCTTTTGTCAGATTTGACTTTTCATAGCAGGTTAGTACAACGTACGAAAATGTATGTTGTAGGTTAGGAGAATTAGGTTAAGGTGGGGAAAAGGGTTAGGTTTAGGGTGAGCTAAAATGCAAAAAAAAAAATTGGGACAAAAGCTGTATTCTTTTTAGCCATGACCCATCAGGAGTGTAACACAGAAATCCTTTTCCGTCCTTACAATTAACTAGAAAGGCTCGGTGAGATTGATTCCACCTGACAGACACTGGACCAACCTATCCTCTCTGGAATAATGTCCCTCCTCACACCCTGAGCCTCTCTCTCTCTCTCTCTCTCTCTCTCTCTCTCTTTGTCTCTCGCTCAATCTTTCTCCACTTCATATACCATACATTTTTTAAAGGTAATCGAATGATCCACTCCTCATCATACTTCATACGATGTCAATTGAACTGTAAGACCAACACCAATCTCCTCCACCCCTTCACTTGTGAAACGTCAGGCATATAAAGTTACTGTCCTTTACCTCTGTAATTAACTGGACTACATTCTCTCCTCATGGTTTCTCATAGAGTACCACAGTATGAGTCATAATACCCATAAAACCTAGCGGTCAAACAGGGAAATGGTCGCAATCGTTTTTCCACCATTCATTTTTCCCATTTAGAAACACTTAAAATAAGTGCTGTGTTTCATGTAGGCTTACTCTGGTGTGATGTTTTGATAACCATGTAAATCTCTCTCGGACAAGGGGACGTTAGATAGAATCTCTGGATTAACTATCTAACGTTAGCTAAATGTAGAAATTAATCAATTGGCAACATTTCTTTAAATGTACCTGTTAGCAAAGGTGTCAGCTAGAGATGACGTGCAGGAGCTTGCAGGGATTTGTAGTCTTGCATGATGTCTACCTTTATGCTAATTAGCATGTTCAAATCTGAGAGTAAATAGAGCCGAATATATTGATAAAAATCATCTTGTACGAGAGAGATTTACACGGTTATCACAACGTCACGCCAGGGTAAGCCTACACGAAACACAGCCCTTACTTTAAGTGTTTATAAAATCCCCTATGGGAAATTGGAACCATTTCCTTGTTTGACCGCTAGGTTTTATGGGTATTATGACACCTCCACTTTGGGGCTCTATTGTGAGGGCTACAGTATAGGCATTTACATTTAAGTAATTTTCATCTAGTTGGCTTGGGGATTCAAGTTGTCAACCCTAAAGGTACACCATGATCTTGTCCTTATGCTCATGTTGTGTCCTTGAATTCCTTCGGTCTTTCCTTGACAACGACTTTGTTCACTGAATCGGAAAGCCCCATAGAACACCCACAGGTTTCTCATTCAGAGACCACACACCTACAGCATGAACAAACTGGCCCCTGACTCCTGGACTAGACTTTCCTGTTTCTCCCACATTGAGATGAAAGGTAGTGAAGGCTGATGTGGCCCATCTGTCTGTGTTGACACTTCCAGCCCGTTTTAAACAGCTGCAGACATAATCAAGTCATCTGGAGTCAAACACACAATGACACGGAGAGAGGAGATAGCTTGAAGTTAGTGTTTGAGGCCTGTCTGTAGAATAACAGACCTACTCAGCAGACAGGAAGTGAGAAACGGATAGAATAAAAGGCGTAAATAAAGGATTTCTTCCTCCATTTATTTGCGAACAGTGATTGATCTTACACTCCCACCTTGAAGGTTTTCAAAAGCTCACTTCTCTCACTAGCTGTCAGTGTCTATCCTAAAGAAATGCAATATGCTGGAGGGGTTCATTTCCATATTATGCTCCTCTGTGTTAAATCTTTTATTTTCTCATCCTCTCAGGTTTAAGAGTAGAAGAGCAGATGATTATGTATTCAGCTCTAATAATACCCCCCCTATGCCCTCCACCCCACCCCCCCCACACACCATCACCCCATCCTACACACACACACCCCATCACCCCTCCACCCCCCCCACCCCACACACCATCACCCCTCCACCCCCCCCACCCCACACACCATCACCCCATCCTACACACACACACACCATCACCCCTCCACCCCCCCCCACACACCATCACCCCATCCTACACACACACACACACACACCATCACCCCTCCACCCCCCCCACACACCATCACCCCTCCACCCCCCCACACACCATCACCCCATCCTACACACACACACACACACACCATCACCCCATCCTACACACACACACACACACACACCATCACCCCATCCTACACACACACACACACACACACACCATCACCCCTCCACCCCCCCCACCCCACACCATCACCCCACCACCCCCCCCACACACCATCACCCCACCCCCCCACCCCACACCATCACCCCATCCTACACACACACACACACACACACCATCACCCCTCCACCCCCCCACACACCATCACCCCTCCACCCCCCCACACACCATCACCCCTCCACCCCCCCCACACACCATCACCCCCCCCCCACACACCATCACCCCTCCACCCCCCCACACACCATCACCCCTCCACCCCCCCACACACCATCACCCCTCCACCCCCCCCACACACCATCACCCCTCCACCCCCCCCACACACCATCACCCCTCCACCCCCCCACACACCATCACCCCTCCACCCCCCCACACACCATCACCCCACCCCCCCACCCCACACCATCACCCCATCCTACACACACACACACACCATCACCCCTCCACCCCCCCCACACACCATCACCCCCCCCCCCCACACACACCATCACCCCATCCTACACACACACACACACACACCATCACCCCTCCACCCCCCCCACACACCATCACCCCTCCACCCCCCCACACACCATCACCCCATCCTACACACACACACACACACACCATCACCCCATCCTACACACACACACACACACACACACACCATCACCCCATCCTACACACACACACACACACACACCATCACCCCTCCACCCCCCCCACACACCATCACCCCTCCACCCCCCCACACACCATCACCCCCCCCCCCCCACACCATCACCCCATCCTACACACACACACACACCATCACCCCTCCACCCCCCCCACACACCATCACCCCTCCACCCCCCCACACACCATCACCCCCCCCCCACACACCATCACCCCCCCCCCCACACACCATCACCCCTCCACCCCCCCACACACCATCACCCCTCCACCCCCCCCACACACCATCACCCCTCCACCCCCCCACACACCATCACCCCTCCACCCCCCCACACACCATCACCCCTCCACCCCCCCACACACCATCACCCCTCCACCCCCCCACACACCATCACCCCTCCACCCCCCCACACACCATCACCCCTCCACCCCCCCCCACACACCATCACCCCTCCACCCCCCCCACACACCATCACCCCTCCACCCCCCCACACACCATCACCCCTCCACCCCCCCACACACCATCACCCCTCCACCCCCCCACACACCATCACCCCTCCACCCCCCCACACACCATCACCCCTCCACCCCCCCACACACCATCACCCCCCCCCCCCCCCACACACCATCACCCCATCCTACACACACACACACGCACACACACACAATCACCCCATCCTACACACGCACACACACACCATCACCCCATCCTACACACACACACGCACACACACACACACACACACACCATCACCCCATCCTACACACACACACGCACACACACACACACCATCACCCCATCCTACACACACACACGCACACACACACACCATCACCCCATCCTACACACGCACACACACACCATCACCCCATCCTACACACACACACGCACACACACACACCATCACCCCATCCTACACACGCACACACACACCATCACCCCATCCTACACACACACACACACACACACACACACACACACAATCACCCCATCCTACACACACACACACGCACACACACACACACCATCACCCCATCCTCCAGCAACGGCAGATAGAGAGAGGAAGGAGGGATTGGAAGGGAGGCAGAGTGGAACATTTTAAACAGGGGAGTTAGGTGAGTGCCCCCACCCCCCCCCCTCCATCCAATCCTCCAGCAATGACGGAGGGAGGGAGGGAAAGAGGGAGGGAGGGAGGGAAAGAGGGAGGGAGGGAGGGAGGGAGGGAAAGAGGGAGGGAGGTGGATTAGCAGTTTAATTTTGGGAAGGTACAGTAAGGCAGATTCACATCTATTCACACACACTGCTAGTGTTTATTACCTAACAATACTATGCTCATTCTGTAGTGACAGTGTTTATTACCTAACAATACTATGCTCATTCTGTAGTGACAGTGTTTATTACCTAACAATACTATGCTCATTCTGTAGTGACAGTGTTTATTACCTAACAATACTATGCTCATTCTGTAGTGACAGTGTTTATTACCTAACAATACTATGCTCATTCTGTAGTGACAGTGTTTATTACCTGTCTTGTTACTATGCTCATTCTGTAGTGACAGTGTTTATTACCTCTCTTGTTACTATGCTCATTCTGTAGTGACAGTGTTAGACCAGGTTAATAGAATGCCCTACTACTGATGTAGTGTAAACAATACTTTTATTCAGATGCTCCACACAAGGATTTCATACAGTAATCTAATGTTTGCTTGACTGCCTGCAGTGAGAGTTTTAATCAAAGCCCTTGTCAGGTTCTGCCGACTTTTGTTTTCCTCAGAAATTGCCACCACACGCACAATACAGTCATCTTCTAAATCAATAGTCATCTCTGAGAGCTTACTGTTTGCTTTCTCTGCACTACCCAATAATATCCTAATCCATCTTGTTACAAACCAGAGACTCACGTCTTTCTAATGTCTATTTTCCCTCATTCTCCTCTTCATCCTCTCCTCCCTCCTTCACATCCTCCTCTTCCGCTCTCCTCTTCTTCCTCCAGCACACTGACCATCTATGGCATCAGTCAGGAGGACGAAGCCATCTACCAGTGCATCGCTGAGAACAGTGCCGGCTCCACCCAGGCCAGTGCCCGTCTCACCGTGCTGTGGGCAGACGGCCTGCCAGGGATGCCCGGTCTGGTGCGGGCCGAGGCCCTCTCACCCACCGCCATCCAGGTGTCCTGGAAGGAGCCTGCCCAGAACACTCAGGAGATCATCGGCTACGTGCTCCATATCCGCAGGACCACAGGTTAGTGGCTAACACCATCTATAACACACCAGTAGAACACACAATACTGCTCTGCCTCAGATGAACTGGTTCACTATGGGGAGACCTGATGTTATCCAGTCATTGTAGTACATACTGTGCCAACTAGCTATTGCCTGAAAGAATGGTATTTTGCTTACATGCATTAGATCTCTGTGTGACAAATGTTACTTTACTGAGGTTAATGGGATGGCAGCCCTCATTGTGTGGTAGAGATGATACAGAACAGTAGGTAGAGTGGTATGTACAGTAGGTAGAGATTATACAGAACAGTAGGTAGAGTGGTATGTACAGTAGGTAGAGTGGTATGTACAGTAGGTAGAGTGGTATGTACAGTAGGTAGAGTGGTATGTACAGTAGGTAGAGTGGTATGTACAGTAGGTAGAGTGGTATGTACAGTAGGTAGAGATGATACAGAACAGTAGGTAGAGTGGTATGTACAGTAGGTAGAGATGATACAGAACAGTAGGTAGAGTGGTATGTACAGTAGGTAGAGTGGTATGTACAGTAGGTAGAGTGGTAGGTACAGTAGGTAGAGTGGTATGTACAGTAGGTAGAGTGGTATGTACAGTAGGTAGAGTGGTATGTACAGTAGGTAGAGATGATACAGAACAGTAGGTAGAGTGGTATGTACAGTAGGTAGAGTGGTATGTACAGTAGGTAGAGTGGTAGGTACAGTAGGTAGAGTGGTAGGTACAGTAGGTAGAGTGGTAGGTACAGTAGGTAGAGTGGTATGTACAGTAGGTAGAGTGTTCTGTGTGTTGGGAGCATGAAAGAGGAGGTGAGAGAGTAGGGGAGAGGAAGAGAGTAGGGAGGGCGTACGGTAACAGGACACCTGTTTCTCCAGCCACGCCAGGATGGATGGTCGCTCTGCCATCCCCATCCTTCATGTAGAGGAGCCATAAAAGTAGCTTTTAATTGATAATTGACTGAGACTAAATTTTATGTTGGCATGTTAATGTTTATTTGCTGGGGGTGTGAGGTCTGGTGGTGTGGCAATCTCCAGTGTGTGTGTGTGTGTGTGTGTGTGTGTGTGTGTGTGTGTGCGTGTGTGTGTGTGTCAGTAACGGAGTACGTCACTCAGGCACAGCTGCTGCTCTCTCCTCTGTAGTGCTATCAGATGTATAATTAAAGGCCCCAGGGGCCAGCCCGTAGGAACTGCTTTAATTAGTAACCAAAGACAGGCTGCCCCAATGGGCTGAGGGCTGGAGGTAGATAGTGGTTATGGGTGAGTAACTTTGACTTAAGGGCCATAACACACTGTAACCCCCTCCCCCTACAACTCCCTCTCTCTTCAAACTTAACAAGCACTCACCGAGAGCCACCCCCTCGATTCACTCAGCTCTGTTGTTCACAGTTACAGCCCCCATTACCAAATGCAGCAATCCTGACAGTACACTGTCGGTCCAAGTATTACCCCCCACACAAAGAATTACCCCCCACACAAAAAAAACTGTAGCTCCACCTTGACAAAATGTAGACAAAAATTCAGTCAACTTAAAATTATGTGTTTGCTCAAATTGTCTCATATGTTCATTCAACAAAATAAATACATTTGGGCATCTTACCTTAAAATGCCTGTAGAGTTAGTTACACACACACAGTGCTTTTAGCATCTAATATTTTCAGCTTACTTATTTGACATTGTGCATGTTAATTTATACAGAAATTCGTACTTAACATGTCCTCACCTGGGATTTGAACTCTCAACCTCTTGGTTTATGGCCATCCAATTCTCCTGCTACGCCACCATGTCTCATCTCTATGTATAAATTGCACTCTACACTATTCTACAGTATCTTAGTCACTCTAATTGTGTGTTCATATTGCATCACCCATCTCATATGTATATACTGTATTTTACTCTATACTACGCCACTGACTGCTAAACAACCATCTCCAGCACATCAGAGGCGGCTGCCTATAGACATAGATTAGAAATCACCGGACACTTTGAGGAAATGAAACACTAGTCACTTTAATAATGTTTCCGTATCTTGCACCTTTCATCTCATATGTTTAAACTGTACACTATACTATTCTTCGGTATCTTAGTCACTTAATCGTGTTTATATACTGCATCACCAATCTCTTATGTGTATAGTGTAATCCACCTCGCCCTGCATCCACTATAAAGCTTACTATGCCACTGTATCTTAGTCCAATGCCACCCTGACATATATGTATATATTCTAAATCCATTCCTTACTTAGATTTATGTGTATTTGGGTATATATTGTGAAACTGTTAGATATTACTTGTTAGATATTGCTGCACTGTCGGAGCTAGAAGCACAAGCATTTCGCTACATCCGCAATAACATCTGCTAACCACGTGTATGTGACCAATACAATTTTATGTGAATTTATTTGATTTGTCTTTGTCAATGACTGATTTCACCTCAGCTCTATTAAAAGTACACTCAAGAAAAACTATTTTATTTATTATAGTGATTATTTATAGATAGATTCTTTGTCAAGCAGCTACAACAAAACACAGGGCAGGTGCAAAATGCCAGAACGAAAATACACAAAAGACAGATACATGATACATAGAGCGGCAGTATGAAAAAGTATAGAAATACAAGAAGTCTGGAGTGCAAAAAAGCTATAAAAAGACTTCATAGTATGGGTGGTTGGCTGAATATGTACACTATACATTGGTGGATGTTGGATGGTTAACTATACTATACAGGTCGATGGCAGAGAAATACTTAAATAGCTAAAAATGCGTATGAAATGAGTGAGGGTAATAATAGTTTACTTAATAGACATACTGGTTAAATGAACAGGTAAGTGAATATTTTGCATGGTTACATTAACTGTACAGGTAAATTACAGGAAGAGATACTTTAATAGCTAAATGTGTGTATGATATAATTTAGGGCAATAATAGTAATTCCCTTAAAATACAGTCCTTAGTGTGCAGGGTTTAATTACAGATAAATGCACATTCGATATACTAAAAGCAATGAAAAAAGATACAACTGACAGGATACTAATATGTATTCCTGAGTGAATGACTACGTAAGTTAAGTCCATGAATTATTTGCAATATTGCACGTGATATGATATAACAACTGTACATGAGTATGTATATACAGACCTGAATGAATAAATAAGTCCTGAATGAATGAGTGATTACGTACCAGAGTTACTCACGGATGGATGCCTAGTTGTTAAACTAGGTCCTAACACCCCAACAGTTCCAGGTCTATGTTGCCGACGGCACGGTAACCCGGTGAGGCATTAAATAGTCTAATAGCCGCCGGCAGGAAGGACCTCCTGTAGCGCTCTCTGGCACACCGTGGTGGGATCAGTCTGTGACTGAAGGTGCTCCTCTGTGTCATAACCATGGCATGCAGAGGGTGGGTGACGTTGTCCATGATGGCCAGCAGTTTGGCCAGGATCGAAGTAGTAATATTTAAAGAAAGTAATATGCCAACTATACAGAAAAACCAAATCAATGATGAGAGAATAGTCGGATTAACTGATAATTGACACAGATATGGTGGCGTAGCAGGAAGATTGGCATGCCATGAACCAAGAGGTTGTGAGTTCAAATCCTGTGTGATGTTGAATAATGTAAAAATGTAATCACTGTGTGTAACTAGTTGCACAGCCATTTTAGTAAAGATGCCCAAAAACGAATGTATATCTGAATGAACATACGATGCAAGTTGAGCGAACATGTCGTTTTTTCAAGTTGGAGCAAAATTTGGACCAAACACATTTCTTTGTTCTTCAGGTAACACTTGGACCGAAAAGTTGAGAAAACGGCTGTGGAAAAACGTCTCTGTCCGTAGAATGTAGAAGCTGGAAGTAGAAGCCTAAGTCTTGTTTTTCATTGGTTTACTCCAATTAGGGGAGGGGCGGTAGGGTTAGGAAAATATATTTAAAAATATGCATATGTGGGGGATTGGAAATTATGCAGATAATTACATTGATAGAAGCCACAATCTATTGGCAATATTAAAGCTGATCTACCTGCTAAAATGTTTTGTGGTGGAACCAGTTACTTAGTAATAATTAGTTGTTTTTTTTACAGTGTACAAATAACAGTTAAATTAAACAATCTCTCGCTTTCTTTTTCTCTCTCTCTCTTTCTTCCTCCCCCATCCATCCCTCTCTCAGACCCTGTGGAGATGGAGTACCAGGAGGCCATCAGTAAGGTGACTCTACAGCAGGTAGTGGGTGATCTGGAGCCCTCCACCAGCTATTCCTTCTATGTGAAGGCCTACACGTCCCGCGGAGCCAGCAAGCCCTCCGAGAGCGCCACCGAGAGCACACTGGGCGAAGGTGTGCCTTGGGAACGCACACACTTGCAAACATACACACACACACTTGCACATATGCACACAGCACACACACACATGCACACACACACATATAAACACTCATTGCTAAGAACTTAATTGGTGGTAATTACATGGAGCAAAAAATATTTTTATGAGTTGTTTATTGTAAAGGCTCTGTAAAAAACCCACAGGAGTCTGTAGTACAGTAGCTTTATAGCTATACTGAGAAAGTACAAAAACCTGTTTTATAGACTAAAACGTGGTTGACTTAATAAGCCTGACTGTATATAATTTAATATATAATGTTTTGGTCATTTATTTTTGTTATGTTTCTAACAGCATTGTGTGTGTGTGTGTGTGTGTGTGTGTGTGTGTGTGTGTGTGTGTGTGTGTGTGTGTGTGTGTGTGTGTGTGTGTGTGTGTGTGTGTGTGTGTGTGTGTGTGTGTGTGTGTGTGTGTGTGTGTGTGTGTGTGTGTGTGTGTGTGTGTGTGTGTGTGTGTGTGTGTGTGTGTGTGTGTGTTCCAGTGCCAGCACCACCATCACTATTCATTAAATTAGTGAACAGCAGTGTGGTGCAGGTGGTGTGGGAGCCATCTTCTAAGATGGGTCAACATGAGGGCTTCAGGCTGTACTACCGCAGGGTCCACACCCCTCTCTTCACCGGACCACTCACCTTCACCCGCAACGTCACCCAGTACAACATCACTCAGCTGGGTGAGACAGGGGGACACTGGCTGGGGGCTGGGGGCTGGATGATCCATGGAGATGTGTTGAAGGGATTGTTACACAATCGATGTGTTCAAAGGGATGCCTTGAATGATAGCACGTTAGAAGCCAACTCTATTCATATAGCTAGCTATATGTCTCAACTGCTCTCTCTCTCTGTTCCCCCTCTGCTCAGATCCAACCCTGGTGTATGAGATGAAGGTTCTGGCCTTCAACCATCACGGAGACGGCAACGCCACTATGCGCTTCGTCTCCCTGAAGGAGGCTGTGGAGAAATCAGGTGACCACACACACACACACACACACACACAAACCAGGGCTCACACGTCCTGTGATCTTTTCAGAGCAGTGTTGAAGGTGCCTCATGAAGGTTGTTGTGTGTTTCCAGCTCTCTGTCTGACTGGATCACTCCATGCTGCCACAGCATTGGTAGTCTGGCTGGCAGCATTAGATTAGATTGTGATGTACTGTATGACAGGTCTGTGCTGTGGGCTTTGTTTCTGTGTGTGTGTGGCACTGCGTGGCACTGCTGTTATCCTTACTGGGCTGTGTGTGTGTGTGTGTGTGTGTGTGTGTGTCTACAGTACTGAACACCCCCTGTGACTGTGTGAAGGATGAACAGAGCAAGACCTCTACAACCGGCATCATCATTGGCATCCATATAGGAGTCACCTGTATCGTCTTCTGCGTGCTGTTCCTCATGTCCAGCTACAGGGGGAGGTGAGTATTGGTGCAACAACGAGGGGACTGTGTGTCTGTGTGGACTTGATCCTGGCATGGGGCCTGATGGTGGGGTTTTGTGTGTATTCTGTTCCTCCAGGTTGATGACGTGCGAGACAGTGCAGCCCACCCCCCAGGCCGGGCGCAACATTGCCCTAGAGTCGTCCTCCTCCACCCAGGGGGCCCTGGCCTTAAACGGCGTGATCAGGTCAGGCATGGAAGGGAACGGAAGCGTTTCTGGGAAGAGCAGGGGAGACAGCACCGAGCTGGAGAGACTCTTCTCAGGCCCGTCCCACTGTGGAGACCTAGCTGACAGTTCACGCATGGTGAGTAGAGGGCCTGACGCTGGGTAACAGCTCAAAAGCACCAAGTACTCAACTAAAATCAAGTCATAAGAGTTACATGTAATTTAAGTCCATCATGATGCAGTAGGCTGGATTTACATTAGATTGGCCATTTTCTGTATGACCATACTAAAGCTGGAATCCTTCATTGGTGAAACTGCCACGCCCCTTAAAGATATTACAACAACAACAAAGTTACTGCAAACAACTAACACTGTTTTTTCCCTCTGACATCTCACCTCGTCAACAAAACTATAACGGAAGCAGGGCGGACGGTGGCGCTATTTCCACTTCTACACATTCCATCCTTAATTGTGTGTGTGTGTGTGTGTGTGTGTGTGTGTGTGTGTGTGTGTGTGTGTGTGTGTGTGTGTGTGTGTGTGTGTGTGTGTGTGTGTGTGTGTGTGTGTGTGTGTGTGTGTGTGTGTGTGTGTGTGTGTGTGTGTGTGTGTGTGTGTGTGTGTGTGTGTGTGTGTGTGTGTCCAGTTGGATTGCTCCCAGGTGTCCTGTGCGCTGAACGAGACCCAGTTGTCCACTCTGCCGCTGGATGACCTCAGCCTGGTGGTGGAGGGCGACAGAGAGACTCAGTTCCAGGGACCTCCAGCAGAGGGCCGAGGGTCCAGTGACAGGGCAGTGGCCGGGGGTCACCCAGCAGGACCAGGCCTGACAGAAGCATGAAGGTCAAGTCTGTGACACAGTCACAGTGTCACCTCAGACTCTTCTCACACTCAGGTCGACCAAAGTTTTTCTTTTCATATTAATTTTCCTTTGTGCAAAGAATTGTATTATTGGTTAAATAAGAAGCCTCTGGAAATGTTATTGGGGTCTTGGACTCGTTCTTGGAAGTGACCCCCGGCCTAGGTTTTTGTAATGGACAGCTATGTTTTAGCTTTGGTGTTTTTTTTTTTCTTCATATATCTTTAATTTTCTGGTTGCCGGCAGCACACAGAATAGATGCCCAGAATATCTTTGTTATCATTTTATCTCAGAGTTTAATATGTTTTTATTTCTCTACTATCTCAAGTTATTGGTGTTATTTCTACTTTTTCTTTCAATGTCTAAGACTGCTGCCTAATCTTAGCCTACAAACGCATCCAACGAAGACTAAGGCCTTCTTCCAGTGATTTCATATATTCTCTGTCTCAGGACTTTTATTTTCAGTGATGTCAATGGTTTTTTATTAGTTCACGGCCTTCATACAGGTTCTAAACTTGGCTATGTGAACCTTAGTATTCAACAAACGCCTACCTCAGCCGGAATGAATGTGATGTGGGAAACCTTTTGCATCCGTCTTTTCCCCTTGTGTTCAGTTACTTTTAACATGTAATGCGATCGGTTCAGAACAGGTGCCACGCTACCTCAGATGTCACGAACCGCCGCAGTCCTGCTTGTCAAAGTGAAAAAATCAACAAAAAAATCTAAACGGAAAGCACTTCAAAACGATGAAGTCAAATGTTCTACCTCAAGATAACAATGTTGTAGTTGTTGTTGTTTAATAATGAAACGTGTACTTCTGTTGTGAGACCTCCTGGCTTCCCTCCATCGATTCATTGCTGTTTGTGGATATGTCAGTACCTCATGCAAGTTGACAGATGAAATTGTTGTATGAATTCTACTTGGAAAGACATGTTTTGTTTCAATAGTGTGTAAGATATTTTGTCTTTAGTTGAATCTTAGTTGCTTCAGTTGATTATAAAGACTGTTAGATGCACTGCTACTAATAATGTTTCTGCTAAGCGAGCACTGCAGCAGATATTCCATTAGGCAGGTAAGGGTTTAGTTCCATTTACGCTCAATTGACATACATCATATGTGTATTTATGAATGATTGCGTGATGGAATTGTATGTGTGCGTACATGCATGTGTGTGTGTGTGTGTGTGTGTGTGTGTGTGTGTGTGTGTGTGTGTGTGTGTGTGTGTGTGTGTGTGTGTGTGTGTGTGTGTGTGTGTGAAAGAGTGTACATATGGTATATGTGACGTATTAAGAAAATGAACCACAAATGTTAATGTGTCTGATATGATACCAGATAAATGTCTCTTCAATTGGTAATAATCGTTTTAATCAGATTTTTGGCCTCTGCCTGTCACTCACTCCAAGCTGTGGCACAGTGCACTCCTTTGTTATATTTCATCAAGGCTCAAATCAAATCAATTCCCTTCTGTCATAAAGGAATAGACCAGACTTATCGAGCCTGTCCATCCCAGATCCTTCACTCCCTCCCTCCTACACACTGACAAATGAAAGTGCTTCAGGAAAACCATTATTACACTGCTGCATGCACATCCAGAGGGAGATGGTTTAACAGGTGGACCACAAGCATTAACTCACAGGTCTGTGTTCAGTGTGCTCATGCTGTCGTCTTACTGAGCAAACACACAGTCAACAGGATGTTATTAGACTTGGAGCTGATCCAGGGTCAGATATGTGAGTACCACCACCACAGCTCCACATGTTCCTCCAGAACCATGCTCTCTGGACCTGGAGCTTCCCTGAGGCAGAGCCAACCTGAGCCAGCCCAGTACTCTTACTGTAGCCTGGGTTAGGGCCGCTGTCGGACGGACCCCCTGTCTTCTCTCTGGCTCTCTCTTCTGTAGAGATAGATCCAGTTTTAACTCTATGCTCTGTTCTCTACTGTGTCTGTCACGTAATGGCCTAACGCCGTATTACTCTGGTAACCTACCTCAACCCCCGACACGACAGTCCTGCTCTCAGGTTGCTCCCTCTCACACTCTGAAGGAGACTTCTATATGTGCAAAAATATACACCACACACACACACACACACACACACAATGACACACACACCTTGTGGTAGTGCAGTTGTGTGACAGAAAAACAGTTGTTTTCATCTTTATGCTTAGCTTTTGTGGATGTGAATGTATCAACATTGTTTTATTACATTTTGTTGTATCCGAAACTTTTACGTTTTTGTTTTTCCACTCAGCCTTGAATGTTTTTGAACATACTGTAATGTCTGTTATGGACTAATAGACGAGGACATCAAGCACTCACTGCAAACTGTAGTACGGCTGCTCACTGCAAACTGTAGTACGGCTGCTCACTGCAAACTGTAGTATGGCTACTCAGTACAAACTGTAGTATGGCTACTCAGTACAAACTGTAGTACGGCTACTCACTGCAAACTGTAGTACGGCTACTCACTGCAAATTGTAGTACGGCTACTCAGTACAAACTGTAGTACGGCTACTCACAGCAAACTGTAGTACGGCTACTCACTGCAAACTGTAGTACGGCTACTCACTGCAAACTGTAGTATGGCTACTCACTGCAAACTGTAGTATGGCTACTCACTGCAAACTGTAGTATGGCTACTCACTGCAAACTGTAGTACGGCTACTCAGTACAAACTGTAGTACGGCTACTCAGTACAAACTGTAGTATGGCTACTCAGTACAAACTGTAGTACGGCTACTCAGTACAAACTGTAGTATGGCTACTCAGTGCAAACTGTAGTATGGCTACTCAGTGCAAACTGTAGTATGGCTACTCAGTGCAAACTGTAGTATGGCTACTCACTGCAAACTGTAGTATGGCTACTCACTGCAAACTGTAGTATGGCTACTCACTGCAAACTGTAGTATGGCTACTCACTAAAAAACTGTAGTATGGCTACTCACTAAAAAACTGTAGTATGGCTACTCACTGCAAACTGTAGTACGGCTACTCAGTACAAACTGTAGTATGGCTACTCACTGCAAACTGTAGTATGGCTGCTCACTGCAAACTGTAGTATGGCTGCTCACTGCAAACTGTAGTACGGCTGCTCACTGCAAACTGTAGTACGGCTGCTCAGTACAAACTGTAGTATGGCTACTCACTGCAAACTGTAGTATGGCTACTCACTGCAAACTGTAGTACGGCTACTCACTGCAAACTGTAGTATGGCTACTCACTGCAAACTGTAGTATGGCTACTCACTGCAAACTGTAGTATGGCTACTCACTGCAAACTGTAGTACGGCTACTCACTGCAAACTGTAGTACGGCTACTCACTGCAAACTGTAGTACGGCTACTCACTGCAAACTGTAGTACGGCTACTCACTGCAAACTGTAGTATGGCTGCTCACTGCAAACTGTAGTATGGCTGCTCAGTGCAAACTGTAGTACGGCTACTCACTGCAAACTGTAGTATGGCTGCTCACTGCAAACTGTAGTATGGCTACTCACTGCAAACTGTAGTAAGGCTACTCAGTACAAACTGTAGTACGGCTACTCACTGCAAACTGTAGTATGGCTACTACTCTTTTACTGAACCCTCCTCACACATGATCTGCAGCAATAGGTGTTTGTAAATAAAGATTATGAACAGTGACCAGTTCTCTCTCCTGCTTTATTGCAAGGGATTTCTGCAACTACTCATCTAACTCCATTAGATATTAAATACTGTACCCTTGATACAAAACATCTCCTATAAAGGCACAGACATATTTCTACCTTCCTTGACTGCAGTAATTAATTGAATTGTATTAATATATTTGAGTTAGATGGTTTAGAGCAGCCAGCGCTCTCATGCCTTTGTAGTTGGCTGATTAGAGGAAGTGAAGTGTGTCCAGTGATTGGTCCATTCTAGATTTGATATGGTAACTACAGTAGCCTGAAAGGGACTGGTTAAATAAATGGCATATCTGTGGTAAAGCCGTGCTGTAAAACTGTGTTTTCTATTAGACTATCTATTGTACAGTTATAATGCACATTACAATCCAGAGATATGTAGAAGTGTGTGTTCCTCAAGCAGAGATTGATGGCTGTTTTTATTGTATGATTCAGTAGAAGTCGCTGTTATTAATGCTTGCATTATATTGCTGTAAAACGTGGAAACAGAAGTCATCTGCAGTAATTCTGTGCTTTATCTCTTTCTCGTTTCTTCACCAATGCGTTCCAACCCCTTGTTGTTTCATTGTACATGATGGTATATTTACATTACAAGTCTTGGTAAACAATAATGATAGTTGTCAAACTAGCAGAAAGAAATGCCTCAATGTTACACGTGTATTTATGAACTTAAAAAAACGTAGTATGTGTTTGTAAAGAGGAAGAGGAGAAAGAGGAGGAGTCTCTCCAGAGAAACAAGAGATACTTTTTCTTGGTAATTTACGGTCAATTTCCGATGCTGGAAAATTGCCCACATCTCATGCACATCTTATTTACCCTTCACCCAGAATGCCGAGCTGTAAATTGGGGCATCATGTTTACATGATTGATATGATCATGATTCTGCCAGTGCTTTACACTCCTATAGATCAACGTTAAGAGCTGCCCTCTGTGATCAACTGCTGAAGCTGCTCTAGTCTATACTGACATATCACCACTCAATTGGCTGGTGAGATGAGATTCTCCCGCTATCTATTCTCAGCCCTGCTTCTTGCTCTCATGAGATTCCCGTCCGATTCTCTGGATAAAAAGAGAGTGGGCTGACTGTGCTCAGGGATCGTCCCTCTAATCCTTGTGTTGTATTGGTCACAGCGGAACATGGACTGGACGCTCCACTATGAGAGCCCATGTTATTTTAACACAGTCTTCCTCTCACAGCGCTCTGACTGTGCCCCATTCAACCAGTTTAGGGGGAGGGGCTGCCTTTTTTTGTTTATCAACTGGGCAAATAATCAAGGAGATAATCTGTCCACTTTCACACATACTGAGCACATAATAGTAATCCTCCATGCATGAAGATGTGTAGCCTCAGTGAGCCACATATAAGTATTAATGAATGAAGTTCACAAACTCTCTCCCTTCTTAGTGCTGTTGTGTCTCCTTTTGTCTCTCTTCCACACACACACACACACACACACACACCAGCGACACACACATCTTTATAATGTAAGGAGTGTTACCCTAGTGAATTACCCCAGTGCCCCAGCTCTCCCCAGAGAGACATTAGCTGGTTTATCTATGGCAACACAAGCCTATTTAGAACTCAAGAGTTAAAACACCAAACTGGGAATCTGTAAAACAAAAACAAAAATTCTGTGTGACAATAATGTTACCTTTTTAAGCCTCTTCATGAAAGATTTAATGTTTAACCGCAGTTGCTGTCCAGTGGCCACAAAGGAAATAGTCTTGCACAATCTTGTAGAAGTAATTGTTTGATTTTAGATCATGTTACTGTAGGAGTGGCGTTTGTTACAACATCCATGAAATATGGTCGTGTTGTAGTTACATGAGATAGAACTCCACATCTTTCCATGCGTTCCACATATTTGTTCATATTGTAGAAACAGGACAAAAGCTAGCTACATAATGTAGGAGGTTAGCGAAAACGATTACAGTAATATTTAATTGTTGACATGTCTGAAGCTACAATGGGTTTAACGAAGAAACAAGCACCTTTGAGGGATTGTCCTTTTTGTCATGTTGTAACACAGTTCAGATTTATTGATCTGTTAATATGTGTTGTATTGATCACTGTGGCACCAAATTACTACTATACTTTTGATTTGTAAATTAATTACATTTCTGATGCTGTTATCTCTCAGATATTCTCCCAAGAACTCAATGACGGTACATGTCAGATAATGCTGATTTTGAAGATTTTAAACTAATTTGTATTCTTGTCATGTAATGGTGAATTAAAGCATGTTTGAGATCAATAGTATATTTGTACCTCTGTCGAGAAACACGTTAAATCCAATGTATTTAAGCATGGCTACAGAGAAAAATATTTTTTAAACTATATCTTTCTCAGCTATTCGCAGATGTGCTGTTTTAGCATATATTTCTAAAGTTTTATTTTATCATTATTGGATTTGTGATGGTAACACTGTCATCTCAACATGGTGCTGTTGACGTGTCTCTTCCACACCCGTGCTCTACGTATTTGATAGTGTGTATTTGCTAAAACTGTTTCTACTCAGAAAGACTTTGTTATATATAATCTTGACTGCTTGTTAATCATCTCCATATCGTCATGATGCTCTTACCTGTTATTATAACTCACTTTGTCTTGTTTGATCCCTTTCCACCACTAAGAGATGTAATTGATTCACAGTCAAACCATAAAATCTAGTTAATGTTCATTAAACAGTGGCGACAATAAAGCATTAACCTTTCCGTACAAACGTTTACTAACATGTTTTCATGTTAAAGCTGCGCTTAGGGAAGCATGCGTTTATGGAAATACACACAAAGTACGCACAGCTGTAGCACTGTAACCTACAGTACAGACCTGCGTTATTACTGCATCGGCAGGGAATACGAGAGCTGCTTGTATCTCCAGGAAAGCTTGGTGACAGTTGCTCTTACCCAGTGTGGTTGGCAGTACTGACTGTATCCCTCCTCACTTCCTCACCTGTGGCATTCTCTCCAGAGTCTCTGCCACTTATTTGTAGAAGCCACCTGGCCCGTCTCACGGGACAAGGTAAAAGGTTTTCTCATACAGTTACTAGACATTATTGCTACTATTACTACCATGCCATTGGGTTATGGTATCGCTGTAAGGGTGCAAACCTAAACCAAATGCCAAATACAGTGGCCAGCCAGTTTCTATAGCCTCACTGTACTTTTAATGGAGGGAAAGGAACCTCAGTTTCTATTACTTGTGTTGGGTTTGATATAGGGACAGAGATGGTGTGAAGGAACGAAGAGAGCACAAACCTGTTCAGTATAGTATAATCAGCTGCTTATTGTCTGTGGGGAGCTGTTCAATCACATATGTCTGTCTGTCTGTCTGTCTGTCTATCTGTCTGTCTGCTGAGGTCAGTGCCTCTGCCTGCTCAAGTGGCCCACAATCAAATTCAGGTCAATATGAAATGATTTTAAGAGTTTTTAGATCATTTTTTGTTGTTGTCAGGGATCACTTTTATGTGCCACAAATGTATGTTCTCTATGATACAGTATCTGTAGTTGGTTGTGATGGTTGGTTGTGATTCACATGTGTATATATGTGTATAAAGACAGACTAGATCTTTTTTAGTGGTTTGTTTTAGGATTCATTGTGACACGCTGATGAAAGGCAAAAGACTACAACAATGATGTCAATAAACCGGCTATAGTAATTAAAATGACAAGTGTGAAGTGTTTTATCTCTGTGGGTGGATGTCTGTGTGCACCGGCGCGTAGTTGCTTGGACAACAATTATCTTCACGTTAGTCTCACATATTGTAATTAAGAAGTTATCGCATTCATCAAAAGCACATTGACGCTCATGACACGTCAGGTTAAATCAGTCATAGCAGAAACAGGAAACACATGGCTAAACCCTACAATAGCCTTATATCGAAGCTGCATCCTACAATGCCTCACGTTCTACCATGATGAACCCCGTCCGTGGTATTGGTTTAAAATACACTCGTGAAGGCTTGCTGTAAACTCATTACTGAATGCGGATTGTGTCCTTGGTACTGCACAACATGCCATGTGTGGTGTTCAGCACAAGGCTGCAGGGTAAGTCTGGGACTATTGGACAGGATACACCTGGTTGATCCGTCGATGGGAAATGCTGACGGATTTCTAATCACTGCCAATCCGTGCAAGATAATCAGGCTTTAAGAAAGAGTCGAAATCTAAATCAAACTCTCTCTGCATCTGGTTTATTTGGGCTGTGATTTATATTCTGATGCCTGGCCAACCAATAGTAGTTTCATCATCCAGTTCACTTGCTTAAATGTAAATCCTGGAGAGAAAAACCTCCATCAAAACCTCCCTATCTCATTCAGCACCTCCTTAATCCTAATTGTAAATCGTAACATATTGTTACTGTAATCCTAAACATTTTGAATCCATTACTTTTCAGTACAAAGGGGATATCCATATTTTAGCCAGTTAAGCCATGGATGACCAGTAAAAAGTGTGTCGTTTTTTTTTTTTAAATAAAACATTCGGCAGTAAAAATGTACGTCTTGCCCATCCATATGGACCATCAACTCCAGAACCTTTGTACGGTACAGTATCTTCACTTGGTAGGAACTGTGTGTACCAGGGCTGATACTATGTATCGCGATTCGATACTGTGATTTTATTGTGATTCGATGTTCCAAACATATTGCTCATCATATGTCTGCTGCAGAGGGACAAACAAGCTATGGAGGTTCTGGTGCAGGTACAGCCAACTAGCGCCAAAAAAATATTGCAATATTGTCAAAACGATACAATACAATTTATCGTCAAAAATAAGATCCAGATATGTAACTATCGATTTTTTTTTTCCCCCATCACTAGTGTGTACACTATTAGTCTAAAGTGGTCTGCTATTTGTGTGTGAACGCATGTTTGTTCCCTAAGCCCCACAGTGCAATCTCACGCTGCCACTCTGTCCCAGTACTGAGATTAACAGTCCTCTTTGTCAATATGGGCTGGCTAAGTGAGCTCCCCTGGGTATAGTATAGTATGAAATTCATTTGAATGCCCCTGCAATCTGAGGCACCCTGACTCTGCCTCTCTCCCTGACGCATGAACTCAGTAAAGGCACTATGAATAACATTTATCTTTTTGATTGTAACCTTGAAACTACAGTATTGTTTCAACTAGAGACATGAGGTATTTCCTCTCAGAGATGAACTTGTCCATGTAACACACACACACACTACCTGCTGTGCTATCCTGTGGACATGTTTGCTGTGTCGGACATCCCTCTGATCTGTATCATCACTGTGTGCTTGCGTACATGTGAATGTCGTATTTGTGACATTCACAGGAGGCTGGTGGCACATTCATTGGGGAGGATGTGCTCGTTGTAATGGCTGGAGCGGAATCAGTGGAATGGTTTCAAATGCATCAAACACATGGTTTCCATGGTTTCCAGGTGTTTGACGCCATTCCATTTGTTCCGTTCCATCCTCCCCTCAGCAGCCTCCTGTGGTGATAGTGTATATGTGTGTGTCTGTGTTGTATGTGTACCTGTGTGGTGTGTACGTGTGTGTGTGTGTGTGTGTGTGTGTGTGTGTGTGTGTGTGTGTGTGTGTGTGTGTGTGTGTGTGTGTGTGTGTAGCTGTGTGTGTGTGTGTGGCGGTGTGTGTGTGTGTGTGTGTGTGTGTAGCTGTGTGTGGTGTGTACGTGTGTGTGTAGCCAGTTTCTTCATTATCTCCGGCACAGAGCTGAGCAAAGCGGCCCAGACTGGCCATATAAACCAGTGAAACTCTATCCTCGGCTCGGCCGGACCACCTCCACTTGGTCACCCAGCCCCCCCTGACCCCACATATTTTAGGCCAGAACTGAGAGAGGGGGACCTCTGCGCTCGCCAAGAGCACTGGGAGAAGGGGGGGGCGCAGCTGTCTTTTGGCTTCTCACAACGCACGCCTTTTAGCAGCTCAAAGGGAGCAGTCGAAAGAGAAGGAGTCAGACGTCAGACCAGCCAACTTTCATGCCCGCCTCTCTCTGAAGTTTTCAGCTTTTTTCTATTTGTTTTTACTGCTTCCAGATTTCCCAGATTTCCTAGCAGTAACACGTTTCCCAGGTGACTGTGAAAGGAGAAAACGTCCCTCCTCACACATCACAAATAATCAAAACCATCTTGTCAGCTCCTCTGGTTTTGGAGTGGGTCGTCTTTGTCTACATGTGTGTGTGTGTCTTTGTGTGTATTTGTCTAATTGTAGGTGTGGTGCTTTGAAGCACAGACAATTTACAGTAGTTTGACGGCTACTTCTCCCATTCTCTTCGGATGATGCTGGACTGACATTTCTTCCCTTTGGTCATGGTGGAGGCGTACAGGATTTCAGTGCTAGCTCACATTGTGTCATGTGTGATGGAGGATGTGAGCATTAACTTTGGGGGAGGGGCCACAGGAGGCGTGGCACTGAAGGCATTAATGAAGTGACTGCTTCTCCCCAGACAGGAGGACTGATGTAATTGCAGTCTGTGCTGAGGGAGTAAAATGGCTGCCCTTATAACACATTTCTATGTACTTGGCAGAAATAAATCTGGTGACCTTTTCAGTGGCAGTGAGTGAATGGCTCACATGCACAGATATGGAATCATATCTCTGACACATGCATTTCTCTCTCTCTTTCTCCCTCTCCCTCTCCCTCTCCATCTCTCTCCCTCTCTCTCTCCTCCACACACATACAGTACACACACATACAGTACACACACCGCCCAGGAAGGAAGGAAGGAAGGAAGGAAGGAAGGAAGGAAGGAAGGAAGGAAGGAAGGAAGGAAGGAAGGAAGGAAGGAAGGAAGGCCTCATTGGGCAGGCAGGCAGAGATGTCGTATCCCCAGAGCGCCTGATATGTGTGAAGAAGGACAGAGAGAGAGCGAGAGCGAGAAAGAAGCTGGTGGGGGGAGGAGGAGGAGAAAGTGGAATGACATCTCAAAACGCACCCATCCATGAGCCCAGAGAGCCCCTCCCTGATCAAACACATGCACACAGAGTGAAAGCCAGCAGCCATGGCACCAGTAATAGCTGGGAGATAGAGACGAGAGAGCTGGCTGAGGGACGCATGCAGCCTTTGTCCCCACAGGAAAAGGCAAATACATATTTACCTTGGCGATAAAAAATAGCTTGGGCATAATGACATGAGAAAAGATATAATTCATTGTATGTTTGACTGACTTGGACATTTTCAGTATTGATTTCCCTGAGTCTAATCAAACTCCTTTGTGTCAAGGTTGAATCGCTGTCTTAGCAGAGAGAGAGAGAGAGAGAGAGAGAGAGAGAGAGAGAGATGTTTTTGATCTGTTTAATCACATGTAGCCATATGTGTGCACAGTGGGCTGCATTAATTAGACCCTAGAGCAGCGGCTCACACACTGGCACACTCGCTAGGCTACTGGTGGAGGAGAGGAGAGGCAGTGTGAGAGAGTCTACCTCCCTCCCAGGAGAAAATGGGTACCTGAGCTATTTCACCTGACGGAGGAGCTTTATTTTTGAACAGGATCATGGCCTCCACCATCACCCCTCAGCTGTGTTGTGAAAAACTGGTTGAACGATTGGCTCAGTTTGTGTGATGGTGCGTTGTTTGGGAAGCGTAGTACATCAGCAACAGATTTGATCTGATCTTACTGCTGGGTGGCTTCTGGTCTAATTAAATTCATCTATATTTGGGGAAATGTGAGGTACCTATTATTGTATCTAGCTAGTTGAAAAAGTATAATTTTGCTTCTGGCCTCGAGGTGCAGAGCATTGATTAAAAATATAATTTGTATCACTATCCAAGCCTCAGATCTCTGTGTAACTCTACCTGACTAAGTAACATCTTGGTAAAGTCTCAGATCTCTGTGGAACTCTAACTGACTAAGTAACATCTTGGTCAAGTCTCAGATCTCTGTGGAACTCTACCTGACTAAGTAACATCTTGGTCAAGTCTCAGATCTCTGTGTAACTCTACCTGACTAAGTAACATCTTGGTCAAGCCTCAGATCTCTGTGGAACTCTACCTGACTAAGTAACATCTTGGTCAAGCCTCAGATCTCTGTGGAACTCTACCTGACTAAGTAACATCTTGGTCAAGTCTCAGATCTCTGTGGAACTCTACCTGACTAAGTAACATCTTGGTCAAGTCTCAGATCTCTGTGGAACTCTAACTGACTAAGTAACATCTTGGTCAAGCCTCAGATCTCTGTGGAACTCTACCTGACTAAGTAACATCTTGGTCAAGCCTCAGATCTCTGTGGAACTCTACCTGACTAAGTAACATCTTGGTCAAGCCTCAGATCTCTGTGGAACTCTACCTGACTAAGTAACATCTTGGTCAAGCCTCAGATCTCTGTGGAACTCTACCTGACTAAGTAACATCTTGGTCAAGCCTCAGATCTCTGTGGAACTCTACCTGACTAAGTAACATCTTGGTCAAGCCTCAGATCTCTGTGGAACTCTACCTGACTAAGTAACATCTTGGTCAAGTCTCAGATCTCTGTGGAACTCTACCTGACTAAGTAACATCTTGGTCAAGTCTCAGATCTCTGTGGAACTCTAACTGACTAAGTAACATCTTGGTCAAGCCTCAGATCTCTGTGGAACTCTACCTGACTAAGTAACATCTTGGTCAAGCCTCAGATCTCTGTGGAACTCTACCTGACTAAGTAACATCTTGGTCAAGCCTCAGATCTCTGTGGAACTCTACCTGACTAAGTAACATCTTGGTCAAGCCTCAGATCTCTGTGGAACTCTACCTGACTAAGTAACATCTTGGTCAAGCCTCAGATCTCTGTGTAACTCTACCTGACTAAGTAACATCTTGGTCAAGCCTCAGATCTCTGTGGAACTCTACCTGACTAAGTAACATCTTGGTCAGGTAGAGTTCCACAGAGATCTGAGGCTTGACCAAGATGTTACTTAGTCAAGCCTCAGATCTCTGTGGAACTCTACCTGACTAAGTAACATCTTGGTCAAGCCTCAGATCTCTGTGGAACTCTACCTGACTAAGTAACATCTTGGTCAAGCCTCAGATCTCTGTGGAACTCTACCTGACTAAGTAACATCTTGGTCAAGTCTCAGATCTCTGTGGAACTCTAACTGACTAAGTAACATCTTGGTCAAGTCTCAGATCTCTGTGGAACTCTACCTGACTAAGTAACATCTTGGTCAAGTCTCAGATCTCTGTGGAACTCTAACTGACTAAGTAACATCTTGGTCAAGCCTCAGATCTCTGTGGAACTCTACCTGACTAAGTAACATCTTGGTCAAGCCTCAGATCTCTGTGGAACTCTACCTGACTAAGTAACATCTTGGTCAAGCCTCAGATCTCTGTGGAACTCTACCTGACTAAGTAACATCTTGGTCAAGCCTCAGATCTCTGTGTAACTCTACCTGACTAAGTAACATCTTGGTCAAGCCTCAGATCTCTGTGGAACTCTACCTGACTAAGTAACATCTTGGTCAGGTAGAGTTCCACAGAGATCTGAGGCTTGACCAAGATGTTACTTAGTCAAGCCTCAGATCTCTGTGGAACTCTACCTGACTAAGTAACATCTTGGTCAAGCCTCAGATCTCTGTGGAACTCTACCTGACTAAGTAACATCTTGGTCAAGCCTCAGATCTCTGTGGAACTCTACCTGACTAAGTAACATCTTGGTCAAGCCTCAGATCTCTGTGGAACTCTACCTGACTAAGTAACATCTTGGTCAAGCCTCAGATCTCTGTGGAACTCTACCTGACTAAGTAACATCTTGGTAAAGTCCCAGATCTTTTCTCTACTACAGGTATGGTACTGCACCTCCTTATCATTTTCTGTCTTTCATTTCTCTTCAGAGATAATGTGTGCATTTATCAGCATTAGAGAGAAAGATAGAGGGAGATGCTGGAATAAAAAGGGATGTGTGGAGACAAAGAGAACATACAGCTAGATTGGGAGGAGAGCAATGCAGAGAGGGGAATGTATGCAGATAATGTATAGAGAGAGAGAGAGAGAGAGAGAGAGAGGTGTAATGTTTTTCTTCCAGTCATCTTTTTCCTGGCTGGCCCCAGTCCCCTGTAGAGCACCAGTGTGGACGTTGTGATCAGTTACCCGATTTCACTGTGTGCACATGCGTAGTTGTCATGAAAATGTGTCATTCTGCCTTGCCCTGTGGGAAGAAGACATCCATACTCTGAGTTCTGTCTCCACACCACTGGTTAAACACAGCCGCAGGAACACCATACAGAACCCTTCTCAATGAAGCGCCTCATCTTCCCATCTTCCCACAAAGGAGGATAAGAGAGCAGCTTGTCTTCTCTCATCCTCCTATCTTCGTCTCACTGTCTCTGGCAGAACTCACACTACCTTGCTATCTTTGCTTTATCGCTTTCTGCAGTCTGAATGGAAGATTCCTGATCCTGCTTCAGTGTCTGTCTCTGCCTGACCAGGGCCAGTTGAAGAGGGAGGGACAGTTAGAGGGGTAAGGACGGAGGGGGGAGAGGACATAGGGGGGTGGGGGGCGTAGAAAGGGACAGTTAAACGGGTGAGGGGGACAGGGAGTGGCCTTTGCTCTGATAAATCACAGAGGACAAAGTGGTGGGATGAGGCCCCTGTCTTACATCACGGGGGATGTATGGAGGGGTTAGCTGGGCCTGTGATGTTTAGAGGAGAATGCAGCTGTATCAGTTTCAGAGCGCGGCCACCCTCTCTTTACCCTCCTCTACTGTCCCCTCCTCTACTGTCCCCTCCTCTACTGTCCCCTCCTCTACTGTCCCCTCCTCTACTGTTCCCTGCTCCTGGCTTTGTGTTTCCACTCCAATGCCTTCCTCGTCCACAGACATTGTAATCCCCCCCCCCCATCCAACGGGAATGTCATCCTACTGTCCGTCTTGCCCGGCAAATTCCCCCTGTCTGTTTTCTCTTATTTTCCACCCACATCTTCAGAATGCGGAATTGAAAACTTAAGTTCGCCACCTCAGTTGCAGTGACATATCACATTGTTGGCCTTTGTCAACCGATGAAGACCCTCGTCCCCAAGAGTGGGATTGCATTAGCAATAGCACGGCCTGGCAGGTGGGGTTCACCAGTGGCATGATGATATAGGCTGCATTCTGACACCAACAGAGATGTGCTTTACACATCTCATTTATATATTTATTCAACCCTACCTCTGAGGAGGAATGAATCAGTCACAGGGTGACCTCTGGACACTTCCACTCCTCCCTCCCTCCCTCCCTCCCTCCCTCCCTCCCTCCCTCCCTCCCTCCCTCCCTCCCTCCCTCCCTCCCTCCCTCCCTCCCTCCCTCTTTCTCTCTCTCTCTCTCTCTCTCTCTCTCCTCTCTTCCTCTCCTTCTATCCTTCCATCCCTCTCCCTCCCTCACTCTATCCCTCCCTCCATTCCTCCATCTCTCCCTCCCTCCATCCTGTAGTCCCGCCCTCCTTCCATCTATCTCTCTCTCTCTCTCTCTCTCTCCAACCCTCCCTCTCTCTCATCCTCTCTTCAGCCCCAGGTCCTATGGGTGTTTACTATTGGGATCAGAGCTGCTGAATAAAATCAAGCCAACATGATCTGACATACTCACTCAGATAGAATAACTTACAGGGCGTTGTGTATAAACATATACAGAACATACAATAAACACCCACAATCACTGACGTGTTAGATAAAATGATACATGCTGGTGACTGGTTACTCCTTTTTTTACTGACACACTGACCATAAAAACCAGTGTTCATAAATAGGCATTACTCACCTCATCTATGGCTATCTCGTCCACTCTTGGTTTAATTAGACTTTCCTGCTTATTGTCATAGACTTACAGTAGTCTATAGATGTTCTCCAGAGTGATGGAATGAGCATGTGAGAATGTGTTGTTGTTGTTGTTGTTGTGTGTCTCCATCTATGTCTCTTTCTAGAGGCAGGGGGTCCTGTCCTGGGGTCTGAGAGAATCCCAGAGAGCTAATCCCCAGCATGGTTGGCACAAACAGACCCCTGGTAGACAGCCAAGCCCCAAGTCCCCCCTTAAGCCCCGCTCTGGGACTGAAGAGTGGAGACTGGTGAGAGCCTGGAGGGGAGCTATTTTTGTTGGACGATGAGGTAAGGGGAAGGAGAACCCTTCTGCTCTGGGTTCTGTGTTTAATCCCATGGCTTTACCCATAAATCAGTGCAGTGATGCTATTGCTGCTGATTGCATCATCCACATCCACAGGGTCGGTGGTAGGGGGTGAGGGGGTGGGGGGGTTATGATGTTATTATAGAACAGGGATCATCAACTAGATTCAGCCGTGGGCCAAATTCTTATTGAGTGGATGATCAGTGGGTCGAACATAATTAAAATACTTTGTAGACTGCAAATTGACAGTAAGACGCCCAAACAGATATAATATTTGACAATAACATAACAATTTCAAACCTTGCTTACATTTGTATACGATCACGTGTCTCTCTATTATACGTGGGAATACTTGGGAACAGATTTCCCAAATTAAAATCAATTGGAGCTGATTTCCTGATGTTTTTACAGTTTACAAAAAATTATAATAATAGGTTTTTGCTCAGAAACTTTTGGGGGGCCAAATAAAACCACCCACGTGCCAAATTTGGCACGGGGGCCGCCAGTTGGGAAACCTTGTTATTGAGGAAGGGTGATCTGGTGATCTCTATACCATAAATTCTGAAATTTCCATCCCCAACTACAATATTTCCCGTCAAGATAGAACTGCCAAAGGGGGCGGAGTTGCAATCTACTGCAGAGATAACCTGCAGAGTTCTGTCATACTGTCCAGGTCTGAGCCCAAACAGTTTGAGCTTCTACTCTTAAAAATCCACCTTTCCAGAAATAAGTCTCTCACTGTTGCCGTCTGTTACAATCCCCCCTCAGCCCCCAGCTGTGCCTCATTGCCTGCGTTCGTAATGGGTCCGTGGTCAAACAACCACCCCTTATCACTGTCAAACGCTCACTAAAACACTTCTGCGAGGAGGCCTTTCTAATCGATCTGGCCCAGGTATGCTGGAAGGATATTGACCTCATCCCGTCAGTAGAGGATGCTTGGTTGTTCTTTAAAAGTGCTTTCCTCACCATCCTAAATAAGCATGCTCCATTAAAAAAACGTAGAACTAAGAACAGATATAGCCCTTGGTTCACCCCAGACTTGACTGCCCTTGACCAGCACAAAAACATCCTGTGGCACACTGCTTAAGCATCGAATAGCCCCCGCGATATGCAACTTTTCAGGGAAGACAGGAACCAATATATACAGTCAGTTAGAAAAGCAAAGGCTGTCTTTTTCAAACAGAAATTTGCATCCTGTAGTACTAATTCCAAAAAGGACACTGTAAAGTCCATGGAGAATAAGAGCATATCCTCCCAGTTGCCCACTGCATTGAGGCTAGGAAACACTGTCACCACCAATACATTTACAATAATCGAAAATTTCAATAAGCATTTTGCTACAGCTGGCCATGCTTTCCACCTGGCTACCCCTACCCCGGCCAACAGCTCTATACCCCCCGCAGCAACTTGCCCAAGCCCCCCTCCCCGCTTCTCCTTCACCCAAATCCAGATAGCTGATGTTCTGAAAGAGTTGCAAAATCTGGACCCCTACAAATCTGCTGGGCTAGACAATCTGGACCCTTTCTTTCTAAAATTATCCGCCGAAATTGTTGCAACCCCTATTATTAGCCTGTTTAACCTCTCTTTTGTATCGTCAAAGATCCCTAGAGATTGGAAAGCTGCCGCGGTCATCCCCCTCTTCAAAGGGGGAGACACTCTAGACCCAAACTGTTATAGACCTATATCCATCCTGCCCTGCCTTTCTAAAGTCTTCGAAAGCTAACAAACAGATCACTTACCACTTCGAATCCCACCGTACCTTCTCTGCTATGCAATCTGGTTTCCGAGCTGGTCATGGGTGCACCTCAGCCACGCTCAAGGTACTAAACGATATCATAACCGCAATCGATAAAAGACAGTACTGTGCAGCCGTCTTCATCGACCTGGCCAAGGCTTTCGACTCTGTCAATCACTACATTCTTATTGGCAGACTCAACAGCCTTGGTTTCTCAAGTGACTGCCTTGCCTGGTTCTCCAACTACTTCAGTGTGTCAGTGTGTCCTCTGACAGTCTCTATGGGGGTGCCACAGGGTTCAATTCTTGGGCCAACTCTATTCTCTATATATATCAACGATGTCGCTCTCGCTGCTCTTGACTCTCTGATCCATCTCTACGCAGACGACACCATTCTGTATACATCTGGCCCCTCTTTGGACACTGTGTTAACTAACCTTCAAACAAGCTTCAATGCCATACAACACTCCTTCCGTGGCCTCCAACTGCTCTTAAATGCTAGTAAAACTAAATGCATGCTTTTCAATCGAACGCTGCCCGCACCCGCCCACCGGACTATCATCACTACTCTCGACTAGTCTGACTTAGAATACGCGGACACCTACAAATACCTAGGCGTCTGGTTAGACTGTAAACTCTCCTTCCAGACTCACATTAATCATCTCCAATCCAAAATTAAATATAGAATTTGCTTCCTATTTCGCAACAAAGCCTCCTTCACTCATGCTGCCAAACATGCCCTTGTAAAACTTACCATCCCACCGATCCTTGACTTCGGCGATGTCATTTACAAAATAGCCTCCAACACTCTACTCAGCAAATTGGATGTAGTCTATCACAGTGCCATCCGTTTTGTTACCAAAGCCCCATTTACTACCCACCACTGCGACCTGTAAGCTCTCGTTGGCTGGCCCTCACTACATAGTCGTCACCAAACCCACTGGCTCCAGGTCATCTATAAGTCTTTGCTAGGTAAATCCCTGCCTTATCTCAGCTCGCTGGTCACCATAGCAACACCCACCCGTAGCATGCGCTCCAGCAGGTATATTTCACTGGTCATCGCCAAAGCCAACACCTCCTTTGGCCGCCATTCCTTCCAGTTCTCTGCTGCCAATGACTTGAACGAATTGCAAAAATCACTGAAGCTGGAGACTACCATCTCCCTCAATAACTTTAAGCATCAGCTGTCAGAGCAGCTTACCGATCACTGCACCTGTATATAGCTCTTCTGTAAATAGCCCACACTACTACCTCATCCCCATATTTATTATTTTTGCTCATTTGCACTCCAGTATCTTTATTTGCACATTATCATCTGCACATCTATCACTCCAGTGTTAATGCTCATTTGTAATTTATTTCGCCACTATGGCCTATTTATTGTCCTACCTTCCTAACCTTACTGCATTTTGCACTACATTTGCACTCTGTACATAGATTTTCTATTGTGTTATTGACTGTACGTTTGTTTATCCCATGTGTAACTCTGTGTTGTTTTTTGTCGCACTGCTTTGCTTTGTCTTGGCCAGGTCGCAGTTGTAAATGAGAACTAGTTCTCAACTGGCCTACCTGGTTAAATAAAGGTGAAATAAAATACCCATTTTTTAAAAATACCTCACCATCATCCATTAACATGACCATCTCCCTCTCCAGCCTGAGCTTCCAGTCAGGTGACCACGACCAGGGAGTCAAGGGGTAAAATACCAGTGAACACGGCACAGGAGGGATCTTATTAGTTAAGAGGAGGTAGCGCTAATTGAAACGCTGTAATTAAGCACAGGGGCCCTTGGAGATTTGGAGGATGCATGTTATGCATATTCTATAATCAGGTTCAATAGGCTACATCTGTCAGTACAAACATTGACTGAGAAATGATGACTTCATTGACATTTTTTTTTATCACTCCTGCACCTTTAAAAATAGCACTACACAACTCCTCAAGGCTAAACATTTTACAGTTTAAAGTATATTTCCTGCAGTTCTACACGTGTTGAGAGAAAATGTCACAATGTACTAATTTTGCCATGGGGCAGAGATCCTTTCTTTTCAGTTTGAAAGCAATTTTTAAAAAATTCTACACAATTTGACATGACTTATGCCATATTAAGGATATCTGAGTGAGAGTGACTTACAAAATCAATGGGGGACCCCTGGAGGTCAGGGCCCCTGGGATGTGCCCTGCATGCCTGGTTGGTATTTAGTTTAGATAGCTGGTTAGACGAACTTTGTTATTCATCTCCTGCTACTGTATCAAATGGTAATAAGCCTCCCAACCTTCCCCCATTGTTAGATCAGCAGAGAAAAAGAGATAAATAGAGTTTCTCCTTAGATGGTTTAACCTGTACTGATAGACAGACAGGGAGGAAAGACTGCCATCTGCTGGACAATTGTCATCCCACAGGCTTTGACAAACTCTTTTTTTATAAATCTCTCTGTTGCGTCTCTCTTGAGTGAGTCAGTCAGTCATGAGTTGATTCTGTGCTCAATTCTCTGCTGAACATCCTTCCCCTACGCTTCTGCTACAAATCTGCTCAATGTGTACTCCATACAACAGAGCCAATCGCACACCTAAGGAACCCAGAGAGCTCGCCAGTCATCTTTGTTCTCTGTAGGCCTGTCCCTGTGCTGTGATTCAGAGTGTGTTGTGCTGCTAAGGGACGCCTGATTAGGGAAGCGCTAGCCTAGCTGGGCTTGTTTATCGACGTGCAGGGCTCAGGTCAACGCTGGAGGACTGTCAGCTATACTCAGCGGGGGAGTCAATCACTGGCCAGAGAGCCTGGACAATGACTTCTGCTAGACATATATACACATACAATATGGACTGACCTGGCTGGCTGCAGCTGGTACTGGTTAACAGACACTCACAGGGCTTGGTGGAGATCATCAGCTGGTATTGGTTAACAGACACTCACAGGGCTTGGTGGAGATCATTTGAGACCTGTGCTCAGCCAGCCCATGCACCAAATCAATGGCTGGGGATTTGTCAACACTCCTGAGAGGAACCTCTCTGGCCTGGCATCATCACATCACCTGCTCTGGTCCAGCAGCCAAAGCTGGCTGACGGCTCAGCCTGCATACCTGCCTGGTGTCTGACTGATTTGTGTAAGTGATTTGGCCAAGGTGCCAGTGTAATAAGAAGCAGGGGATGGTTGTCTAGTACAGGCCATTTCTCCTTTTCTCCTCCCTCCGTCCTCCGTCCTCCTGTTGTGTCTCTCAGCATTAGTGTGCTGTGGTGGTAATGAGGTCATGGGGGCTGTGGTGATAATGAGGTAATGGGGGCTGTGGTGGTAATGAGGTCATGGGGGCTGTGGTGGTAATGAGGTCATGGGGGCTGTGGTGATAATGAGGTAATGGGGGCTGTGGTGTAATGAGGTCATGGGGGCTGTGGTGGTAATGAGGTCATGGGGGCTGTGGTGGTAATGAGGTCATGGGGGCTGTGGTGATAATGAGGTAATGGGGGCTGTGGTGTAATGAGGTCATGGGGGCTGTGGTGGTAATGAGGTCATGGGGGCTG